>VZRZ01007688.1:202317-278114 GCA_013398175.1 Climacteris rufus
CAGAGAGCCGGGGAGCCGGCCAGCGCTCCTGCCCTGCTGACTGGCGTCAGGACCAGGCTCAGGGCAGTGCTGCCAAGCGGCGGTGGAGCCCCTGTGTGCCAAACCCCCGCGGGTCAGACATCCAGAGGGACCTGTGCAGGCATGAAAGGTGCGCACTCGCAACCCAGAGAGGCAGTTGTATCCTGGGCTGCACCAAAAGAAACGTGGCCAGCAGGTCGAGGAAGGTGTTCCTGCCTCTCTACTCCTCTCCGGTGAGACCCCATCTGGAGTGCTGCATCCACCTCTGGGACCCCCCACATATGAAGGACATGGACCTGTTGGAATAGGTCCAAGAGCAGAGCAATGAAGGTGCTTAGAGGGCTGGAGCACCTCTCTATGAAGACAAGCTGAGAGAATTGGGGTTGTTAGCCTGAAGAAGGGAAGCCTCCGTGAAAATCTTACAGTCCCTTCCAGTACATAATGGGAGCCTACAGGAAAACTGGAGAGGGACTTTTCACAGGAGCATGTGGTGATAGGACAAGGAGGAATGGCTTTAAACTGAAAGACAGCAGGGCTAGATTAGACATTAGGAAGAAATTCTTCTCTGTGAGGGTGGTGAGGAACTGGCACAGGTTGCCCAGAGACATTGTGGCTGCCCCGTCCCTGGCAACATTCAAGGCCAGGCTGGATGGAGCTTTGAGTTACATGGTCTAGTGGACAGTGTCCCTTCCCATAGCAGGGGGCTTGGAGTTAGATGATCTTGAAGGTCCCTTCCAACCCAAACCATCCTATGATTCCATGATTCTATGATGTCAGTCTGGTTCCCTTAGTGGAAAGCACCTGTCACAGATTCAAGAGTTTGTGAACTCTTAAACACCGGCTTCCTTCCCCATCCGTCTGTCCACCCATGCCCCACCACCCCAACCCCCCTCCACAAAATTTTTGTTTCTTTGGTGAGAAAGCTCATGGGTATCTGTGAAGAAAGTCTTCTCGCCCTAACCACTGTGCACCTTTCTCAGCACTCTTTGTAAGAGCTGATATGCCTCCAGTAGTGATCTACTGTTGATAAGCAATAGGGGCAGGTCTAGGAGTGTATGTAGGAGAGGACAGCACAGGAGTAAAAACCTCTCAGTCTACACAGGAGGGGATGAGAGGAGAAGGCATTCAAACATGTTCAGATGCAGAGAAGCAGAAAGCAACAACCTTGACCGAAGGTTAATTTTAAGCACTGGTTCGAACGGGCTGCAATGTCACCTGGTATCTCCCACCCAGCCAAGCTGCTGGGTCTAGATGCTCACAAGGCAGCAAACTCTTTCTCATTGCAGTAGGGATAGTCCTTGTAGTCATATGCCAGAGTTTGGGGTGGATACCCGCACACTTTCTTGTCTCAATGGTCTCAAAGGAAAGGTCTCAAGGCAGGGATAAGAGATGGGACACTCAAGATGAAAATCTACTGACAGGGAGAGGGGCAGCC
This sequence comes from Climacteris rufus, assembly GCA_013398175.1. Taxonomy (NCBI): domain Eukaryota; kingdom Metazoa; phylum Chordata; class Aves; order Passeriformes; family Climacteridae; genus Climacteris; species Climacteris rufus. The sequence continues at coordinate 203,771 of VZRZ01007688.1, forward strand.
TGGGTGATTCTTCCTTAGCTGTGAGGCATCTCCAACCCATGCAGCTTGTGAGCCAGTGTCTGATACACTGCTCAGCTGTGTCTTGGACTGGCTGGGGGGGCTCTGGGAAGTGGGAGACAAGCTCACACTTTTGCTGCTCAGTATCAGAGACTGCGCAGTCTAGCAACAACTTTCCTCAAGCAAGGAGTGCAGGTGAACAGCTCTTCCAGCTGCCTCTCAGCCACGTGGCATTTCAGCAGTGCACAGGAAAAAAAAAAAAAAAAAAGGAGTCTTTGCCAGGCCTTGATCTCTGTGTGAGACAGGCCAGGCCGCCAAACAGCACACAGCAGAAATCTCTGCTGGCAGAAGTGCCTTCAAACTCAGCAGCAGCCTGCATAAAGCCAGGGAACATGTCATTTCTGCTTGGTCCGGGCCCCACATGGGCAGAAGTCTCAAAAGAAATGTAGCCATGCAGCTCATGTCCAATAGGCCTGCCCATCCTTAGAGACGTAGGAAGTATTCCAAGCCAGTAATTTCATACCATGCTGGTGCTCTTGAGTAACAAGGGCTGGCTGTTACACAAGCCTCGTGCACACACGTGGAATCCACAGGCTGGAAAAGATTAATCTAATCATAGAATCACAGAATAGTTCGGGTTTGAAGGGACCTTTAAAGGTCATCTCTTCTTCCCAACCTCCTCTGCTGCCTGGCCAGAGATGATCAGTTATCCTGATACAGCAGAGTGACAGCTGCTGTTAAAAGATAACCTGAGGACACCACAAATTACTGAATCATAAAAACACATTCCCACATTCCTGTGTCTCAGGTATACCCCTCCGCATTTACAGGCACTATGGAAGGGCAAGGCAAAGGTACTCAGGAGCGGTTGGGCCGTGGTGGAGAGGAGGCAAGTGCAAAGAAGTGCTGCTCATCCCTTCCCAGCTCTTGAAACACATGTGAGCTCTCTTTCCAAGGGTAGCAACAGTGGTAGCCAAAAGCCTGAACTTTGCTTCCAGAAGGAATCAGCTGTTGAGCTGAGCAAATTGTGATGCTGTGCAGGGTGGGTGGAAGAAGGGAGGGAGGAAGAGAGAGAGGGAGGGAGAGCCAAGCCTGACATGGGCCAGAGCAGGAGGGGAGGCACTCACAAAGGCCTTGGAGGCAGGATGGAAAAGACAGTAATTACATAAGAGCACTTGGCGAGCATCTGGCTGGAGTCAGCTGGGCCCCGGCAGCTCTCCCTCCCGCACTGCTAACCAGGAGCAGCTGAGGATACAGATAACTCAGCGTGGGACCCCTCTGGAGGAGAGTGGAGGTAAGAGGTTCTCCGCTTCCCCTCCTGGCTTGCAATGCTCTTGAAGAGTAGGGGCAGAGGAGTGGGCAGCAGGGGAAAGGAAAGGTGGCTGTGGTGGAGGAGAAGCAGCCAGGAAGGGGAAGAAAAGGGACTTTCTCTCCCTCTTGGTGCAAATGATACCTTTGCTCTAGAGGTTTTGGTGAGGGATATCTGAGAAGGGTGAGTGTTTGTATGTGTGTGAGTGTGAGATGTGAGTATGTGCAACAGGGCAGACAATCCACGTGTGCCACAGGGGTGCTGAGCTGTACACAGGGGCTCTAAAGGGGAAAAAACATCAATTTCCTTCCTCCCTACTTGTGGTAGAGAGGATTAATAAGATGCACGCAGCCACTGAGGTAGAGCCAGGCTTTGTCCCCCTACTTTGCCCGTGTTGTGGTTACAGGAAAAGGGAGGAAATGTAGGAGGAGAAAGCAGCTGCTTTTGAGAAGGGATCACTGCAGTAAAATCCAGTGCTTCCCTGGGCTGCCTCCAAGGCAGAGCGTGTGATGAGGGAGAGGGAAGATTGTTGGGCACACAGGGTGCCCTACACTTAAGAGCATGGCTGGCACAGGTTTACTGGATAGAATTCTCAAAACCTCCTGCAAATGTGACTGCCCTGGCAAAATATTGTTGGTACACACTGCTCCATTCAGGGAGAAGGGCAATATTACCCTAGAAAGAATGTCTTTACTGGCATAAACTTCTGCCCAGCTGGGCTATGCCACCAGGGCAAGTCTTTGCTGGCTCCCAGCAGGTCCCTATTCAGCCCAGATGAGACATTAAATACAAAGTCCTGCTTCCTCCCCACCGTGAGCTGTTCTTACAGTCAGATGAGACACAGGCAAAGGCCCCAGCTGATGAGGTCCCCCATGAAGAACATCTGCTTGGCTGTGAGCAGCTCAGGAGTGCAGCTGGAAATGTGGGACGGAAATGAGGACAATGGTCTCCCTGCTACCTGTTTCCCTTGGAAAGGTGGAGGAGGCCAGGCTTAAGGCCAAGAACTGCAGAAGTGGGTAATGTCATGTTTGGAAATAAGCCAGGCAGAAAAACCTGAAAGAGGCACTGCAGTAGCTTTTCTGGGACAGAGAGGAACTTTGTCTTCAGTGTCAGTCTCTGAGTTTTCATACACCCCAGAAAATTTATTTGCCTTTAATAGTACTGTCAGCTGCCAAAATCCCCACAAGCAGCAGCCAGGAGTAGACAACACAACTGATCACAAGAAGTCCCTTCTGTCAGCTAGCGAGTCTCCACTAACAAGAAGTACTGCCCTAAACTTTCCCCCTCTCATTTCCCAAAAGAGGAAACTGAGGCATAGGCAAATGTGTACAACCTGCAGTGGATTTGATTGCATGTCAGTGCTGGAGCCTGGTGAGGAGCTCACACGCACAGCAGTGAATTTCTTCGTCCTCTTCGTGCCCCGGCTGGGAGGCACATTCACTTCATGTTCATTGAGCTCCAGGCTGACAGGCAGCCTGAGAATATGTCCAGGCCTCCCAGCCCCCATTCCTCCCTTCCCCCCAAGCTCACAGCACATATTTTCCCAGAGTTTTCCGCTTGCTTCTCCAGTGGTGCTGGGGTCCTGCCAAACGCCAGCCACTCTCAGGGAAGCAGGGCCTCCCATTCCTAAACCAAACAAATGGGAGAAAGGAAACAGGAAAAAAAAGTCCCAGCACACGTAGACACGGTCAAAACTCTATTCCCCTCAGAAACCTTGGAGCCTTCTCCAGCTTCTCTTGGAAATTGCAGGAGGCACAGTGCTGACTTGGCACTTCTGGCCCCTGCAGAAGAGAGCTATTGTCCATCCTTCCCTCTGCCTCCCATAAGATACATATGTGCACACTCACAGGGTAGAAACACCCAGGTCAGTTTTGGTGCAGGATAGAATCTTCTAATCCTCTTCCCAACAGACTCTGCAGTGTGAGAAAAGTCTCCTGTCTCTCCCACCCTCCACTCTTCTCCCCTCCAAAATGCCATTCATGCCAATGTTCTGGTGCAGCCACATCGTGCTTACCCCAACAGCACAAGCTCGTCAGCTTGGCGCCAAGCTGGGGACAATGGTCACAGCCAGGGTTTGTTTCCATATCCCCAGTTTTGCTGGCAGGCAGCTCCCGGCAGCCAAGCTGTGCTTCAGGCCAGGCACACCCCTGTTGTCCAAAATGCTCAGCCCTGGATCTAACCAGGGGACATGACCAGGGAATGACACGTGCTGGAACGCAAGGCTTGGGGCTCTGCCCAGGCAGAGGGGATGACCAGAGAGGGAAAAAAACTCATGCCTCTCCCAGTTGGCAAATGCTCCTGCTAGAAATATCATGCCTGGGGCAAGAGGCCACAGTGACGCGTGGAAAAAACAATGCAGGAGAGAATGAAAGATGAAGTTTGGGGACTGTGAGTGGGACAGGCACAGCTGGGGAGAGAGCATGGCCAGTCAAGAGAAGGGCTAATGCACGGGCCAAGGGACTAGCTCAAAGGACTGAGGGCAGAGTCCTGTAGCATCCTGCCTGAAGGAAAGTGTATCTCTTGCATGGATGCACCTTACCTTGCCCATCCCGAGATGCCAAGGGTGGGACAAGGCCCTGCTGCTGTTCACCCTTTGCACAGGGCACAATGTATGCTGCCTACACTAGTGGGGCTATGCTGGCTGGAAGTGAAAAGGCAGAGAAAAAACCAAACCAACAACATGTACAAAGAAAAGGCGCTTGCTAGGAAAGAGTTAAAAGGCGCTGAAACCCAAGTCGGTTTAGGATGGAGAGCACCCAAAGCCAGGGAGGGAGAAGGAGGGAGAGTAGAGGGGAGGGAGCTGGTCCAAGCCCAGCTTGCACACCCAGCCAGCGCTGAGCAGTGCCTGTGCCAAGAGCCGGCTTCCTTAAAGCCATGGGCCCCGCGGCCGGCCCCGCAGGCGGAGGGGAGCCGGCGAGCAGGGGCTGGGAAGCGAGGCGGGGAGCCTTCGGCCCCTGGGGTGAGCAGCTGCGCTGTGCCGGGGGGCAGGCAGCGGGACGGGGGGCACAGGCTGCGAGAGGGGCTTTCTCAGCTGCTTGGCGTGTCTGTCTTTCGTAAGCATACTTCTCTGCAAGCTGCAGAGCTTCATGTCTTCACCCTCGGCAGCGAAGCACTCCCCTCTGGTCTGCCCACAAAGACTGCACTGAGGAGCCGACCATCCCCTTGGGAAGGTGCTCGGCTTTGCCTGGGAACCCACTGGGCGTTGGAGGGAGGGGGCTGAGGCACCAGGAGGGGTGGGATTTTGTGGGGGAAAGGAGGGGGCTGAAGATATGTTCCCAGACCACAGAAGAAGAGGCCTTTCTGCCAAGAGATGTGGGTCAGACTCCATCTGGGACATGGGAATTTTTGGGTCAGATTTCTTTGAAGAGTTGATATGCAGTGACTGGAGGGCTGGAGAGAGAATTTTTTTACAGCCCTTCCCACAGATTGAGCAGCCTACCAGAGCATGTTTTTGCTAAAGAACTGTTGAGGTTGGACTCAATGACCTTAGGGGTCTTTTTCAACCTCAACAATTCTATGATTCTATGTCTCCTTCCTCTATCCCAGCCTGGGGACTGAATATTCTAGTGGCTTCAGTGGTTTGCCTGGTCAGCATCATGCCTTCTTCCAAGGACAGCACCAAGTCTCCACTGGCCTGGGCGGAAGGGCATGAGGCATCCTCTTGGGCTGTGCAGTTGCTACTCACATTGCAGCCTTGAACACCCAGGGACTATAAGCATGTAAACTCCCTCCACAGGACTATGCCATTTCATTCCACCCCTGGCTCCAGCCACAGAAAGGTGTCTTATCATGATCTCTGTTCCATCCCTTATGTCCTCCCCCTTATTATACCTCACTCTGGCACTTCCTCATATCTTCCCAGGTCACCATGGACATAATCTACCTGCGTACATCCCTGACCTTCCTTTTTCTCCCTATTGTTGTGTTTGGGGCACCTGCTGATGAACCCAGCCTCACAGAACCAGCCCCTGGTGCTTGCAAGCGCTGTTGTGACTCACTGGACTCTTCCACAGATACCCCACCTGTCCCTCCCAGCCACCACCACTTTCCCTACCCAATGCCGGAGGTCCGTCCCTATATCAACATCACCATTCTGAAGGGTAAGTGCCCATCTTTGCCCTGCTCAGGACCTGCTTTGGCCTGCTCAGGGACTGGTGGCATTGCAGTGGAGGTGACAGTTTGATTGCTGGCATGCTGGTTGTGCTAACAGGTGCCATCCTGGAGGATGAGTGACCACAACACACTGTGCCCAGGGTTTAGATGTTTTGTGCTATGATGAGTAGCCTGGGGGGAGGGAAGTCAGTGTGTACCCCTCCTGTGACCTCTGTGTCTCAGGATGCTGCCTGCTACCAGCACTTCCTCCCTGCTAACACAGAAGTGGCAGTGACAGCCTCTTGCCAAGCTGGGAGGATACATTCCCTGTTTCAGACTTAGACAGTCCTGTAGTGCCTGAGGGAAGGAACAGTCCTTATCAACTGCAAAATAAGAATGTTTGGAGGGTAGGCATTGGTGCACAGGAAGGTTATGGGAAAACCTTCTCCAGCTCCATGGGTCACATGCATTTTGTAGCAGGAGGAGGACAAAGAGAAGCAGCAGCTATTTGCAAGCACCTCCAGGCTAAACTGGGAGTGACCCCCAGCTCATTCCACCCTGCTTTGGCTGGCTTGGCTAATGGGAAAAGGCTCTATTTTAGATCAGCTCCTCCCTTCAGGACTCCCCTTTTAGCCTTTGCTGCAGGCAAAAGCCTGTTCCCAGCTGGATGCTGCCACTTGCCTCTTGTAGCTCTGTGGTTCCGCTGAGTTAACTGGGCAGATGCTCTCCCCTGCCCCACCCAGCTGGGAGGTAGCTGCAATCCAGCAAAGCTCAGAAGGGTGTTTAGAGCAGATAGAGGCCCAGACTAGAGTGGGGTGTTGTAGGAGGACCTGCAATATCATGAAGGGGATGGAGAGGAGGAAAAGAATAAGATACAAGTTTTGAATGCTGTCACTTTGTGCTGGAGGCTGCTCTCAGCCCTATTTCTTCGCTGTATACAAAAAGTACATTCTGGTGCTGGTCTCTCTCTGTATTGATGCCTGCCCAGGTGTGTGACAGTCAGCGCACACACCCCATGGTACAGCTGCAGTATTAATTATACAGGATGCCCAAACCATGCCAGTACTGTCAAAGTACCATCCCTCTAACTTGCACTGCTCCATCTGCCAAGTCCAGCTTGGATCTTTTCTCTCTGACCCACCTCATTGTGCCTCCCTAATCATATTCCTCCACAGGCCTTAGCAGTTCGTCCCCTTCTCCGGCCTGCAGCAAGAACAGTGTGCATCCTGTGTGGATAATTAAGTCCTAAGAGTGGTGTGTAGGAGGGCAGGGCTGTGCTGGAGGTGAGGGAGTGGGGAAGGAAGAAGAGGTCAAGAGCCCCAGTGGTACTTCGTAGTGCTGGGCTCCCCCTGAGGCTGAAGTCTCCTGGGGACAGGTCCTGGTGCCTCCAGCAGAGCCATATCATTGGGTGAGCAGGGGATTCATTAGGGAAGAGACTCTAGTCACTCCCAGAAACTCTGCCAGCTCCTTTCCTATGAAGAGCAATGGTATTATGACCTTCAGAAGTGTTCTTTCTTCTGGCAGTGCCCCATTCTGGTGCTATCCTCTGCCTCCTCATTAGGCTTTCTCACTCCCTCTTCCACATCTTCTGGTGTCTGCTTCCTCCTGTAGGAGAGAAAGGAGACCGGGGAGAGCCTGGGATGCCAGGGAAATGGGGCAAAGAAGGACCCCGAGGCGAGCGGGGTGCCCAGGGCCAGAAAGGCAGTAAAGGACAGATGGGCACAGCGGGAGACCCCTGCAAGCACCAGTACGCCGCATTCTCCGTTGGTCGCAAGAAAGCGCTGCACAGCAGCGAGGGCTTCCAGGTCTTGATCTTTGACACCGTCTTCGTCAACCTCTACAGCCACTTCGACATGTTTAACGGCAAGTTCTACTGCTCAGTAGGCGGACTGTACTATTTCAGCCTCAATGTCCACACCTGGAACTTCAAGGAGACCTACATGCACATCATGCACAATGAAAAAGAGGCCGTCATCTTGTACGCCCAACCCAGTGACCGCAGCATCATGCAGAGCCAGAGCCTCATGCTGGAGCTCCAGGAAAATGATGAGATCTGGGTGAGGCTCTACAAGCGGGAGCGGGAGAATGCCATTTACAGTGATGATGTTGATGTGTACATCACCTTCAGTGGGTACTTGGTCAAGCCCAGCCTTGAATAACTGCCTCTTCTCTTCCTTGGGGCCTCTTCGGCCTTTTCCTTTTTCCTCTCTCTCTCTCTCTCTCTCTCTACTGCCCGTAACCACTGCAAATCACTTGGAAATGGGCCTGTCAAATCTCAGGCACTGAGTGTGAAACTTGCCACACTGGATCCCACGTCACGCCCTCTTTGTAGTCAGACCTGTATCTGTCCACTTACATCATGACACTACCACCTCCTGCTCCTCACCTCATAACCCCAACTTAGGTTATTGGCTTCTTCTCAATCTACCAGCAAGCTGCCTCTGGCATTTAGGGTTCTAGAGCAAGAGGAAAGCTAAAATGCTTCTCTGGGGCTGTGTCTCTCCGTGGGGCTTCATACACAAGGACCCCTGTAGAAAGGTCTAGAGAGTCCCCACTGCCGAGGTACATCCTGGCTCCTCTGCATCCCAGCTAGACATACCAGTTTTGCAGCCTGAAATATGGTCTTAATGTCACCTCTGATGCCTGTTGTCTGGAGAGCAGACTGGGGTCTGATGGTCCCCTGTAGCACAAGGAAGATGTAGGAGTACTGAGAGAGGATATTGTCTTTCCAGAAAGGGAACTGTTGGCCTTCTAAACTTGTTCTATGTCACAGAGTTCAGGTTTGCTGTCAAATCTAGACCTGGTGGGATTATCCTCCTCTGTGCCAGCTCTAACTCTTCAAAGACATGAAGTGCCAGACACTTGGCCAGACCCTTCATGGCCATCTGCCATTGATTCAGCAGAGGCCACCATTCTGTTCCCAATAGGGATCACCAGTACAGAATGAGAGAGAGAGAGAGAGAGAGAGAGAGAGAACACTAAAAAATCTCCCTCCCACACCTACCCTGGGGTGCTACTTGGTCTTGGCTCACCAGCTGTGGGAAGCTGGTCCAGAGAGCAAACCCCAGTCTGCTCTCTTGGGCAGAGATGCCATTTCGCTGTCCTCCTGAAGGTGGTTCTCCCACACTGGTATTAAAGGACCTCTGTTTCAGGACCTGAACTCGAGGCTATAGGGGCAATTGCAGTTAAATCAGTTCCAAACCTGGACAGGCTGCCACTTCTTTGCCTCTGTGATGGAAAAGAGAGGAAGTGAGACTACAGCACCTCGCCCAAGGGTTAAAAGCTTCCCTACCATATGCTCCGTGCCCTTTTCTGGCAATCTCATCAGAGTAACTGAGTAAAGCATGTGGCTAAAACAAACCCTCACTCTTTTTGTCAGGTTGGACATGACACAGTGAGAAAGGAACGCCAGTGGTAGGGTTTTCAAGTACTATTTACTATTTACTCCTCTCACTGGCATCCCTCTGGAGGGGATACTATGGTCCTGGGGGGAGCAGGTGAGGCTGGCTCAGCACTTTAGGAAACCTACTTCCACATGTTGTGATGCTCCCATAAACAGCAGTGCCGAGAGTTGTCTCCTTTTTGAGTCTCAGGGCAGGACAAGCAGGAGAAACTGCATGTCTCCTCTGCCCATCTCTGATCATGAAATCTGACTTATCCAACTTCTGATCTCGTGATTAGCCATGGTCTCTGCCTATAGCAGCTGGGTCTACCACAGCTCTCCCATAAGAGATGTGCATCATTATACAAGACTAGGTCTGGTACATTCAGCCTGGGATGGCAAAGGAACAGGGACCAAGGCTAAATATTAAAAAAGAACTTGAGAAAATTGCAGGACATTTTCTCTCTTGTCCTGTTTGCTTACCCTCCATGCTTTTCTAAGGAAGCTGTACAGACTGTGGTGAGTTTCAGGAACCTTGCTCTGGATCCTGCCCACCACTGTCAATGAGGCAATGGGTATGAAAACAAGGTTTCACTGAGGCAAGGCTCTTTCTTTCACAGGGCAACGTGATGAAGGGATCATGGGAAATAAAGGAGACTGTGGGTTTCTTCCCATCCCTTAGTAGGTCAAGTGTGTGGAATTGCTCAGAGATGGGATTTCAGACAGCAGAGGAAGCAGTAAGCTGGGGGTGATGCTCAGGACTGAATCCCTTTCTCTCTTCCTCTACAGGCTGCAAACCCAGGTATAGTCTATTTACACTAGTGTATAGTGCCCCGTGCCTAGAGAGAAACAAATCTCTCTAACACTGACTATCTCCATAAACAATCTTCCTTCTTCCTCCTTTCCTATTTGGTGATTGAATGCTGGTGACAGGTCTCCCGTGCTACCCATGAGCAGCCAGATGGTGCCTGATAAACATGAGGGAGGAGGACAGGGGGACCAAAGGGTGTGTGTAACAGGCTTCTGGTGCTAAACAAGATGGCATTCCCTTGGTGCTAAATCAGATTTCAGGAGTATTGGGTGCTTTCTGGAAGGTGTAGTAGGCTGAGTTGTGATGTACTCTGGAATTAATGGTGCTTTATGTTACAAAACCAAACAAACTCCAAGAACTTTTGTATATATATATTTTTTCAGTGGTATTAAACTTTTTTCCTTGGTTGTTTTGCACTTAAATATGTTTTTCTCTCCCAACCTACTTCTTCTAGCTCTGGTTATTGCTGAATAGTGTGATGGGAAAGACACTGAGATGAAAGAGACAGGTACAAAGTTTAACTCAGATCTGAAGCTTCCTTGGGTAATCCTTGGCAATCTTGTGTCTGTTTTCTTTGTGAAGAACCATTACCTTAAAGATATTTACTGCTAGAACACTTCTAATTATTACAACCCTCTCCTTTCTGCTGGAAGAGCCTTAACTAAATTCAAAGAAGGATTCTTTGGAGATTGCAGAAAAACCCAGGACAATGCAAAGTGTTGTAGGAGTAGGCTTCAAGTACTTAAGTATATTGAGGAAAGCTGGGTTAATGTTAGAGCTCTCTTAAGGGAGATCAGATCCTTTATCATGTGAAATTTTTAGCACGTTCTTCTATCAAGTACTTGGTAAGCACAAGTGTTTTCTGTTTTCCCTGTCACATTTCTCTGCCAAGAGCTGAAGGCCAGAAAGTACAGAGTAAGAGGGATATTAAACTGTTGATTGAACACTTGTGCTTCCTAACACTGGGATGAGCCGGAGTTCCAGAGCTGGGCACGCATGTTTGGAAGACCTGTGTGCCATGAGAGAGGCCTGAGGTTCAGATCAGAGGTGGAAAAACAAATGGTAATTGCCCATAAAATTGGGGAAAAAGGAGGAGACATGACCAGGGAGTGGAACCTTGAGTGGAAGTATACTTGAGTATATATTATACTCCTAGCCACAAGACATTCATTCAGACAGGGAAATGCCTTTTGGAGGTCTCAGAGCAAGTCAAAGAGGTACATGGAGTTTTGTTTATCATCTTTGGACTGAGGGCACGCCTTCTGAGGTAGAAGGATAGACAAGAAAATGAGACGAGGTACCCATATAGGACCTTCTGAGTTCAGTTTGTCTTCACATAGCTTCTCCTGTGGTTTGATGTGTACCAGACCCTTCTTTTGGCAAGGGGTGGAAAACATAATCATACACATCCCTACGGGCCTCTTTGGTCCTGTGTGAGGCCCAGAGCAAGGGCTATATATATCCTAGCAAATGCAATACTCTGTCAGGTCAGAGCCCAGCCTTCTTCCCATTTTTTATTTACCTCTGAGGAAGCAGATGGAAACATGTCCTCAAGAAGTGCAGCAGTTGTGTTTGTGCATGTTCCTGTCCCTTGAGGTGAGAGGAGGGCAGACTGGAAGTGACTTTGTCACACTTAAAAAAGGTGAGTGAGGACGAAGTGGGGACCAGAAACATGTAGCCAGATCTTCAAGAAAACTTTTCTATGATTCAGCCTTTCAGCCTGCCACCTGAAGAGTCTCTTCAGCCAAATTCCTTGAGGTTAAGACGCAGTGACAGGTGACAGGGAGAGTCTGTAGCAGGTGCCACCCATCACACCATGGGTGCCCGACTGGGGAGTTGCTGTAGGTGAGGCTCAGCTCAGGCAAGGTGGACCATGTAATGCTTTGAAGGAACAAGGTCTAGACTGGGTCAGATGAGCCCTGCTGCCCTGCCAGTGTGTGTACCCATGCCCTGAAGGCCACAAGACATTCATTCATTCATTCATTTGCTCACTCACCCCAGGTCTGTGTTCTTTTCCATGCAATGGAGCTGTCCTGTGGAATGTGATTCAGGGGTTAGCAAGTGTGCCCTGGCATGTGCAGCCACAGCACTACCCTGGGACGGCGTCTCTCTTTTTCCCTGGAAGAGCGGTCCAAGCTCTGCTTCAAACGGCTCTGTGGACACATCTCAAGCTTGTTCATGGCATCTGCCACAGGGTTGGCCCTTTAAACTGCCTTCCTGCAGTCCTGTGGTCTTGTAGGTATAAAAGGAAGGGAGTGGGAGAGAGGATGTGAAAGGCAGGATATGGTGCTGTCTCTGGGAAAGAAAGCTCATGTCAGGGACAATTCAGGAGAAATTTAAGGCACTGCAATAGTTTCTTGCCCTGTGATAGCTATGGGAAAGGGGAAGAGAGAAGAAGAGCAAGAAAAGGAGTATAAAAGGAGACTCTTGACCCTGCTGGGGTCAGTCAGGTGGGCACAGGTGGATGTGCCTGCACCCAAAGCACCAGGGAGAGCAGGGACACAGCATAGCGGGACCTGGCTCCACCTCTCTTCAGACTCTTTGTCATAGGAAGGCAGTCACAGCAAGTGTCTCTGGAAGCTCCTCAAGCTTTGCCCCAGTTGCCAGCTATGGTGCAAGATCTGCCCCACATCAGTGCACTATTCAGGGGGCTGCCACACTGTATCACAGCAGGTTTCCCCTCTGCTGCAGCCTGCTGTCCCTCCTCCTCTCCCAAACCACCCAGACAACCTGCTTCACTCACATCTCAGCCTTGTTTATCTCCCAGAGTCCAGGGAGGGAGAGGAGGTGATGCAATACCCCAGCCATCAATGCCCAGTGCCACAAGCAGAGCTGCCACCTCCCTCCACCTAACACATTGTGGCCACATGCCAGCAATGGATTCATTCTGCCCAGATCTCCTTTTTCTTAACTTCCCTTTCCCATTGCTGGCTGGGACCTGCAATAGGGACTGGATGTGGACCCTGCTTGTGGCTGTGTGGATGATGGGCATTTGAGATTAGTTGTTCCACTGCCTCTTGTGGCATGGGCCTTCTCTGACCACAGTGGCAAAGCAGGCACTTGCCCAGCCAAGCCAGACTTCAGAGGCCAGCTCTGTGCACACTCTGCTGTGACACCCACACACGTACCAGCCTCATATGGACATCTCTCACCTTCCTGCCAACGGAAACTGTTGCCCTTTGCAAGCCTGGCTCGCTCTGGAGATGCTATCAGGAGGTGGGCAGAGGAGGGCTGAGGCTCCAGGCCTCTTTGGTACAAGCACAGCTCCCTCATCTAATGACATCTCCATCTAATGCCTTCTTCACCCACAAGCTTTGTGATCTCTCGCCCTGCAGTTATACCACGGTGAGTGCCAGGGCAGAAGGTTTAAATCAAATGCTTCTGATAGTTTCTCATTCCATAGACCATGCAGTCTCTTGAGTTTGTGTCACTTAACTCACAAATGACCTGGGAATTATTGCAAAACCTGACACCTTTCCCAGTCTCCGTCTGCAACAGGTAAAATGGGAGGGAGCAGCATGCAGAGCTCTCTGCTTGGAGAAGCTAAGGAGTAGGGAACTCCCCATCCACCTGGGGAGGTTGTAAATCCAGCCCTGGATGAGTGGGAGGCAGGAGGCTGGGTTCTTTCTTGATTTATGTTAATGTACTTGTATCTGTGCCAGTGTGGGTGAGAATGGATAAGTGCAGAGGTGCCTCCACTGAGGAGGAGCCCAGACAGTGTGAACTGCAGTGCACCTCGGAGGGGGGAGGTGTGCCCAAGCCTCACCAGTTGCTACTGAGGTCAGATGCAATGCTTCAAAGTAGCCAGAGGAAGAAAAGGTCCACAGAGAACAAAGAGGACAATAGGTCTCCTGTCTAACTGACCCACATCCTGCAGGCATCATTTTCACTGTCCTGGTCCCCTGTTCTGAAGCCCTGACCACCTCCCAGGTGTTTGACACAAAAATGTCCTAGAGCAATCATCTTTCTTGAGGTGCCTTAGGGTCACTGCATTCTCCTGTTTGCCCCACGCATGTTTTTCTGGGCTCATGGCATTCTCACATTCACCCTTACAGACACTTCTTTTCCTTCCCACATGTTCCTCAATTCTTCCCCTGAAGTAGTGGAATGGGGCAGATCACTAGAAAGGACATTCCAGCCAACCAAACCCTGTCACCTGCAGCCACAGCCAGCAATTCAGCAGATCTTTAGGGTCAAGGGTCCACAGGATTACCATTCCACACATAATCCAATACACCTCCCAAGCCCTTGCTTTGCCCCAACTCCCACTTTTCTATGCATGGTGTGCTGGTGGCGTTGTTTGACTCTAAGAGACTTATGCAGGCTTTTACAGCTGTACCACATACTTTAAAGTGGTTTTTTTTAATTGTATTTGTTAATTATATGGCAGATACTGAAGCACTCCCATGACCCTCAGACCGGCTTGCTTCTCCTCCCTCATCCCCAATCCTGCCAGCTATGGAGACAGAACAGCTGTGCCTTCAGTTCAATGGCTAGACCAGGCAGGGACAGTGATGGGTTGTCACAGCCCATGACTCTCTTGTCCTGCAGGATGGCGGCCTGAGCCCAGAGGAAGTGGAAAGAGGATGAATACCTAGCCTTCTGTTTGCTGCAGGCCTTGGTTTTTCACTCCCTCACCTTCCTCCTTTACATTCCTGTGCCAGTCCTCCTCACCATTTCAAAGCACTGTGCACAGAGGTCTCAGAGTGCAAAGTGCAGGGGAAGCAGTGTGGACTGAGAAGGGCAAGAGGAAAAGGTCAGTGACGCAAGCCCAAAGCGATGGCTCTCAGCTGAGCTGCTCTGCTGTTTGTCCGTGGTGCGCTATTTCTACTCGAAAACAATTCACACATCTGGGGACCACAGCTCCTTCCACCGCCCACGCTCGTCCCTCCCCCACCACGGGGGCTGAGGCAGGGGAGGGGGGAAGGAGGGAGAGATGCTGCACTGGCCTGCCAGCACCATTTCCAAGACCAAAAGGAAAACGACCCTCAGCAGTCCTTTCCATCATCCACCTCCCCTCTGAACACTGAGCATCTCTGATGGAGGAACTTGCTGCCTGCAAGCAGGGTGGGGAGAGTAGGAAGAAAGGGGGGGATCTTGTCTCTTGTGGCACACAGAAGGTCAGCACTGGAGAAATGTAGTGACACCCTTGTCCTTGAAACATAAAAACAACAGTACGTTTCCTATTAGAATTAAGGCCTCACCTAGATAGACTGTGGCTAAGAGAAGGGACTGTGGTGCCCGCAGACACGTGCTGTCCTTGGCCTGTTTGCAGGGTAAGCATTCGAGTGGAGCCAAGTGCTTGATGCTCTCTGTGCTGCCTCCCTCGACCTGAACTGTGCTCTGTGTGTGTGCGCACGAATGTGTGCACAGGTGCAAGCTGAGAGCAGTGCCCCCACGGACCTTCCCCGCAGCCTACTCCCAGCTGTGGGTCACAGCACCTGCCCAAAATAGCCCTCCCAGCCCCACGGTGGCTGCAAATGCTCTTTGGAGCTGCAGGGAGAGGGAGGATGGAACTATGAACTGCTTCAATGCTCTGTGCCCTTTCCTGCCTCTTATGTGGGAGGTACTGGAGCAACGGGGAATGATGATTCTCAGAATGACATTTCCCCCCTGCCCATGCATGTCAGTCAGGAAGAGAAGAGGAGGAAAGTGTAACTTTGTGTGTCTTTCTCTCAAGCAACCAAGTCCCATTTCCCCTGAGACTTCTACACCCCATTTCCCAAATTTGGGCACAGCCTATGGAGAAGATGGAGTGAGCTGTGGCTTGAGCTTTGTGTCATGGCAACTAGCCTGGCAGGTACCACATGTACAGGGCTCTCTGTTGAATCTCTCAAGGAGCACCTACAGGCTCCTCAGAGACCACAGTGGGGTCCCTTCCCTTCTATATATATAATATATAAGTAAACATATTTACTGTCAACTGAAAGTGATTTTTTTTTTTGCAATGGTCTTTATGCCCAAGACAAGCATGATCTAATGGAGAAAGAAGAAATCCAGATAGCTAATCCGAGGTAATGCTCCATACATGTGCTGAAGTAGGATGTGCTGATGTAGAGGCTAGCACTTGGCTAAGCTCTTATCCCACCAGGAAATCTAGCTCCATTTTTAAAATATATATATATATAATATATATATATATTCCCTTACACCCAGGCACACTGGCTGTGGCCTTTCTCATCAGACCTTCTGCCTCCCAAGGTGGGGAGCAGCAACCTTAGAGGGCAAATGGGGGGAGAGCTGAACCTGGGAAACCACAGAGGAAGGGGAAAATGGCTCTTCTGGCTGAGCCCAGGGGAGAAACAGAAATGCAATTCCTGAGCATCAAGCTGTAAGGAGACAGGAAGCTGCCTCCAAACAAGTAATTTCTGTTCAGGCATTTTAATGACATGAAAGTTAATAATTGCCGCAGTCACAAATCAGTAACCCCCAGAAGGGCTTAAGGGGGAGTAGGGGGCTGGCCTCTGGATAAGCATGACATCACCAAGCATATTTTAAAACTAAATCAACAATCTAATTAACTCCCTTTCTAGAAACTGCTCAGGCAAAGAGATGAAGAAAACACAGAAGCAAGGAGAGCTCTGAGCAGTATGGGGGTGGTGGCTGTAATGATTTTTTCCTCTAGAGAAGGAAGGGAAATATGATTAAACTGGGAGCAAGCCTTGATAAAATACCAGAGGGTTTATTCTGAAGAATCTCCTTGCAGTATAGTGTCTTGCCTTCAAGCAATTTTGAATGTACAATAAATCTCTAAATTCTTTTCAATTTATTAGGTCTGGAAGCCATCATTGCTTCATATTAGGCTTGTCAAGTATTTGTACCCCCTAACTTTAAATAGAGAGAGATATAACACACAGGCAGGCTGAAAAACAGAGCAGGGCTTTATCTCTCCAAGACTGCCCAGGTAACAAGGTAATGATTTCCCTCAAGGACAAGAGCAGTCACTGATGCTGAATAGCAAATCAGCCAGTGTTCAGCTCATTACCTTGCTTGGGCACAGACTTGGTGTAAGGCTGTTCTCTGCACCCAGTGCTGCCTTCCTGTAGAATATATAACTTGCACAGGCTCTCCCTCTTCAATACAGGGCTGTGAGCAAGTTTTGCAGGCTGTCTAGCCATGCATCGTCGCATTCAGTGCCAGGAGAATCCTCAGGGAGTTGCACATCCATGTTTCAATACTGTAAGTCAATAACAGCCCTACAGACCTGGGCAGTGGACACCTGGCTGTGATGCAGGACCTGAATCCTGGTCTATGAATCTGTTTTTGAAGAAGATGGGAAGGTGTCCTTTGCTCCCCTTTCACTGCTGTGGAAATTGAGACTCAGAGAGGATGTGAGAGCTGTACACACATGCTGATAGTCCCATGGGTATGTCACCTTCCCTCCAGTTCATGCTGCTGAGTTTTCCATCACAGATGTGCCAGAATAAGACCATCTGCATGCACAGGCACCATGACTAATCTGACAGAGATCACTTGCCACACTGCTGTGGCTCAAATGCCTGCTGTGCCTCAGACACCATGTCCATAGGCTCAGACAAGGGTGTAGGTACTGGCCTTCCTTCATGTTGCTGAGCCTAAGGCTCCTTGGGGACACAGAGTGCCAGGCCCAGGGTGACAGTCTGGGTGTCCCTCGAGTGTCTCTAGGGAGGGACTCTGGGTCTGAATAGCCCTTGTGAAATCATGAGCACTCATCAGGGAGACAGGCATCCACTCCTAGGAGCTCTCTTAAGGCTTGACTCTGCTGCTGGGCCCCAGCTACTCTGACCAAAGTCCTGACAACCTAGTTCAACCCAAACAAAATGAGGAGCCAGGGCTCAGGTCCCAAGCAGGGACATCTCGTGACTGTCCCATGCTCCTGCTCATGAGTTCATAGCAGCACATTCTCAGCCAGTCAGGCTAACAGTGAAACTGCTTGAAAGTAGCCTGCTTTCCCTCCCACTCTTGTTTCCCCACTTCTCTGGGCCTGTGACCATCACTGTCAAGGAGTGAAAGTGAACACCTCCTCCATTGCCTCCCACCTGTGGCCTCAGACTTGCCTCGAGTGAGAGTGCCTGCAAATGCCTCTGCTTCCTACCACTTTTGTCCATGTTCTTCTATAGCCTGCAGGGCTAGGGGATCCCTAGTTTTGAACATTTTGGGTATTCATGTGTGTGTTTGATGTCTACTGCTTGCCCTACAGGCATGTCTATCAGGACACTCTCTGCAGGGCAGAATTTGGAAGGGAAGAAATGCAGGAATATCATCTGCTCTATAGGTAGGCTTAGTACTTGCTGCTCAGCATTGTTAATCCATTATGGCACCTGATTCCAAAACTAGAACTCCATTGCTTAAATGCCTCTCCACTTAAACACAGCAGTGGAGATTAACCTGAGGGCAACCTTTAGCCTATAGCAGCAATATCCCTAGAGATGATGGAGCAGGAGGAAAAAGCCCTCTTTCAGATCAGCCCAAGTTTACCGTTTTGATACAAAGTAAAGCCTCTTTTAGGCTGGTAATGTGAACAAATTCAATAAAGACCTCACTTATAAACTGAACAGTGGTTTCCCACAAGGCCATTTTTACAGACTTTTTTCGGAGTAGAACCACAATTTAAGGGGAAAATAACTGCAGGTTTAGAACAACAGCGTAGTTTTGAGATGCGCACGCATACAATTGGCAGGAAATTCAATGCAAAGGTTATAGTTAAAACAACATTATTTGGAAAGTACCAGAAATAACTTACAGAGCGTCTAGAGATCTTCACAGTGTATCCTGTCAGGAAGCAAACTTCGCTGGCCATCAGGGCATCTCTGCCCTCATCCCTTCACCTCTTGCTGGTTCTGCACTCTTTCCACTGCTCCACTGCAGAGTGCTATGAGGACAGGACACCAAGATGGATCATACCCTCCACTGAGCTGCCCCCTGGTGAGCTGGGTGGTTGGCAAAGCATCCCAGTTAGACAGGCACTCTGACCCCCTCTGAGAGCCAGCAAAGGGAAGGGATGTCCCCAGCCTATTGAACGTGATGAGCTAATGAATCGTGGAGTAGTTTGACACCACACAATACTTTTGCCCTTCACGCTTCTTCTCTGTCTGTGTTCCCCTGTTCACCTTTGCCATTTTGCAGAGACTCTCAGTGGACACGCAACTGAAAATGAGCAGTTTCAGCAGCACTGCTCTTCTCTAATGAAAGCAAAGTGAGGGCAAAACCTTGTGCATAAGCACATGCCTCAGTCTTGAGTATTTTTAAAACTTATACTGCCCCTGAAAAAATCCCAACAACACCTTTAACTAAACCTCCATCATCACAGTTTTACCTGCCACTTTAGCACTGAACAACCACGCTGACTACAGAGTTTACCCATCTCAGCAACCATTATGTGGACAGGAAGATAAAGACAAGAACACCTCGCATGTGTTGCTGACTGTGGTTTTGTTTGGCTTCTCACTTTACAAATGGCACAATTCCTAACAATATCAGTGTAAAGGAGATAAAAAGTGCCACATTCTCAGTAGCACATCTTGGGCAATCAAGTTCAAAAACTATGCTGACAGCAAGCATAATTTATAGGTGTCAGATGGGGTCTGGACATAATACCACTATCATGCCTCTGGAGGAAACCCCTTATTTATGCCACACACTTTTTGCTTCAATACATTTTAAACTGTGTTTCCAATGAAAATATGCTGAGGAAGTGTGTGTCTCTCCACATCAAGGTTTGGTTATCTGTTAGCTGATCCATCAGACCATTCCTTCTTCCTTAACAGATTTGGTAAAGTCAATCAATTCCAGTTGCACTTGACAAAGAGGTATATCCCTTAATACTTTTAAGCAAGGGTGGCTGGATAGAGGAGTGCTGGCTCTCCATTTGCACCCTCCTTCGGAAAGTCTTCAATGTGACATCAGTCCTTGCTAGATAACAGAAAATCTGAATGAGAATCTATCGTAGAGACACGGGTCCAGGAAAAAAAGTCTCCAGAGAGGCAGCCAACGAGGTAAATCCTTGTTTCCAACTGCAGCAGCCACCTGTCTTCTGTAGCGACTAACTGCATGTTAAGTTTTCCTCTTCCACTATTTCAGGTACCATAGTACACAATCAATCTCATGTGATTTTTAAACACTAAACAAATAAAAAAGAAAAAAGGGGAATCAGTGGAGTTTTTTTCCTTTATAAGCTGAACAATAAAAGATCTGTGCTTTGTGCTCTTGCTTTCCCAAAGTGATCTCTGGTCTTAAGGATGGTGTAGATTTCTCTAGTTTGAAGGACGAACAGGAAAAATTATGGTTAACATGAATGCTCCATTGCAGCCGCAATGCTGGTAATACCAGGAACTTACTCACAGAGCATTTCATTGCTTCAGCTGAGAATTTTTGTGCCAGGATAAGCTTAATTCATTTTAAGAGTTCCTGGGAAAGGTGGGCTGTGGCCTTACGATCTGTGCCATTACAGCTCCATCCTGATGGGAGCCTCCACAGTGCAACATGCACAGCCAGTGATTACCAGAGCAGGAGAGCACACAGCCCATCCTCTCCCTTGCCCCTCTTCATCAGAGGCTGGCTGGTTCTGGTTCCCTAGTTGTCCTCCCGAAGATTGGCCATGACAAGAGTCTTCAGATACCTAGCAAGAGCATCCATATGGCAGATCTCAAGGCTCCTGGTCCTTGTTGTGCATGAAGAAAGAGACACTGCACTCCACTACTGCTGGCTACCTGTGTGCTTGGTTCTGGATTAACTGCAATGCTTTCCCAGAAATGGCCATGAGGATTCACTATTGCAGCCTCCTGCAAAATGGCTCTGCCAATGCCTTCAAACTACTCTTTTACTCCAACATTATTTCTTTTTGAAGTCGAGTGTCTTCTGACATCCAGTCTCTGGGCTTGGCTTCCTGTGACTAAGAACTCATCCTCCTCCCACACCTTTTTTCCACTACCTGAATCCAAGATCCCTTTATTGTTAAAGGAGGTCCCATCCTCCAGGTTTATAGAGCCCTCAAACAGGGACTGCCTGAAGACCTGTGACTGGCCTCTGGCAACTTTTGGTCAGCAAAAGTTAAAATTAAGTGCTAGGAGAAAAAAGGCAGTCAGTTCCTTACTGCAGCTGGGCCAGAGCTTGGACCTTGAGCTGCTCTAGGAGGGAAAGCTGAGGAGCACAGAGCGTGGTGACCACTGTACATGTAAGAGGACACTCTCATCATTTGGCCCCACACCAGTGGCCATCATCGTGCAGCCCAGCCCAGACAGGAAACGTGATGTGCTGCACTTCAGAGAATTGTACTTGTGTATGGAAAAAAGGGGGGTGTGGGAACACATATGCAGGTCTGTATCTAGCTGGGAAACCACCAGGCTGTGGATTTGCATTTGTACATCTGCCTTGGCTTAGGATGTGAAGCCAAAGGAAGGAGTTATCCATCTGCAAAGGTGAAGGCATAGGAAGCTTTGGAAGAAGGTGGACATATTTTTTGTATCCTTGTCTGGCCTGTTGAATGGACAAGCCACACCAAACCATCACTGCAGGTACTTCAAGGTGGTATTACCTAGCTGGACTAGATGCGAGGCTCACAACAGACAGGGTGATTCTTCCTTCTGTAGAGTGAATGGGGTGTTTGGCTGAGTAGGGAGGCCATGGGGTGGGTGTTCTTGCGGTGTCACACCATCTGCAAGCATGAGGGTGTGCCTCAAACTTGTTCACACTCAGCACTGACCTGATTCCACTCCTGTTCTGACCCAGGATGGATCCTCTGAAAGTGGGGCAATGATGTCTGGTTTTGTTCGGCTGCTGCTCTGATCAACAACTCCAGTTATTTTTCACAAAGTGGTCCATGGTATTTCTACTGTAGACAGACTCCTGTCCCTGGTTTCAAAGTGATCTGCAAACTTGTGCAGACCCTGAGAGCAATAAGAGCTCTGAAAGAGGAAGCTATGGGTCTTGCCAGTGTCCCAAGACGACAGGTCCTTTCCACTCTCTCTTTTGCCTGCTAGCAGTGGTTTGAGAATGGTCCTGGTTTATGTGGCAGTGCTAACACCTGACCCCCTCCAACCCTGTGTCTGCACCTATAGCTTTATCCGCAGGAAGTGGGACGTGGTTTTGGGGCTTTTATAATTGGCCTCGCTAGCCTTTTCGTTACTTTGGGTCTTTGTCTCAGTCTGACAAGGCAAGCAAGCAGCAGCTTCCTGTGCACAGGTGAGAGGGAGAAGACAGAGACCATGCACATGAAAGAAACAGCTTTGGAGCAGAACTTCTGGGCCAGATGCACCTCTTCTCTCATGGACATGCACTGAGCTAGGATATCTGCCTTCATCTCTCTCCCTTTTTTCCCTCACCATTCCCCTCTCTGTTCAGTATTCAGCACCTGCTGCCATCCAACCCCACAACCCCAGGGATTCCCTTCGTCTGGACTTCTCAGTGACTGGAGCTCAAAGGTAAAGGGGGCAATGCCAGCTCTCTCCTATGTGGGGGTGGCTGATCTGAAAGCATCTTAGAAGGAGTTTCAGTCTGACAAACTGAATCTCGCCGTTGGGAAGGGTTGAGAACATATTTATCTCTCTGTCTCTCCACAGTCCTCTCAAATCATACCCCACATCTCACAACCACGCCACCCGCTTTCTCTCTCTCTCCTCTGTCTGCTAAAGTGTTGTTATCATGTTTTTCTTCCTCTGAACCTAATCTTTTATCACGACGGGAGTTGGTATTAAGCCTCGTGCCAGCCCTTTATAAACCCCGTATCCCCTCTCCTCTAGCAGTCTCAAAAAGGTCCAGGGGGACTCCCATCTTGTTTTGCCCAAGTCTGCCTGAGCTCCAGGCATGGTGAGAGGTCAGAGTGGTTCCTTTTCCTGTGGGCAGAGTCAGATCTCAAGGTACAGGTGTCCAAATGGATGGGGGGAGAGAGAGGCTTGGATGAGAAGACCATAAGGCCAGTCTGTCTAATATGGAACGACTGTACAGGCTTTGTAAGACAAGGAGACTCCCTGGATTCCTGAGGTGGACGAGGGGTGCTGCAGAGTTTCTGAATTACAAAGCCCAATTTTCTGTTATGCCTAAAATTATGACTCCTTCCAAGGCAGAGCAAGGGGCTACTTGGCAGGGATGGTGACAGTTTGTGCACAACTGTTTAATATTTTTTGATATGGTAGAACCTGGTGAACTCTTCCTTCTTCCCAATTCCCTCACCTGTCCCAAACATGCTATTCAAAATCTGCCTCCTAAGCCATGAGTTCTGCCACTTACTTGTGTCAGTTGCATCCAGGGACCCTCTTACTCAGCAAGCACCTAGTTATTTCAGCCCTAGGGTTTACCAAAAACAGAAGCTCTTCAAAGCACAAGCTGTGCGCAACCAAGGCAGCAATCTCTACCTGAGTCAGCAAGCAGCCTGAGACAACACACACGGACTGCTGTGCACTCACTCACACATTTTCAGAAGGCATGATTCCTGCAAAGAGCCTCTCTGTGCTGCCCCGTGAACAGCTTCACTGCCAAGCAAAGCACCCGAGGCAGGAAAACTCTGAGGTGCTAAGGGAAAAGCACAGACTCCGGAGTGGAAGGGATATGAGTTTCTGAAGCTAGAAGACTGGCACTGCATCCTAGGGCAGTGGATACCTCCTGTGAGATGACATCTTGACGTCTTCCTAACTTACACTGCTGAGATATGTTGTGGGGGTGTCTTCTCTCTTTCAGTGTATCACCAGCACAGATGAAGCCCTCGCTGCTGCTTCTGTCTCACCTCTGCCTGCTCACCCTCATGCCTCCCTCATGGACATTGGCACAAGGTAAGAAGCAATTCCTTTCACCCATAATAGCTGTGTGGACGGGGAGGGGAGTCAGCCGGAGCAGTGTGTGTGCCACGGTGTGTTGCTGTGCAATGTTTGCATTGTAACATGCAGCCAGAGGAGGTCACGATGTTACAGGTCTCTTACGAGCATATCAGCCTCCAAGGATATAGAGAAGTGAGAGACTCTGCCTTTCTTACTTGGAGTTGTCCAGCAGAGGAGTCAGTTTGTAGTTTGGGATGGGGCAGAATTGTCCAGTATGATGGCTAATACCAAGCATCATTGCTAATTGAGCCACATTGCTGTCTATCTCTTCTCTGCTGGCAGGTGCCTCCAGCCTAACTTGTTGGTATGACTCACGGGCAGCTCTCTTCTGTGACTGGGACCCCGGCAGGGACCTGTTTGAAGCACCATGCCAGCTGGAGATTTCATCAGAAAAAGGCTTTTGTGACAGGTGGGTAACTTGGAAGGCTGAGGAAATCCAATGCCACTTATAAAAAATGTAGGCTTCCCCTTCTCAGGCCAGGTGTAGTAGAGTCACAGAGCTGAGGTGTTTTGTCTTGAACTCTGTCTCTAACCCTAGATGGGCTGAGATGCCAGCAGCCACTGCTCAGTGTTTGCCGTCTGACAGTCCCAAATTGTCCAGCACAATCCATCTTCCAGCTCCATGGCTCTATCTGATGTTTTCCTCTCCCATAAGCCTCCCAGCAGAGGGGAGGTGTTGGGCCAGTACTGCACTGGGAGCTGGCTGAGTCTCTTTCATCTCGAAATAGGACTCTCCAGTCAAGAGGCTTACCAGCCTACCCTAGGACTCCCCTGGGTGCCTGTCCTTAGGAGAGGCTCAGTGTGATTCTGGCATTGCATGGGTTACTTGTGACTTCCAGTAGGGTTAGATTGGCACCTGGGACCTGCTGCATGGACCTAGAAAGCAACATTGATGTTGCTTCATGAGTGTGAATCACAGAGACTGCAGATGGTATTGGGGCTGGATTTTGAACTGTGCCAATGGGGATCTAGGAAAATAACCCTCCCCACTGTCAGCAACTCCCAGGCCTGATCTGACCTTACAGCTGGAACAGACACCTCAGTCGGATACCCCCTCAGCTGCAACCCCACAGATGCTCTCCACCCTGTCACCCCCCGTGCCATATATCAACTGGGGCTCTCCAGCCACACTTGTCAGAGCAGAAGAGAGGTCATGGTGTAGTGCTGCCAGTTGTGATGTACAGTCGTGGCTGACTGAGATGTGACAAGGCTCAGAAGGTACATGTCACTCAGTATCTGAGGTCCTACAGGACTGTCAGTGGCTGGAAGAAGACCTGCAAATCCTAGAGGGGCTGGAATAGGCACCTATCTTCCAGGTCCACGTTGCCATAGGTGAGTCTGGGCTCAGTATGCCCTCTGATATCAGCAGGAAGCAGAGAAGATAGGAAGAGAGTTTTGTGAAGCCTTTGAAACTGGAAATCTGCTATTATATTGGTCTTGAAATAACTGGGGTGCATTGACTCTCCGTGTGCCAGCACATAAAATTTGTTTGAGTGATACAATAGGGAGAGAAAATAGGATTAAATCTTTTCTGTAACGTGTGTAGCAAATACAGTAGGATGTAAAATGCTTTGAAAGCCCTTTAGTGTTACATAATATTTGACTAAATACAAAACAACCTTCCCAGCTCACTGGAGTTATTTCCATTACCTGAAAAACCCAAGAAGCACTGCAAACTACCCAAGGCAGAGCATATGACAGGACTGAGGAGATGCATCAAGACCTTCAACCAAAACGTTAATGTGAGTAATTCATCTGGGATGGCCTGGCTGAGACAAGGTGAAAAGGATTTGCATGTTATTTTGGGTGTATAAACAGTGTGACATCCAGGAGCAATATAAAAAGCCCAAGTCTAATCCTTGACTCTGGTTCTGGGATTGGGATTGGTGTTGTGTGTTATAGAAATGCATTGGTCCTGTGTGCTCCCTCCCCTCCAGGAGGGATTGGCTTTGTTGTGAGCTGGGCCATGTTGTCCTGACACACGCAGAAGAGATGCAGGACAGACGGATCATATGCAGTGTCCCATGTCTCAGTTACCTGGGTTTGGCCCTAATCCCTTCCTCTGAGGAGGAATGGGCATCACCACCAGCTCTGAGGTCACCTCTTGATCTCATTTTTCTGGAAAAGGTCAATACCATTTTCCAGATCATTAACTGCTCTGAAGGCTGGTTAGATGTGTCTAATACAATATGCAACAGCAACACATCATTGGAATTAGTGGTGATGCAAATCTTCTAAATATTATTCTTTATTTAAATCAGTCTTGGTTTAGATTCCTTATGTACTTCCTTCAGTCATATCCAGAGTCACTGCAGTCCCCGTGTTTTCAGAAAATACCCACCCAGATTTGAGCTAATATTTTTATTGATAAAGTCACATCCAGTTCTAATGACAGACAAGCTTTCATACATTTGCATATCATGTGCAAAGACAAATTGCAGGGTTGGTATATAGCTCCAAAATCTTTTCTTTCTAATCAAGCTAATTTCCCTGTTGCTTATTCAATACTGCATGATGCGTGTGGCCCTTCAGCATCACTGCATTTCAAGTGTCATATTTAATACTAATGTGGTTTCAGTCTGATCAGGGAATATAAAATGTTTTAGCAAAAAATAAAATTTCTCAGTAAATGTCATTGATAAAGAGTAACATTTTTCCTGCTTAGTCAACACACACAGGAACAAGCATATCACCATATTTTGTGGCCTTCTTGCCAAAAACCAAAAAATTTCAACCACACGAAGTATAAATTTTTTGTTCCTCACTCACCACTGAGATTTATGGCTTTCAGACACAAATATCTTCCATATTTATTGCCAAGTATTCCTAAACTTCTTATATCTATGAAATGCTTAGAAATTTGAATACTTATTCATGAGGCTTCATTGTCATTAGGGGTTAATTTGCCTTGCAGAATCAGTGCTTCACCCGTTCAGACCGTCTTAACTTGTCTGTCCATTGCCACATGGGAAAGAACAATAGCAAAATATTTGCGCAAATAACAAACTTCAGACCATTTGCAAATAGTGAGTACTCATCTCTTTTCCAGTCTCTGAAGCTTCCCCGTGAAAGGGTAGCTAATTTCCCTTCCTCATCCGCCCCTATGCAACACCCATAGCTGATTTTAGGCCTTTGTCTAAAGCTTGTTCCCTGCTACACTGAGCACAATGTTGACTCCTACCACTTGCACTTCTGTCATGCAGTGTCATGCCAGTCACATCCTGTCCTGTCCTGTATCTGGCTTCAAACAGTCAGTGACAGCTCAGCTGCCTTCCAGAAAAATGCATGCTGCAAGAAGGATGGAAAGTCTTGCTGCTTCTCCTCTGGACCCACCACTAGATATGTGCTTCCACCCCTCTTTAAGCCAGCTGTGGCATGCATCAGTCTTTGCTAAAAGGATTCAGCTCACTAATCCAGATGAAAAACATCTGTTTGGGACATTTTTTTGCTGGACTTGCCTGTCTTAAGGAGATGTCCCACTGCTGGGGGGCTTGATGTGCAGTCCTGTTATGGACAGAGTATGGGGAAGTCAGCCCTGTTCCTTCTCTCTTTCCAGTAAAGCTGAGGCCTCCAGGAAACCTTCAGCTGGTTAACATAACTGAAAATACCTCTAACTTAACATGGAGCCTGAATATTTCCTCTCACTATTTGGATGGGGAGCGGGAATACCAAGTACGGTACCGACACGTGAGTCAGTCCTGGGAGGTGAGTACAGAGGGAAAAACTGGGACTTGTTACCATATGAATCCTGGTCTTGCTTATGTCACCCAAGACTTGCTCCTGGACCTCATGTCAGGATGAAACCATTTTTGGTGGAGCTGGAGGGAGGATGACAGCCCCCACTCTTTTTTCTGTGTCACCTGCTGCCAGTGTTTGGTGATGACAAGGTGGCAGATGGGAATCCTATTTTACTTAGTGCTGTCACAAAAAAAAAAAAAAAAAAAAACCAGACAGTTCCAGGACAGACCTGAAAGGAATGAAAAAAGCAAAATGAAGAAGAGTTTTCCTTCAGGGTGAACAAGCAGTGCACGAGGTGTAAGGATTTGAGACAAGTCTTCTCTGAGGGCCTTGGAAAAGATGGGTACGTGAGGCTGTGTAACAACCAGGGTGTTGATGATGTTCTAAATTTGCCCTACTCCCAGGAGGCCACAAACTTGCCCATTGAACATGACCAGATGTGGGCGAATTTTGAGAGGCTCTCACCCAACTCAAAATATGAGGCAGCTGTCCGTGCAAGGCCGAGTGCCAGGAGCACCTACAAAGGCGTGTGGAGTGACTGGAGCGAGCCGGTACTGTGGATGACACACGCTGACCGTAAGGACCAGGCAGCCCTGGGGGGGAAAATGGGGACTCAGGGGAAACAGGGTAGAAGGGCCAAAGCAGGCTGAGAAGCTGAAGGAATACGTGTAGTCAAGATTGTGTTGACCAAAGAGCAATAGAAAGGTTGAAAACAACCTGTCACTCCCGATCAGTTAGGTCACATCATCTCAGCAGTGTTTAAGGGTAAAGACCCCCTGATGGCAACAAAGCCCCTCTGACTTTCAGAAGCCAGGCAAAATCCACAAGGTGTAAATCAGGGACTGCTTCCCCAGAGCACTAGGGCCAGATGTCTGACTGGCAGAAGCAGTGATCAGGACTGGCATTTTCCCAAATGCTAATGTTACCTAGGAATATTCATCCAGCTTCCTAAAATGGCCCTGTTCAGTGGAGGTATTGATCAGTGAAATGCAGTGAAACAGAGCTCTCAGCTCCTGAGCTGAAGAACACCTGAGCCTGGGAAGCAAAGTCTCATGGAAATTGGGACAGACTTACATGTTAAGACCCTTTCAAAAAAGGTCTGCTGAGATTTGCATCAGTCATTGTATGAACTCCCAGCCTTGAAAGACAGTGCCCTTCGGTGAGTCACTGGCTATGGTCTCTGTCACTTTTTTTCCAAAACATAAGCAGATAGAGGTTATTCCTTCTCATGCCGCCCCCACTCTGCTCCTCCTCCACCCCTCCCTGTTGTGCCTGGTGTTGGTATAAACAGGAGCTATGTTTAGAAAGGGCACTGTGTTGCTGTGGCGATCAAATTTTGACAGTGTGTGATGTCAGTGAATAGGATACAGCCGCAACCAGTTGCCATAGCAACCCAGACCCAAAGATAACCAGGGTACCAGAGGCAGAGGAGACAAAATGATCTGAGTAGCATCTCAAGGACAGGCAAAGAAAGAATGTGCTAAAAATGTCTCCTCCTTCTTTTATTTTTTCTCTGTTCTCTCACAACTGCTCCAGAGAGGTTCTGCATGCCCAAGACCAAGGGACTTGAGGCATGGGAGGAGATGAAGGGCAGGCAGAGGGCACCAGAATAGCAAGACCAAGCAAAGGTGCACTGGGGAGATATGTGTGAAAGAGACAGATTAAGCCAAACTCCTCCAAGCTTGAGGAGTGCTGGCAGCCCTGGCAATGTGGGAACTGAGTCTCTTTGTCCTAACCCTACAATACAACTACTAGAATATGGTGTAAAGCTGTAACCTTTCTAGTCTCCTAAAGCTTTTCTACACCTCTCCAAAGAAAGAAGCCAGTCCTTTGATCCCTAGCCTTCTTTATCCTTATCCTCTTGACTTCTAGGAGACCTGCAAACCCATGATTCCCTTTCCCCCGCTGACCCATAATGCTGTTTCAAGCCTCAAACTGCACTTTAGCTGTTTTTAGGAGTCCCTGCTTTCCTTTGCAATGAAACAGACAGGTCAGTGGACACTTCAGCCAGCAGACTGTGCCACCTCATCTGTGGCAGCCCCTAACTGTGGTGCTGTTATGAACAGGGAGCACAAGCTGTTCAGCACAAATTATCTGTTAAGCAATACTTAGACTCTGAGACCCATATCAGCTCGAAGGCATCCTACACAACACAGAACTCATGTATACTCTGACATCTATATTATAGTTCTATATAATATTATAATACTATATAAAATTCTAACAAAGGCCCTCTTTGATCACCTTGAACAGCCATGAAAGGGCTGCAGCTTCTAGCTCCAGAATCCTGGTTAGATTTTCACAGCAATTTCCTCGTTCTTTCTCATCTTGCAGAAACATCCCAGCCAGTCCTGCCAGTTCTTATAGTGAGCACTTTTGTCTTCGTGATCATTGGGACTGCCTTCCTTATTAACTTAAGGACCCTGAAATGGTAATTGAGAATAACTTTCATCTCTGTTCCTCTCCTGTATCTTGTGTGTATTCTCAAAACCCGGGTTAGTTTTCCCTTGGTGTTACTCAGGATAGAGATGGCTTTAAAATATGGTTTATAGCCCAACATTCTGAGGCTGATATTTGCCTGTGGAGATACGTCACCAGCCAAGGTGATGTGGTTTCACCAGCACTGTCGTATTACAGAATCACAGAATAAACCAGGTTGGAAGAGATCTTTGAGATCCCTGAGTCCAACCTATAGCCTAACACCTCCTCATCAACTAAACCATGACACTGAGTGCCACATCTAAGCTTGTATTGTGCCACACTCCTGTGACCTCTTGCTATGCCCTGGTGCCATGCCCTGGCTAAATCTAAAACAGCTGCCTCAGCACATCTGTTGCCCAGGGGCTAGAGTGGCGTTTCCTGGCAGGGATGCATCAGAATTGCCTCTTCAAAAGTAAATCATTGGGTTGAGTACTCCCTCCGTAGTGAGGACCAATCAAGCCTGGGTACCACTACCTTCTCATTTAAACACTCCAGCAAGACCTCATGCAAGATGAGGTGACTTTGGGTTTGCAGGCAAAACTCCTGATTGAGAAGTACAATTCTTCTTCTCCCTGGCTTGTGCAGTCCTCACACACTGATAAAATGTATATGATGCGTCAAAGCCTCTTTGCCAGCGTTTCTACCCAGACACTGCTTTTATTCAGGACTGAAAGTATCTCACAAGGTTACCCCATGCAGTAATAGGGACAGTGACCTGTCAGCTTGGCTAGGTTAGAAACAGTCACAGGTTTCCTCATTTCAGGTCAGGGGTAAAGAAGCAGGGTGCTGATATTCATGGCAGGGAACAGGGAGAGATATTCTCAGGAATGAAGCAGCAGAGGCTGGATGGTTTCACTGTAAGGAAAGTCAGAGAACCATGTTGAAGGAAGATGGGTACTGAGAAAGTCACTGGCCACTGTTTTACCCTGAGTCATAACACAAAGGTGAGGAAGTGCTAGCTGTACAGCACAGAGAGAGTTAAAAAGGCCTCCTTTCTCCACAAAGTATAATTAACTTAGGGGAATTGAGTGGAGAATAATGCTGAGGTAAGATGCAAGGAAGGATTAGACATGCATGAATAAAAATAGCTTCTTCAATGATGTAAGGTAGTTTATATGCAAGAACTAGCAAGTTCTGATGTTTCAGAGAGTGCACTGATTACCTCCAGAGGTCAGGAGGGTCTTTCCTTAGAACATCCTACAACAAAGCTTCAGCAAAGGGATGACAGGATCAGCCAACCACTCTGAGGAATTGAGAAGCACATTAGATAACTTCATGCTGTCTCAGGATGACAACACCCCGATTCCAGTGAAGGAGAGGCCTCTGGACTGATGGAAGGCATACTCACTCAGATGGCTTGCATGGTCAGTATACCCCGGCTATACCATGCAGCGTCCTGCTAAGAGGACAGAGAGCTGTGGCAGAGCTTTCCCAGTGATAATCCTGCTCAGGCCACATGGTCCTGAGTCATTGTAGTGGCAGCAAAGCAAAGAAGGGAAAGCTCACAGGAGCTGGAGCTTGGAAACAAGGAAGGCCTGCTCAGCTTGTCATCAGGGCAGGGGCTTAAGGGGGCAGATGGAGAGGTTAAGGTGACCAGCCAAGGCACGGAAGAAACCGATGAACTACTGGCTGTCCTTCCCCAAGGAAAAGACTGAGAGCAATGTATTTTCCAGTGCTAGGTTTATCTGTCTCATCTCTATACCTCTTATTGATCAGCTACTGCATCTCAGACCACCCAAGAGCAAGGACAGCCCTCAGGCTCAATGTTATTTTACCTCTTCTCATGCCAGGGGAACTGCAATGCTCTTTTCCACTCCCACCACAGTGACACTGTGACCAGGATCAGGTCCTGCTTCATTTATCCTTCTCATTCTCTTTCCTCAAGGTTTAAGAAGATCCTGAAGATACACATCCCAGACCCTGAGAAGTTCTTTCCCCCACTTGTTTCCGTTCATGGAGGTGACATTCAGGTATTGGACTGGGGATGGAACCACAGAGGGGAGAAATGAGGGAAAGGAGCATCCAGCTGCACGTGCCCAGGGCAGACAGCCTGTCAGACCTACATCTGCACACATGATGTCTCTGCCTGTAGCACCAGCTGCTGGGTTCTCTGCTTAAGTTCTCTTTTCTGACCTTTTAAAACCTTACACTCAGCTGAGGCATCTCTAATTACAGGACCGAGAAATGGCAAAATATGCACACCCCAGCACCCTGCTCCCATAATGGGCAGCCTGAGAGAAACAAGGGACCTGCAGGAGGGAGCTTGGTGTCTCAAGCTCCCTGTCCATCCCAGTTCAGTGCCTCCCTGCCTGCCCTAGGCTGCCCAGCTCTTCCCCAGATTTCCTGCTGTGATCCCCTCCTCCTGCCTCTGAGACCTTCCTCTGCTCTTGATATGAATTGCCATCAACCTGGATAGCATTTAGCTATTTCTTGCATTCTTGTCTCTTTCCCTTCTTTCCCCACTCCACTATTTCCCTTCCCCTAGTCTCTCTGTGAGGATGGGCAGCTGCAAGGAGACAATTACCATTCTGTGCAGCATTAAAGGGAGTGTCAGATGCAAGACATGGGAGGTGATCCCAAAGGGCATCTTGCTTTAAGAAGGATGGAAACAAACTGCAGAGGGTCCAGAGGCAGCAAAGCTTTGGAAAAGCTGAGGTGCAAAAAGGCTTAGAAAGCTTAAACTACAGGGAAAGAGTACAGAGTAGGGGGGCAGGGGTGTGCAGCAGGCACTGAAGACACTTCGTCAGTGAAGAAAGAACTTGGAAATTTTGCTTTATAGGCCATAAAGGCAGTGAATTTGGGTGTCATCAAAACCATTTTATTTTTAAGGATAATGATGCACTGCAGGATGTTGCTCATGATGAATGTGACAATTAAACACAAGGGGCCTGGAAGAGCACTTTAGACAAGAAATCTGCATATGGCCATTTAGATGTATCCGAAGCTTGTTCAGCACCGAGGAATAGATTGCATGAGGTGCATCTCAGTAATGTTTCTCATGATTCACTTCATCCTATGGTCTCGTAAGGCTTTTTCCTACCTTTTTTTCCCCTTCATTTCACTTTGATTCTCCATCTTCAATCCCCTGCTCCAGAAATCTCAAGACATAGGCTGACAAGATCCACTCTTGATTTTCAAGTGGTAGAATGACATACTCTCTCTGAAAATCCTGCAGATGAGATGTCGCAAATGTGAATTTCCCTCCCCCCCCACCTACCGCTTGCTTGGACAGAGAACAGGTCTCTTAAAAGGGACTTGATTGCTGTGGCCCCTCAGGAGAAGAAACCTTTGAATCCTCACTGAGTGCTATACTTTGGATGTCACAGTCTCTGTTTCTCTTGTGTTTCTTCCCCATCAGAAATGGCTCTCCTCGCCATTCTCCACATCTTCCTACTCTGTGAACAGCACAGTCCCGGAGATCTCCATGCTTGAGGTGATGCAGAAGAATGACCAAGAATCCCAGTTCTTACTTTCCAAGGGAACCCTGACTCCAGATCCTCCCTTAGAAACCAGTGTGCACTCTGTATCCAGCTGCTTCACTAACCAAGGCTACTTCTTCTTCCACCTGTCCAACTCCTTTGAGATTGAGCCCTGTCAGGTCTACTTCACCTATGAGCCTTTCACCCAGGAGGACAGTGACAGCAAGGATGGGGAATGTTACCATGCTCTCCCCTCCCCAGACCTGTGCACACTGTCAGAGGACATGAATGTGTTGCCCCACAACTTCTTTCACTGTATCAAGGCAACCCAAAGCTTCCAAAACAGCTCCTTCATGGAAGAGATGGAAGGTAAAGCCCAGCAGGCCATAGCTATTCCAGAGTCTCTCCAGTCAAGTGAAGGCACCCCACCAACACCAGTTCTGAAACAGGATGAGATGGTGATGGATAAAGCAGTTTCACAACCTGCTGAGGCCATGTGCCAGCTGGACACTGACTTTCCTGACCCACCGGGCCTGCCAGACAGCGATACTATTGGTGTAACAGAGGCGAGTGGGAAGGGGGGCCCTTCAGAGGACCTCTGTACACCAGCAGTAAATGTTACCTCTTCCTGCTCCCAGCCTCCACCTCCAAGGCAAAGACAGGATGAGGATCCATGCCAAACAGCCTTCTCCAGCCAGATCCCAAACACTGGTGCCTACCTTTCTCTGAGAGACCTCCAAAGCCAGTACAGCCATTGCTCTCTCTAGGATCTGCCTGGAGGAAACCCACAGGTGGGAAAGGCCACCTCTGCAGGGAAGGCTAGAAGGACAGTTTCTCTCTTCAGGACGTTGAGGTAAATTCAGTATCAAACCCATTGGGACTGCTCATTAATGAGGCTGGAAAACACAGGCCGACAAGGACTCAACTTCATAACTAAACCTGTTTTTCTGTTATTACTGGCTCTGATGGCATAGAAACTCCTCACCCTGCTCAAGTGACATCCTGAACTTCACTGGCTTTTCCCTTTACAGCTCCCAGTAGCAGACCATGCCAGCACTTGATGCTCTGCATCTTCGTGTAAAATAGAATTCAGCTCTGATGTTGAGCAGGCATATGGTCCATTTACTTCATCCTGGATTAAAAACCTGTAATGGGAGGGACAAATGCCTGAAGATGTAGATATGAAATTTTGTACAAGGGACAATAGCACTGTCAGTCAGTGCTGGGGATGATGATGAAATGGATGAAGACATCTCCTCCTGACTGACCAAGGGTGTGATTTTTTTCTGTGATGTCCCCAGTTTAGGTTTTAATCAGAGATTACATTCTAAGATACTTGGTCCAGCTTTAACCTTCAGTGTCTAAGGTCCGCACAGAGCCACAACTGTGTCAGCTGTGTAAGCAGTGCAGTGTAAAAAGAGAAATCCCCATTACTGGGTTAAAAATACTGGGGAAATCCCCTCCCTCTCTTTCTTTCCTCCAGTTCTGATGGTGGCAGTAAAAAAGAACTCACACAGTTTCCCATTCTTGCTACAATATTTTTCATGAAATCGAAACCCTCTGTGCCCTGCTGGCAAACTACAGTTATTTGACTATGATAAGCTGATCACAGAATAGTTCATCCCACATCCTGTATTAGTGGAAAACATCACAAGGGTGCTGCCCATTCCTTCCATTGCTCAAGAGAAACCATTGCCTAATTAGTGGCAAAGATGCGGTGAATGAGCCCAGAAAACTAACCCACGAATCAGCACCTTTGCTGAAAAGAAAACCTCAATCCACTTGCAAAGAATGGGGATAGCACAGACTTTGTTTTTCCTTTTCCTCTACTTGTGCTGATCTGGGTTAAGAAAAAGCCACAGAAGAGAAGTGGCAAGGCAAAGGAAGACAAGTAGTTCTGGTTACATCGATCCCTGCATTCACCATTTGTATCATATGTCCATTTTCTTGCCATATTTCTGGACTTTTTGGCAGTAATACCAGCCATATGCTAAGAGTTCTTATTTCTTAGAAACTCTTTTGAGAGATTATATACCAAAAAGCTCAAGGATATTCAAATTTTTGGTGCTTCTGTCACAGCTGCTAGTGTCAACTAGCACAAATTCTTTCCTATCTCTGTCTGTACAAGCATCGAGATTCCACTTTGTCCTGGACCTACACTGTTACCTGACCTTGAATTATGCATCCTGAATGTCATTATGAGTCCCAGGTGCAGGATCACCCACTGGCTGGCATTTCACCTCAAAAGAGCTGCTCAAAGAATTTGAGCCTGCTTGTAGCTGGGAGGGCTCCACTCTTCTCTTCCTCTCCTCTCATCAGTTTCTTCAGCACCTGTCTCAAGACATGGACTGCTCCAGAAGAAAACAGGTGAAGATCCCACAGCTTCCCAGATAAGGAAGCACAAGGCTTTCCCAGCTGTTTTCTGTTTGAGAATCTTCCCAGATGGACTTTGAAAAGAGATACTGAATCCCTTGCCCCTGATGGGCAGTTTGCTATCTTACATGGGCCAAGGACCCAAGTTGCACTGATGGGTATCTTGTGCCCATGTAGACCTTCA
This sequence comes from Climacteris rufus, assembly GCA_013398175.1. Lineage (NCBI taxonomy): Eukaryota > Metazoa > Chordata > Aves > Passeriformes > Climacteridae > Climacteris > Climacteris rufus. Next base: position 239,344 of record VZRZ01007688.1, read on the forward strand.
TAATCTTTTCGATTTTCCTTCATAGAGTCTTAGAATCATTAAGGTTGGAAAAGACCTCCAAGATCATATAGTCCAACTTTTGACTGAATACTACTATGCTCACTAAACAATATTGCAAAGTGCCATGTCTACTTGTTTTCTGAACACTTCCAAAGATGATGACTCCACCACTTCCCTGGGGAGCCTATTCCAATGTTTAACCCCTCCTTCAGGGAAGAAGTTTTTCCTGATATCAAACTTGAACTTCCCCTAGTGCAATCTGAGCTAATTTCCTCTTTACCTATCACTTGGGAGAAGAGGCCAATCTCCACCTCGCCACAACCTCCTTTCAGGCAGTTGTAGAGAGTGATGAGGTCTCCCTTGAGCCTCCTTTTCTCCAGGCTAAACAAGCCCAGCTGCCTCAGCTGCTCTTCACAGGACTTGTGCTCCAGACCCTTCACCAGCTCCACTGCCCTTCTCTGGACACACCCCAGCACCTCAATTTGCTTCCTGAACTGATGGGCCCAGAACTGAACACAGGATTTGAGATGTGGCCTCACCAGTGCCGAATACATGTGGATGATCCCTGCCTTGGTCCTGCTGGCCACACTATTGTTGACCCAGGCCAGGATGCCATTGGCCTTCTTGGCCACCTGGGCACATGATGGCTCATGTTCTGCTGCTGACAATCAGCACCCCCAGGTTCTTTCCCACTGGGCCACTTCCCAGCCACTCTGCCTCCAGCCTGCAGCGCTGCCTGGGGTTGTTGTGACCCAACAACAGGTGCGAGTGCAGGACCTGGCACTTTACCTTGTTTAACCTCACACAACTGGCCTTGCCCATCAATCCAACCTGTCCAGATCCCTCTGCAGAGCCTTTCCTGCCCTCCAGCAGATCAACATTCCTGCCCAGCTTGGTGTCATCTGCAAGCTGACTGGGGGAGCCTTCGATCCCCTCATCAGATTATCCATAGATATTAAACAGGACTGGCCCCAGTACTGAGCTCTGGGGAACACCACTGGTGACCAGCTGCCAACTGGATTTAACTCCAATCACCAAAACTCTTTGGGCTCAGCCATCCAGCCAGTGCTTTACCCCACAAGGAGTACACATATCCACACCATGGGCTGCCAGTTTCTCCAGGAGAATGCTGTGGTAGATAGTGTAAAAGGTTTTACTACAGATTAGGTAGACAACAACAGCCTTTCCTTCATCCACTAACTGGGTCACCTTGTCATAGAAGGAGATCAGGTTGATCAAGCAGGACATTCCTTGCCTAAACCTATGCTGGCTGGGCTTGATCCCTTCATTGTCTCACACTTGTGATGTGATGGTACTCAAGGTGACCTGTGCCATCACTTTCTCTGGCACCAAGGTCAAGTTGACAGGCCTGTAGTTCCCTGGGTCCTTCTTCCAGCCCTTTTCGTAGATGGGTGCCACACTGGCTAACCTCCAGTCACCCGGGACCTCCCTGGATAGCCAGGACTGCTGGTAAATGACTGCTGGTAAATTGGCAAACTCTTCTGCCAGTTTTCTCAGTATCCTTGGGTGGATCCCATCCAGCACCACAGACTTGGGAGTATCTAAGTGGCACAGCTGGTCACTAACTACTTCCTCCTGGGTAATGGGGGGTTTATTCTGCTCCCTATCTTTGTCTTCTAGCTCAGGGGGCTCAGTACCCTGAGAACATCTGGTCTTCCTGTTAAAGACTGAGGCAAAGAAGGCACTAGGTAGCTCAGCCTCATCCTTGGTGTCAATATTCCCCTGCCACATCAAACAAAGAGATTCTCCTTGACCCTCTTTTTGTTATTAATGTGTTTGTAAAACCATTTTTTTGGTTATTTTTGATGACACTGGCTAGATTGAGTTCTAGCTGGGTTTTCTCCTTTCTAATTTTCTCTCTGCATGACCAAACTATATACCTGTACTCTTCCTGAGTACATCATGCTGCTAAGATGAGTACAAAAAACCAGGTTTGCTTCTTTGTAAATAAACAAAATATTAAGTAATCTACAGTGGTTTTCTGTCCTTTGGGATGGAGGGAAATTATTAACAGATCTTCTAAATAGGGAACAAAGTAAAGTTTTGCTCAGGCTAATACACCTTTAGCTCTCCTTCCTACTCTCTGTCCCAAGGGACTCAGCCACCTAAAAAGGAATGCAGAGTTGGAGGTGATCCTGCTGAAAGCCCCTGAGAGTTATCCTGCTGGCTCAGTATTTTTCCACACTCCCCCCCCCCTTTTAGTGAAAACGTTGACAGCTCTGGAGCTGGCAAGCTGTTAGCACTGCTTTCGCAGCCATGCTGGGTGTGAATGTGTGACACACTGCGGCAGGAAGTGCTCAACGTCAGATCTGGCGATAACCGGACCTTTCTTCCAGGAAGACGAGGTCATGTGGTCTCGTATATGAGTAACAGAGGTTGTGAATACCAGAGGCATAACACTCTTGGTGATTTGGGGACCTTTCGCTGCTGTGTTCCCAAGAACTCTTTGAAAATGTCACACGGGGAGCAGTGCCCTCTCAAGCCAATGAGAACATGGTGTGTGGTTCGCAAACCCACGGAAACATGCTACGACCATGTCCATCAGTACCAGAGGCAAACCAAAGCTGAACAACAGCACTGTGTGGAAAATATTGGTGTGGAAAATGTCAAGCTAACAGCCACAGACACGAGTCCTCTCTTTATCTTAAGCCCAGAGACAGCAAAGATAGCTGTCACATCTCTCATCTCTTCTCCAAGATACCTTGTTCATAAATAGACATCACTCTCAGCCTCCTCCCACATCTCTCCCTTTTTTTAAGTGTGGAGAAACAGAAAGTAAGGGGTGCTTGCAGTAAAATAATTCCTCTGAAGTCAGATCTGATCAAGGTTTTGGGCCCTTGGTTTATTCGAAACCTGCAGTGATAGATGTGGTATGCTTGCTTAGATAGGTCAGGTTGAGATTCTATATATTTTGTTTTGCTGAAAACACCAGAGAAGGAAGAGTCTTCTTTCCAGGAAAATTGAATTCAAAAAAGGAAGGTCTTTGGAACTGAGAAATACTCTCAGATGTGTTCTAACCCTCTGTGGAAAGCCCTCATAGTGTAAACTCGTATATACGAATACCTATGTGCCTAAAGACACAGCTAGTCCATCATTATCTGTGGAAATTCTGGTTCAAAACAACTTTTAAAAGCAAAATCAGGTCTCAAATCTCTTGAGCAGTTCTGAGAGCATTCCAAGTCAAACACTACAGGTTTTTTATCTGCATTTAATGCTTTTTATCTACATTTAACGTTTACCTACTACAATCCACCATGAGGCAACTACAGCAATGGCTTTTGGTCTTCATGAAGTCCCAGACTAAACCTGATCCAGTGGCAGAGCTGAAAACATCTATCCCTGCCCAGCTGCCAAAATGAGCCCAAGTGAGCCCTGGCCCAAATAAGCTCAACCCCAGGTTGATGTCACTGGCTGGAGCTCAGCCCTGGGTCAGGAGTCATCCATGTCCCCATCCCCTCCACCCATTTATTGACAGAATAACTATTTACTCTGCTCTAGCTGCAGTGCCACTGCTTTTTGTGAAAAACGAAGGGGCACATACAGACCTACGGGGCTGTAAGCAGAAGAGGCTGCAGAAAAGTAGCTGAGGAGGACCGGAGACTGGAAGAAAAGCAAATGCTGCAGGGAGGAGTGAGTGGTGGTGCAACTGAGTGCGGGAAGCCCAGTGTCAGGAGACTGGGCAATGAGAAGTGCAAGAAGACCAGAGGGAGACTCTCAGGTTGGCACTGAGAGGCACCGTGCTTTGCTTTCACCTGCATGAACACCGTGGTAACCAGACCCCCTGTCTACTGCCATCTTCCTTCCTTCCAGCCACCTACACCTGCCAGCCAGCATCTGCTACATCCCTGTGCTGGGGAGCACACACCCAGTGTTTCACCTCTGGCTCCAATGGGACCAAACAAAGAGGGTGGCTAAGAAATACAGCAGTTGCTCAGCAACTGAGGAGGACAACGTAAGCTATCTGCACTAGTCTCCTGGGTTGCTCTTCTCTGCACAGCTGAAGGTGCTCCTACCTTGACTTTTTCTGGACTTCCCCTGCTAATCCTGCAGATCTTCTCCCCTCTTAAGCCTTGAAGCCCTCCATTTCAGAAAAGAAAAAAGCCATTGTACAGGGTGCGCTGACCCACTGCGGCAGGACGGCACAGGACAAAGGCTGAGCTGAAGGGACATAGCACCACATTATTGATCACTGAGGAGACCTTGAGCTAGGTAAATACATGCCCTACTTTCTCCCCCACTCCCTGCGGGTGTGAGTTGGCTTGTGTGGGGATATGGGCCAGGTCTGACAGGCAGCAGCAGGCTTTAAAGGTAGGTCTGCAGCTCTGGGGGAAATCCCAGTGCCTGCTGTCAAATCTACTAACACAGAGGCTGTTCTGCTGCTGCTTCCTGGCCTCCCTCCCCTGCCCCTCCATCTGCAGTTGTGTGCTTATGCCTGCTGTTTTTGAAGGGATACTGTGGTAGCAGGGAAGTGTCCTTGCTCTCCTGGACCATGCAACTTGGCTCCCTGGGGAGGAGATCCTCCCTGGGGGTTGCAAAGAAAGGTGCCACCACACAAGAAGCAAGGGAGAGCAATCTTTGCTGGGCCTGTTTGCACTGCCTGCCTCTCTGGAAGTGTGTTAGAGCAAGTGGATGTGTGGCTGCTTGTCCAAGTGCAGATGTTCACCAGGCTGGGTTTAATGTTCCCGAGTGAGTTACCTGGTGCTTACATTCTGCAAATGTGTTTCCATGTTGCAAGGCTGCCTGAGGGGGCTTGGGGCTCCCTCACGGGGAAAGAAGGCCGAAAAGTCCACTCACCATATCAAGTGATGCTCAGTGACGTCCACATGAGCTAAAACGTGCATGAGGCCAGCCACCTCTTCCCACACCTCTAGCAAGTCCCTCCCATGCACCACTGGGCACAAAGATGACTGAGACACACAGACAGGACACAGGCATTCCATCAGACCTCTGTGCCCTCCCATACAGATGCATTCACATCCCTTCCCTCTCCAGCTACAGAAACACAGGAAGCCTTTGGGGGCAGGCATGCACTGCATGATGGCAGAGGAAAGGAGGAGGGAAGTGCATGAGATAACCAGTATTAACGTGACTCTTTTGGGCAATGGCATTTCTTATCCTCAGAGACTGGGCCTGATAGAAGGGAAACAGTTGGGAAGAAGTCAAAAAAGCAGCCTGGGGGAGATGAGGGGCAAAGGAAGACAGAAGGTGTCCTTTGGCACAAGCAGAGGTTGGTGAAAGGCTGAACCCAGGTGCTCTCTTCTCATTAGCTCAGCTCATTAGCTCAGTGCCAGTATTGGCTTTGCCTGGGAACACAGAGTCTGGTGGGAACGGCAAGGTTTGCTTACTTTTAGGCATCAAGATAAAAATGGCACAGCAGGCAAAGGGCAGCTTCAGACTCCCAGGCTGTGGCTAGTTTGTGCAACTTTTGTGCACATTTGGGGACACAGATTTTCTCTTGCATTGATTTCTAGATCAATAAAATATCAGTTTTAAAACCATTCCAGCCTGGGAGGACACCACTTTGGTATTCAGAGAAATTCATTATTGTACTCATTTGTGGTTTTGACAGAAGCAAAACCCAGGGGATTTGAAAACCAAGGGATTATCAGGAGGCATAGACACAGCAGTGTCCTGGAAGCCTGCCTCCCACTGATTTAGGAGTTTTATTCACATTTGCTCTGAGCAAAGTCTTTCAGGGTTGGCACAGAGATCTCTTGGGGCCGTAGATCTTGGGAGAGGAGGACAGAGATGGCATAACACCTCCAGAGATGGGTGTCAAGGGAAGCAGAAAACCCAGCCTGACCATGGCATGCTGTGTCACCAGATGCGCCTGATGGAGGCCGAGGAACAGGAGGAAGAATCCAGTTCCCTCTCAAATGACAAATCAGAGACCAACTCACGTCACTGCCTCCGCTATGTGCCCCTTGGGATAGCCCTTCTGGTGCTGGCTGGAGCTGCTGCAGCAACCTGGTATTTTCTAGGTAAAAATTCGTATTTTTTCCGTCCTGCAGGAGGTAGATGGGGTGTAGTCAAAGCTATGCCCAGCCCAAGGCGTGTTAGTGATTCTGTGTGACTTTTAGACAGTCACACACAGGGATAACCCCCTCTTTCCTACGTATCACCAAGGTACTCCAGTAGTGTCTTCTGTTGGCAGACTACAGACCATGGCACCTGGAACCATCCATCCTGCAGTTCTACTGTGGCAGCCTCCAGGTCCTCAATCGCCGATACTCCCCAGACCTTGGGCAGGTGGAGTCCAGAGCCTTCTGGGTGGAGTCAGCTAAGCTCCAGAACATGGTGAGGGCAGTTTCATGAGCAGATCTGGCCCTAGGGCTGTTCAGTGAGCAGAATGACGAAGGGGTGAGGCACCCCCATTCAAGGGCAAACTTGGTGGGCCTGTACAGCAAGAGGGATGAAACATGGGGTCAGCCACTGTAACACTGCACTGTAGTTATCAGACAACGTTCTCATTGCAGCTGAAGGAACTGATTCGTGCCACAGAGCTGGGTCGATACTACAACTCCAGCACAGTGTATGCCTTTGGGTGAGTAGCACCCACAGCATATTTGCTTATTTATGTGTGAAAGCTTCCAGTCAATTGTATTCTGGTTTCACTGAAATCCACCCAGGACAAACTTCTGCCGTCCCTGCCATGAGCTCCAGGCTAGGCTGGACAGTCCAGATTCAGAATGGTTTCAGTGTAACAGAGCTGGGGATATTTTTATGTTCCTGTTCATCCCAGGTCATGATGAAATGCCAAAACTGAGAAATTTTTCAGAGAGGCAAAAGTTCAAGAGAGTAAAAAAAAAAAAAATTGGGATGAGATAAAAAACAAATTTGCCTTCGCATTGTCAGTAGCAACCAAGCAGCTGGAAATTAATTTGTCTAAGTCGAGGAAGCTATTTTATGGCCTGACTCTAGGCACCAGAAGGGAGAGGCCAGAATGCACCATGGAAAAGTTATTCCAGCCAAGGGCAGACCACCTGGGAATAGGACAACAGTGGAATGGGACAGATGTGGGACTACAGCTTTGCTGTAGCAGGTCGTAACAGTAGATCAGAATAGCAGAAATAATTTCCAGACTAATGTTCACTTACTTCTTAATTTTTTTCCTGTGGAAAACCACATCCCTAAATTTGTCCTTCACCTAAGGAACATTCCAAATTTGATGTAATTCTATTTTCAACTGGGGAAAGAAAAGTTTCATTTGCAACTCTTCCTGTAGTCTTTTATTGAACACAGATTTGTTTCAACATCTCTTTGCCCTCCCCCACCCAATTTTCTCTGCCAGCTGGTTGAACAGAGCTTTCCCAGTCACAGTCTCCTGCAGCTTGAGCCTGCCCAGCATTAATGGGTTGTGGTAAGGTGCCTGGCCATAAATCATCCACTTGTCACCACTGGGAGGTGAGACAGTGAAGTCTTGCGCATTTCTTTTCAACCCCTGGTCAGTAGTGCCCAAAGGTCATTGCTACCTGAAATGAGGCTGCTCATTAGACTAGTCTTGATTAATTATCACATTAATTTGAGCTCATATGGTCATCACAAAACCAGATGGCATAAAAAGGCGCGTTCCCACAAAGCCCTGACTCACACCATGGACATTGCAGCTCTCCTGCCCCACTCAGAGATGTTCCTCTGGGTCACAGCAGCACTGCTGGAAGGTCTACACAGACATGTCTGATTTGTGGAAAAACAGTGTGGAGGGTTAGTCACTGGAGTTTGTCTCTGCAGTAATTCTGGATATGAAGAGAGAGAATACTTCACATGCTATTTCTCTGTTAGGGAGGGGGCTCTGACCTTCTTCTTCTGGTTCACCCTCCAAATCCCTGAGAGTCAGCAGAAGGAGGCAACTGCTGAGAGGGTAAACACAGTGCTCCACCAAGAGCTCTCCACCAGCTTCAACAGCTCGGGCAGCCTGTCCTACCAGACAGAATACAGGGTCAACCCAGACTCTCTGGTTCTCCTGGGTAAGTACCAGCTGCTCAGCTGTGGCCTGGGCAGTCAGAAATGCTTCAAGATTTATAAGGTTGGGAGAAGAGGCCAGGAGTCACTATTAAAGGAGACAGAGGAAACCTGCAAAGGATGAGAGAAATAGTAAGGATCAGGAGATACAATTACATGCAGTTCTTCCTGATAGAGAAGAAATTAAGTTTGAGTTTTTTTAAAAAAGCATCCTTCCTTTGAAGGACTAAAGATTATTGGGAATACAGCTGACCATAATCAGATAGGTAGGGGTTTTTTTCACCCATCAGCTTTGGCTTCTATGGAGCAAGATCTTAGACCGGTTGTGACTTTGATCGGCTCAGCTTGAAAATGGCAAACATTTAAGTTTCCTACTTTCTTTTGGGATATTATTCCAGACTATTTGATAGAGAGAGCAAAAGCAACATATCTGAGTCACCACTTAGTCTTCCTCTGCGACAAAGCATCATTGTCATTTCAGTTCTTGATATATGATTTTAAGGATTATTTATTGTTGCCCACAGTGAAGGTCACAGCCTGTTTAAAAAGCCACCCATACAAAACTGCTCTAAAATAAGTGCTAGGTAAAGGGCTAGGGGTGTATCTATAGTCAATACACCCAAGTCCAGTGGAATTTATATTTGATATTTATAATGGGGCTTAACTTGTCAGCCTGGTCTGATCACTCTTACAGAATCCCAAATCTCACAGATTTTAAAATAAACTGTGTTTCTTCTCTACCTTTGGGACTCCTATTTCCAAGTTTCTGCTTCTCATGAGATGTTACATCTCCAAGTTGTTTATTTTTCCTCAGACATGCTATCTTCCATTATTCTGAGATGATTCTTCTTTTATTATATCCCACCCACCTTTTTTAACTTTTACCTCCACATCCCAACTGTTTCATCAGTCATTTTTTTCGGTGTCCATAAAGAAAATTCAGTTTCCTGAAAATGATTTTCATTCCTTCATCCAGACCATAATTTTAAGATCTTACTCAGAAACTGCATTAGCATCTCATTAAGACATCTCCTCCCACACTTGCCATTACTTCCTTACTTTTACTTATGATTTGTTTCCAGCATACCAGACCCTATGTTCAGCCAACTTCAATGAATGTTATTAACAAAGATGTCAGAAGGAAATATGCTAAATCCTTCCAAGTCAGCCCATCTAGCATTTTCCTTCATTTGCTCACTTCATAATGCAACTCATAAACAAATAAAAATTATGGTGCCATAATTTCAGCTGTTCCCAGTTCCCTCTTATTTGCTTTGCATCTGTTTCACTGTTTTATTCATTTCAGCAGACCACACTTCTTTCTATTTTGGACTTAACACACCAGTTGTAGTTTCTCCAGCTCCTTCTGCTTTCCCTAGTCCTCTCCAGTTAGAAGCACAGTCTGGTAACTGAGGCAAGAGCCAGAAATCTCTCATACTGCTGAGCCAGGTGACCTCCAGCCAGAGACTTAACCTCTAGCTTCACTTGCCCTGTAAAATTAGAGTGAAAAAATAGCAGGTCATTAGCACTTCATTGCTTTCTGACAGACTCTTGCTGGCCTACTCAGCTCTAAAGACACACTATCTTGAGACACAGAGCTGCAAACCACAGTGCAAGAGAATCCTTCAGTTTCTCTAGTGCTTTATTTTTACTAGCAGCTCCACTCACCCTAGGACACTAGCTTCCCCTTTCCCCAAAAGTCTCTGAGGACTTCCTTTTCTCTAGAGGAACTGTTTTATTACCTTCAGATAAAAGACTACTTACTATCAGCTCAACACAAACTCTTCCTTGCAGCACGTGAGCCCCTCTAGGAGCCTGCATTATACCTGCAGAATCCTACTTTTCACAACATCTGGTTTTGCTATGACAAAACCACTCATCCATCCCCACAGAATTGCTTAGGAGCTACAGAAGACCAAAACCCTGACCTAGTCAAACCCCCAACAGCAATCCTCACACCCAGCTGACCTCACAGTGCCTTTTATTTTGGCAATTATTCCCAGTAGCACCTGATCTCTGGCTGATTCCAGTTCAGCTGGGAGGCTGGAGAAAAGCCCAGCTCTTTTAAGTGTTGTCCACCCTGTGACTGTCTTGTACAGATTTATAGTCCTTGCTGGTGACTTTCTCTGCAACTCCCTTCTCCAAAGGTGGATTCTATAAGTATATTGAGTAGCTTATTTGACCAGTGGTCATCAAAAGAGACCTTCTTCTCCCCCCTCAGTAACTCCCATATTTTTCAGTGGGCATTCTTAAAACTGGGACAGCAGATGGTGAAGGCTCTGGGAAGTGGGGTTGTGCCCTGTGATGTGGCTGGCAGAGGAGGGGAATGACTGCCTGAAGCAATGCCCAGCACTCCTGGGAAGAGGAAGAGGTCCTCAGAGGAAGAGGAACAGCACATGAAATGGGCAAGGAAAAAAGGCAGAGAAGTCCATGGTGAGCTGGAAAGCATGAATCAGGGCTGTTGGATTCGAGTGAGAGGGCAGAGCAATTTCCTAGAGAGATGGGCTGGGGAAGGCATGACTGAAACAGGTCGCTGAGAGCAGAGAGGTACCTGGAGGACACCCTGTGCCTAAGTTGTAAGTGAGCCAGTTACATGGAAAGGAAGTCCTCACCTACCTCACATGATAGCATTCAGAACCTACCAGTTTATCTTTTTGTTTATTTTCCTTTATATATTTTCTTTCTAACAGAATCCAGTGTGAAAGACATAGTAGTGCTGAAATCCACTCTGGGTAGGCTACATTTTCCTTTCTTTTTGAGTTTGTGTCTTTGTGGGTGGGATTTTCACAGGGGACAGAAAGCTTGTTGGCTTCCTGGAGCTGTAAATCCTGGGAAGGGAAGAAGAAAGCAGGAGCAAAAGAGCACCAGTGCTGCTGCTTGGCCAGATCCAAACTACATGACTCAGCTATCTACTGGATGGCTCTGGGCATCCCAACATCTCTGCCCCAGTAGCCATCCAGTGGGCAGAGATATCAGCTGCCAGGGGCAATGTAGCCACCTCAGACTTATCCTGGTCCTAATGAGACCTGGGAAATAAATTGGTGTACTCGTACAACAGTGCTAATTTCAGGCACCATGAAATGCTGCTGAGTGGAGTGGGGATTTTCCTGAGTGCTTCTGCACTGGATATGCTGTCAGCTGTCTGTTAGGAGTCTGCTGTCTTAGCGATGTTTGAAGATGCTTTTAGTAATTTCAGGCAGTGTTGTAAGTGCTCTGTCTGGCAGCTTGCGTTAGATGTGCTATTAGAAACTCACCTTTAAGCTGATATTTACTCAAAAGTCCTGGTGTGAAAGTGTTCTGAAACCTGGAATTCAGATGAGGAAGATGGAAAGCCAGGAAGAATATGGGCCTGAGAGGACAAGAGGTGAAAAAGTAAATAAAGCCTGTGGAAGGTAAATGTGTTGTGCTGATATTTAAAGCCTAAGGTAGTATTAGCTTAACCAAGGAAGACGAGAGAGTTCTTATAGAGAGAAACTGGGGCAATGGTACAAAAGGATCAGTGCCACCACAACATATGTAAAAACTGAAATCACAGGAATGAGTCAGCCTTACCCTAAAATAGGGCTTACTCTGATGTACCAAGTGACAATCCCATACCTTAATTTCCCTTACAACCACCTCTATTTCAGGTTGCTACAGGTACAGTTATGTCCAGGAGGATGACATCCTAAGGCTGGAGGGCCCTGACTACCTGGCCTCCAGTTGTCTTTGGCACCTCCATGGCCTCAAGGGCTACATGATCAAACTACGTCTGGAGTGGACTCTCCCTGACTGCAGGGACCGCCTGGCAATGTACGACGCAGCCGGGCCCCTGGAGAAACACCTCATCACCTCGTAGGTAGTTCCTGAGAAGGGAGAACAAGGTGGGGAGGACAGGCAGGATGGCACGACACACTACAACAGGGGAAGGTGTTAAACTACATCAGAGGAGATCCTCTTTGATGTACAACCTGCCTCTTGCTGATCAGCTGAAGTCACTGATGTGGGATGTCTCACACAGCCATGCAGCAGGACCTGTTGCTGTTGGCCCTTTGCTTCAGTTGGTGCCTCACAAAAGACATGTTGTGTGTGAATAGCACAGATCTCCATTGTTTCTCTTTCTCATTCTTCTCTTTCATTTGTTTATTGCTTGCTTCACTGCCATCCTTTTATCCCCTGAGGATCTACGGCTGCAGCCGGCAGGAGCCCATTGTGGAAGTTCTTTCATCTGGCCCTGTCATGTCCATTGTGTGGAAGAAAGCCATGTACAGCTACTATGACCCCTTCATCCTCTCAGCACAAGTGGTGCCCCTCGAAGGTGAGGAAAGCTGGAGGAGGGTGGCTATAGGTACAGGGAGAAGACAGGTTATCTCCTACAAGCTCACAGCTCCTGAAGGTCCTTCATCCCTGTTAGGGGCAGAACTCGCTCTGGATTGCAAGGGTGGTCAGTAAAAGGCAGGTTAGCTGTTGCTCCCTCACTTGGACTCATACACCAGCATGTGGCTTGAGCCTTCACAGCCCAGAGGCTGAAAGACAGAGCCTGAGTGATCGTGGTACTTTAGGAGAAGGCCAGGCTTTTCTGCACAGACAGACAAGATGTGGCCTGGACTTCACATCCACACGCACTTGCAGATAAATGTCAATTCAACGTAAGACTCTGAGGCAGCAATACATATTACCATTACCCTTCTCTGGACAAGAGGAGGAGGCTAAAAGTCTTGCTGGGTAGAAATGGCCCCTTGAAGGGGGGTGGTGGAGCACCCCAGTTACCTTTAACATCAAGCTTTAGAGTTCCTTCTCTCCTCCAGTGGGCTGGATACATGGCATCCCCAGGCTGAGGCTGAACTGAGAGAGAGCAGGGCTTTGAATGACTCTATTTACAGCTTGTGAAGTGAACATAACTCTGCGGGAGGGCCTGGAGCTGCAGGGGAAGATCAGCACCCCACACTACCCCAGTTACTACTCGCCCAACACGCAGTGCACCTGGCACATGATGGTAAGAGCCAGCTCCCACAGGAGCATCCACCCCATCCCCCAAATCTAGGCAGCACTCTGCATGTCATGAGGGTTACAGCCAGGGCTCTCAGTCAGATCATCATGAGAGGCAAGTAGAGGGTGACAGCCTGCCCAGTGTCCACATAAGGTGTGTTTCTGAAGGGGAAGGGGTCTTATATTGCACAGCAGTGCAGAGATACCATAGCTGAGGAGCAATCTGAAATCTGATCTCCAGAGGAGTTCTTCAAAGCAGAACCAGATTGCTAGGAATTGGTAGGAATTGCCAGGCTTTGACACCAGTGGCACAGCCACCCTGGCCTGTGGCACGGCTCCAGTTTAGAGGGTGCTTCCTTCTGACCTGCAATGTGGCCAGACACATCTGGCCTTCACATCTACTCTGCTCATATGGAGTGTGCTGTAATGCTCATAGGAGCCATATGCCCTCTGCTCTGCACCCCCTGTGTCTGCAGGTCCCATCCCTCGACTATGGGGTCACCCTCTGGTTCGACGCCTATGCACTCAGCAGACAGAAGCATGACCTGCCCTGTACCCAAGGCCAGTGGATAATTCAGAACAGAAGGTGTGTGGTGGGGTCCTGGTTTCTGTCTCTCACTTCCCACTTGGGAGTAAACTGGGATTAAACCTCTGCAGATTCCCTGCTCACTTCAGCCCCCATCCCTGAGGAAGAAGAGCCACACACTGAGCTACACTCAGTGACCACTGTTTGTGCTGGTGCCTCCTGCTTTTCTATTTGTCCTGTTCACTCTCTCCCCAGTGAACATATTTCTTATAGATTTGCTTTGAGCTACCAACCTGCTTTCTCTGTCTTGCTGTTTGCATCAGGCTTCTTAGTTTTCTCCTGCGTGTGTAACCTTGGTGTCCTCCCACGTCTCCTGTGTTTGCAAATCTGCCTGTCACCACCTCTGCAGTATTATCTGTGTGTGCCATTGCCTTGCATCCACCTCCGTACAGATCTTCCCCTTAGCTCCATATCCTCCTCCTTTGGCTGCAGCCACTTCCCCCTGCAGGACTTCCCAAAATCAGCATCTGTATGTAGCTGGGGCTTGTGCTCACCGCTGCCCAGGTGTAAACGATGGAGAGCTGTTGTGCTCCCATCTCCTAAAAGCAGGCTCTGAGACAGATGGACCTCCAGCTTTTGGTTTTCCCTCCAGCTTTTGGTTTTCCTCCCATTAATTGCAAAAATGCCTGTTTCCCTCCAAAACCTCCCCCAACCCCCAACCTCTCCATGGTTCCTGTGGAGGTAATGTTTTCCCAGGAAAGGTCTGATCGAGAAGCTATGTTCCCCTGGCTTAGGATTTCCACTTTTTCTCTTCCTGCCTTCCTCTCTTAAACTGTCAGTGCCACAGTTTCTACAACATGGCTTCTTCGGGAAGGTGATGAAGGAGAATCTTCTTACATTGTAAGAACTGAACTGCTTTGCATGGCCTGAATTCAGTGCTTGCCAGAAAGTGGGAATGTCCAAAGAGAGGAGGTTCACTCTGGACTCTGTGTCTCATGCATACTGAAGGCATTTTGTATTCCTGGTTTCCCTGCAGCACCCAGCCTCTGTGACCCCCATCCCCCCCAGTCCCACCAAGCCCCCATGCCCTGCTTTGTCTCCTGCCTCCCTGTCCAAGCCACCCCACCTGTGTTTGCCCCTCAGGTTGTGTGGCCTGCGGACCCTGCAAGCCTACGCTGAGAGGATCCCAGTCACGTCTTCTGCTGACATCACCATCACCTTCACCTCGCAGATCTCCTTAACTGGCCCTGGTGTACAGGCAGCTTACAGCCTGTACAAGCAATCTGACCGTAAGCTCAGGTTCTTCCCTGCCCCTTAGTGGGGTGGTGGGTACCAGCAGCCCCTGTGCACTTGTCTTGTGCCAGGAGAAACACAAAGCACAGCCTGTGAGCCCTAGGTGCTATCTACCCTTCAGGAAGATGCTCACAAATCAGTGATGCACATGCCACTGATCTCCCCAAACGAAGAGGCATTTATGTGAAAAGCTGCTTCTGCACATGTGGCCCTGCCTCTTGCGGCCAGAGCATCCGTGCAACGAAACCCAAGCTCACAGAGTTGTCTAAAATCTTATCCTTGAGTTGATATCGTGGACTGTGAATTCACTGAGAAACCCCCTCTGCTTGAAGCAACATTTGTTTTGATTACAAGATCTCTTAGAGAGAGAGCTGTTTCCTGCTCATTTTGGAATCCGTGCAAACAAGGGGCAAATAAAACCACACACAAATACACATACACACGTACGCAAGTGCCGCCCACAGTCTCTTTCCAAGGTTTCACCATCTCCCTCCTAAAGGGTGCCAGTAATGTGCACCAGTCCCTGACTACATGTACCTGTCAACATGTCTAACAACAACCCCTTCAAGATCCCACGTAAGTTTTGATAACAACTCCAAAAAGCCTGTTTCAGCTTTCCTGTGGCATTCAGAAGATGTGAAACAGCACTGATCCAGAGTATAATGTGCCAGACAGGTAATTTTCCTGGCTACTGCCCATTGGTACAATGCGAAACCGGGAAAGCCCTCTTTCCCCTAGTGCATATCCTGGCTCCATTTGCCCTTGTTAAGAGCAGATAACGTGGCAGATTTTGGGGAGCACAGTGAGTGCTGCCAACACACTGCAGCAGCACTTGTGTGGTCAGGAGGGTATGGAACTTCATGCTTCGCTTTCAAGACATGGTGTTCTGCTGCCAGGAGGCTTCCAGTCATTGGGGACTAATTACTCTCTCTTGGTTTTACAGCCTGTCCTGGGGAGTTCCTGTGTTTGGTGAATGGTTTGTGCGTCCCAGCCTGTGATGGGATCAAAGATTGTCCCAATGGGCTGGATGAGAGAAATTGTGGTGAGTGATTTCTTCTCCACACTGGTCCCTGGTCTTAGCAAGACACAGCCCCTTGTTCCTCCAAAGGTAGGGAAAGATGGGGAGGATTTGGTTGGCCGAGGCACAGCCTCGTACCTTCCCTTCAGCAGCTTAAAGCTCTACACCCTTAAAAGTCTCATCCCATACCTGTATGGCTCTAGCCTGCTCTGGAAGGAGCAGTGATGCTTCTGGCTCTCTTGCACATCACAGCCTTCCTGAGGGAGTCCCCTAGTAGCCAAGAGCACCAAGAGTTCCAAGCAGCCTCAAAGAAGCCCCCTGCCCAGCCTGTCCCCCACCTTGTCCTGCTTTCCTCCCATTCAGGGTCTACAACCAACCTCAGCCCTGACCTACAGCCCCCTCTGCTGTCACACCACTCAGCATCCCCCTCCCTGCCCACACCTCCCCAAGCCCACCCACTGCTTTCCCCCCAGACCATTTGTGACACTTCATCTGTACAGATCCCCACTCACACATTTTGCCCCAGTTTGGGAGCATCAAAGTCCTTGATCAGCCTCAATCGATTCTTCTTGCCAGTTAGTGCTGATGCAGACTCCATCCTTAGCATCCCAGGACTCCTGCAGAGCCCCGTTCTCATAGGAACAGCAATTCAGGCTTAGACATGAACCTAATTCATCTAGTCTCTCATCTCTGTTGTGATGGGGGGCTCATCACATTGCTGCCACCACTAATTTTTCATTCGTTTTTCCCTACAGTTGTTTTTTCACAGATAAAGATCCCTGAACCACTGGAGACAGTGGCCAACTTTAAAAGATTCAGAGGAAGGTGTAAGAAAAGTCTAAAGTAAAAGGAAGGAGAAATCTTTCTCAAGGAACTTTTAATTCAGTGCTATAAATGTGAGAGTTCTCATAGGATTGCTGAAGTTAGGTTTTCTGTTGTCTGTCGTCTTGCTGATAATTTGCTCTGTCCCATCATCCAGGTATCTGACATCAGGGTTTGCATGCTTCCCTCCTGTAGGCATGGATACATTTGCATCCTTACAAATATATAATCCTTTCTTGAATCACAGTAGCTCCTTGGCCCCAGGGATATTGCATCATTCAGTTTCTCAGGTTGACACAGACCAAGACTGACAAAAACCCCACACTTTCTCAGTGTTTTCAAGCAACCTGTTATATCTGAAAAAGAAAATAGAACATTATTATTTCCTTCCTTTCTTGTACTCTTGCCACCGTTGCATCTCTTGTTATTCGCTCTGTCTGTATGGAGCAGACCCTATACTTAAAAACAAAGTTCAAGTTGCCTCAGACCTTCATGTGCCTTTAGTCATCTGGAAGCCTTGCACTAATTAATGAAGAAATTATAATCATTACAGTGAGAAAATGCCCAGAAAGTACTGGCCTATCATGTTTGGTGTTGCACATGGATACAAACACAGGACAAGTTCCTGTTATGGAACTGTGTGATAAGAAGTCAAGCTCTGTGATGGGCAGGCAGCGCTGACCCATCTCCATCATGGAAATTGCAGAATTCATTGTTGTTCAGCACTGAGCTGCAAGGGGAACTGCTGGTCTGCGTGAACAGCAGACCCATAAGCTGAGGGTGACAGCAAGGCAAAAGGAGCAGTGACCTCACCAGACAGGATGCAGTCCTACAAAACCCTAACCAGTCAAGCAGACCAGGTCTGGTGATGGTAATGGAGGAGCCCATGGACCTCAAGCCAAGTACATAGTGCTCAGGCAGGTCTGAGGCCAAGACAAGAAAAGTTAAATCAGTAAGAGCAAAGTGTAAGACATGTAAGGCATACCTACAGTGCAGATCAGGCAGAATCTGCACAGCTCCACTGTACTAGAGCTGGTCTTAAGCACAGCTTATGAGATAGGGGAAGATGCTATAGAGGCTACTGGTGCAGTTAGGACCCTGACCTCACACCTTGTCTTGTGTGCCTGATTCCCATGTGCTTCCCTCCCATGCAGTGTGCCCTGCAAAGTTCCAGTGCCATGAGGACAGCACTTGCATCGAGTTCAGCAGGGTCTGCAACCAGCAGCTGGACTGCATCAACGGCAGCGATGAGGAGCACTGCAATGAAGGTAGGGAGGGGGCAGTGCTGGATGACAAATGCCTTCCCCTCTGTTCGAGCCAAGGCTGTCTGTAGTTTACTTCCCGCAAATGACATAAGGGCACCAGCTGGGAGTTAACTTGCCTGGCCTGCTCACAATGTTTGTGAGCTGTTTGTTTGTTCAGGAAATTCCCTGTCATCATTTATGGAGTTCCCCCAAAGCTCTCTGCTGCCCTTTCTCCCCACTTAAAGGACTTCAAGCTGCATCTACAACCAGCTGCCCTCTCTCAGCCTTGGCTTCCCTTCCTTTTTGCAGGGGTCCCCTGTGGTCCTTTCACCTACCGCTGTGGGGATGGGACCTGTGTGAAGAAACCCAATCCGTTGTGTGACACCACTGCAGACTGCAAGGACCTGTCTGACGAGAATCACTGTGGTGAGGAAATGATCAGCCACATTTCAGCCAGACAGGTTCAGGATGACACGTAGCTGCAAGTTGCCCCCTTTTCCCCCGCCACTCCAGAGGAAGCACCCATCCTCCCTTTTTCCACCACCTTCTCCCCACCCCAGTCCCACAGTATCAGTTCCCCTGCTCCAACCTGCAGGCAGGGTAGCAGGGGCAGCAACAATGAGGCAGCTCTGTGCTGAGCTGTGAGCAGGCATTTGCTCTTTAGAAACTGCTCCCCATCTCCTTCAGGCAGAGGCATCAGGCCAGATAGATGTCTCTCACAAGCCAGGTTCATCCCACGGGCAGCCTGTTGGACCACTATGTTGGCTTATGTGAAGTATTGCCATCGTACAAGGCTCCAGCCAGGAAAATCACCCATGTCTGCATGGCCACTGGCAGGGAGAGAGTTTATGTTTTGATTTCCCGACTTGTTTTTTTTCTTAATCCTCAGCAGGCAGTGAAAGGGAATGACTGGGAGGGTTTCCTGACAGCACAGCAGGTATGGCGCAGTCAGCATGCTGCCCTAAAGGCATCCCCAGGCTGCACTTGGAGGTGGGGAATGCTGGGAAGGAGAGCTCACTAGACCTGTCCTGGGCAGTGCATAAAGCATCTGCTGGCTGGGTAAGGGAAGCAATTAGAGGTCAAACTCTTCAGTCAACTAAGTAGGAAAGGAAGGGCAGGCACAGTATTTAATGTTCCCTTCCTTCCCTGAAGTACCTGTTGTGTCTCCTCCTCAGACTGTGGGATGCAAGCCCCTCTCAGCAGGATTGTGGGTGGTATGAATTCTGTGGAAGGGGAATGGCCATGGCAAGCCAGCCTGCAAGTTCGGGGCCGACACATTTGTGGGGGAACACTCATTGCTGACCGCTGGGTGGTCTCAGCTGCACACTGCTTCCAGGACGAGAGGTAAACGGAGAGGAGAGGTGCTGGATAGAAAGATTCACATTGCTTTTCATGTCATGCATGACTGGAGGCTCTTCTGACTGGTGAAAATGTCATGGGGCAACTGCACCCCTCATCTGGCACCTCAGCCATGTTTCTACCTGGCTTGTGGCTGAACACAGGGGTATGGATACGTGCAGTAGTATTTGGGGCTGCGTGCAGGGAAAAAGGGGCAATGCTGGGATTCACAGAGCAGCTTTGAGGGGGCATTGGTGGCAGTAGATGCTTCACAGCTCTGCCTTTGCTTTGGCTCTGGATTGTCCCCACACTGTCACAACCATGACGATGTCAGTGTGTGCTAGGATGGGGATAGCATTACCTGCACAGCAGGCTGTCTGGGTCCCATGCTCTGCTGTGTCCTACAGGCTGGCCTCTCCCTCCATCTGGACCGTTTACTTGGGCAAATACTTGCAAAATGCCACCGGCCATACAGAGGTGTCCTTCAAGGTGATCCGCCTCTTCCTCCACCCTTATTATGAGGAGGACAGCCATGATCACGATGTGGCCCTGCTCCAGCTGGACCATCCTGTGATCATCTCACCCTTAATCCAGCCCATCTGCTTGCCTGCTCCTTCTCACATCTTTGAGCCTGGCCTTCATTGCTGGATCACTGGCTGGGGAGCCCTCAAGGAAGGCGGTAAGTTGAAGATCTTTGTTGGTGGCCTACTGTAGCAGTGCCGAGGGCAGAAACGTAGGTTGAAATGTGTAGTAAGCAGAACAGAGTTCTGTTCACCCCAAAGCATTGTGCCACCTTCACTCCTTTTGATTTTGGGTAACAGGTTGAACAAAGTTACCTGTTGAGTGCCCTGAAACCCATTTGGAGAGGCTGGCATAAGAGTCTGGCAATCTGTATGGGGACAGAGTGTGTTTCTTCATCCAAAGACTAGAATAGCCCTTCAAGCTTTGTGCCTTCACCCACTCACAGACTGGCTCCAGCTGCTTCCTAACTGGAAACACTCAGGAGACTATACAGGACTGGACACTCCTGATTTGTATACTTAGACAGAAGAGTTTAACATCCATTTCAATGAGTAACAAACCCAAGACTCTGACAATCCAGAGGTCTGCCAAAGCAGAATACCCCTTATCCCAAAAGCTGAAGTGCCCACAACATATCCCTCTAGGAAAAGAAATGAAGGGGATTTTTACTCCTTCCATGCAGATGAAGTGCTCTGCTGAAAGTCAGAGATATACAGGGGTTGGGGGATCATGGTAAACAGTGGGAAGTTCCACCATAGCTCACCTGCATTACTTTTGGTGCTCTATCTTTCAGGGCACACCAGCAATGTTCTGCAGAAGGTGGACGTGCAGCTCATCCAGCAGAATGTCTGTAGTGAGGCCTATTACTACATGATTACTCCCAGGATGCTATGTGCTGGGTACTACCAGGGCAAGAAGGATGCCTGCCAGGTGACAGAGGAGTTGGGGGATCAGGGTTGACTACCAGAGTTGGGGTGTGTCCCAAGTCTCACAAATGCCATCCATGGCCTGAAATGAGGGTGAAAAGACCATATAACGTAACTTCCCCAACACTTCCTCTAAGTGACCAACAACAGCTCTCATGACCACTTCTTCCCAGCATCCTTGCCTTAGATAGGATCCAAATACAGTTAAACATACCCTTTTCTCATTTCAGCCCATTCTCCACTCTACCTCCCACTTTCAAGTCAGGTGACTACACTAGTCTCTAACACCCTCAGCCTCTTTAGCACCTGTCGTACAGTAACCTGTCTGTTCCTTCATTACTATCAATCTCAAGAAATTCCCCTCTCCCATCCCTCCCTCATGGAATCCAGTTAAATTCCACCAGCTTCCTTGCTTGCCACATATTTGGAAATGCCATATGGAACAGGAGGAAACAGTAGAGCAACCAGCTTCTTGGGACCTGGCTGAGGGGGAGGAATTTGTGTGATGAAGGAATAAATTAGTCAGATATTTGCACTGGAGACTGTTTTTTACATCTGCCTAAGGTCCAAGGAAGGTTGCAGATGTCCCAGACATGAGTTGAGGGGATACAGGAATCTGCATACAGAGGGACTCAAAGACAGCGTAATCCCACAGCAGGAGAAAGTGGTGGATCACTGTCACCTCATTTTACTTTTCCTTTTTCTAGGGTGATTCTGGAGGTCCACTGGCCTGCAAAGAACCCAGTGGCAGATGGTTTCTGGCTGGTTTGGTCAGCTGGGGAATGGGATGCGCACGTGAAAATCACTATGGAGTATACACCAGGATCACTCAAGTGCTGGGCTGGATGAACCAAACCATGAGCTGAGAAAAGTGCATCTCTGTCTTCTCCCCATCACACCTACACTCACATGGCATTCATTCCTGATCTTGCTCACTTGCCTCTCAGAGAAAGAGTGTGGGTTGTTGTCAGACCTAGGATGCTCTTCTGAACAGGGTAAAAAAAGGCTGCTGCAGGGATTGCAGAGAAAAGCAGACAGATCCTCTTTCCCATTAGTGCTCCCCAGGGAGCATCCCAAGGGGTTTTTAGGCCATCCATCCAAAAAAGGGGAAAGGGGAGGGAGGAGGGGGAGTTGGGGGCAATGACATGAGACACAACCATAGTCCCAAGCTCATGGTTTCTGAGAAGAGGAATAAGGGGAGCTGAACTTTCCATGAACCATGTGATTCAGCCACAGTCTTATGCTGGAACATTTGCTGAAAGAAAATGTGACTGATGTAGTTAGAGATTCCAGTAACTGTGAAATCAATCTGCCTCCCTCTTCCTTCCTGCTGCTTATCCTTCAACCCCCTTTCCCTCCCATCACTCCTCCTCTTCCATCTCCCTAATTGCTTCTTTTCTTAGCTGGCGTGTGCTGTTCAGTGTGCTGTTCAGCTCAGCCAGGCAACTCTTCACGTCTCACTGACTCCCAGGCATGAGTCCAGCATCGCGCCCCCAAGCACGTGTCCTGCCTCCCTGCTGGAACAGCACCCAGCCTCCACTGCTGCACTTCCCCCAGTAAAAACACTGGAGCAGACTCCCATCCCCTTCTCTCAGTGCTTCTAAATACCTTTAACATCAGGGTGTCTCAATTGCTTCCATCTCCTATCTCAGGCATTCTGGGAGGTGCAGGAGAAGGCTTCAGGGCGCAGGGTTTAAACTGCAACTGCTGTGGGCTTGGTTTTTTATTAAAGATGTGTGTGTGTGTGTGTGTACATAATTGGCTGCTCTCTGGAATTAGAAACAAAATTAATTTGAAGATTTTTTTGGCTCTGGTTTGCCTCACTCTGCTAAAAATTATCTTGGGGTTTTTATGTTTTTGACCAAACTCCAGTTCTGGCACTGGCAACTGGCAAAATTTTCTACACCCCTGCCTATTACCCCCAGCCCAGATGTCCCTGGGGTCGATAGGTTCTCAAGGCAAGTGGTCCTCACTTATTGTTATGATTTAGGGGTGCAGATACCAGTAAGCAAACCCGCTCTGTAGCCCAGCTACCTGCAGTGGAGATGCAGCACAGACACAGCAGGAAGCATCTCCAGCCCCCAGAAGACAGGCACAGCACAAGCAGCTTCTGGTGGCTCCAGGTGATTAATCCAAAGTCCTTTTCTCCAACTCCCACCCCCTTCCACCAGCAACAAATTCTTGCCACTTGAAATGAGAGGCGGCAAGGAGGAACAGACTGCGAATTTTATTCAGGAGTCTTCAGACACAGCAGTGAAGCAAACGCCCTGCTCCCCAGAACAGGGATCTCCTGGTGCTGGCTGACACGACATCAGGTGCCCGCATGTTCCTGGTACCTGGGCAGCACAGCTGCCTCCTCCTCACACTGCTGGCACAGGGTTGCCTTGGGGAACAGGGAGTGAGGCACCAAGGAACATGATACCCAGCACAGGGACACCCCCGAGCAATGCAGGTGGCCCAGGAAAGGACTGTGGCTCTGCCTTTGTGCCCTGGCCGCAAGCCCAGACTAGCTGCCTGCAACAGCGAAAGGGCAAGGACTGGTCCTTCCGCAGCTGCCACCACCTCGGGTCCCCATTTGCATCCAGGATGCTCAGGAAGGGACCGCAGGCTGCAGTGGCTGATCGCTGCTGTCCCCACCAGGGGCCACTGTGACATTAAGGAAAACCAGACTGCCAGGCATAGGAGGGGGCGGTGGGCTCCAGCTCCTACAGCGGCCCAGGGGCTCCATAGAGCATCTGCCCTCCTCCAGGGCTGGAAGCTCAGGCCTCCGAAGTGAGTTTGTAAGAAAAAATGGCTGCATGTGAAGAGTGAAGGGGGCTGGGGGCATCACTATGGGTCAAGGGGCTGCCATACACTGCAGTACAAAAATAAAGATATAAACAAGAAATGAAAAGGCTGGAGTGGAGTGTTCAGATCACATCCTCAGATCTCTGGCTTGTAACAGCTAGAGAAGGAGAGAGAAAGAGAAACAAAATCAACAGTAGGAAAAAAAGCAACTGAGCGTGGAGGGGAGACTGAGAAACAGAAAAAGGAAAATGACAGAGGAAACAAGAACAGACTAAAAGAACTGAGGAATGAGGGTGGGAAAAGAGAACAAAAGGGGAAAAAAGTCCATGTGATTAACATACACTGACTTTTAAGATAATAATACTCAGGTCCCACAGCCATAGACAAAGAGGCTCTCACACAGAGGGAGAGAGACATGTCAGCCAGCTAACAAGTGCTCTCCATCAGGACAGGTGGAGAATGGCACTGAACACCTCCAGTTTAAAAAGAGCCTCACAGGTTTGGAGAGGAATCCTGCTTCGAATGCTTTCCATACCCAGCCCCACACGTCACCCAGACAGCCTTCCTAAGCAGGAGGCAGAGCAGAGAGGCTCATTCTGCACACAGCTGTGAGAACATCTGCAGTGGGGACCGGCTGCTTCTGCTCTGCCTTCACCACCCTTTCCCACTGTGCTCTCACCTAGCAGAGCCAGTGGGGGAAAAGCCCAGGGGAGTGAGAGCAGGGAGGGAAAAATAGCAGGCTGCCTTCTGCAAACTGCTCCCAGGCTGGCAGGCAAAGGAGCTGCGGACGGCAGTCTGGAGAAGCGATCTGGCATGCATGTCACGCAGACACGTGGCAAAATTCCACCCCTTCCCTGAACCACCCCTCCCTGCTTTGCATTCATTTCCATCCCTCTCCCAGCTGCACTCTCCTTTCTGCTGCCAGAGCCTCTGGTCCAGAGCCATAGGATCTGCTTGGCAGGTAAAGGCACAAATAGGATGAAAATAGGTAAAGCCACCTTAGGGATGAGTCAACCTCACCTCCCTCCTTCCCCTCCCCAAGTTCTACAAACCAGGGCCATACCCACAAGAGGGAAGTGAGTCACTCATGCAGAGCTCAGACTGGCAGGAGCTGGGAGTGCAGACAGGTAACATACCTGCAGAGGAGGAAAAGTGAGGAGCAGAGAGAGACAGGGCCCTGGGCAGAGACCACTCTGAGCCCTGGGGGACAAAGAGAGCAGAGGGAAGGATGCTGGAGGCTGGCGAGTGGGGCAATGTGGGAGGTAGATGACAGTGCTGGGATGGACGCGGAAGGGAGCAGGAGGGAGGGTCCGCAGGAAGAGAGTTTAGCGCAATCCCGAATAGATGGACAGTCTGCAAATAAAAATAAAACCATAGATAAACCAAACAGTTTAAAATACGAAGCAGCAGCCATGGTAACGGCTCTCCCCTCTCAGCTTTATCTCCAGAGAGACTCCAACTCCTGGAGAGGACAGCCCCCACACCCCACACCTGCTCTAGTCCTTCCCTGCTGCTAGCTGTGAGCTCTCACCAGAAAGGTGGACGGGTCTATGCCTGGGGGGTTATTTTTATCATTTTCCTCAGGGATTTGCTGCACCTTTCTCCTCTGCTTCTGCTTCTGCCTGTGCCTCTGCCTCCTCCTCCACCTCCTGCTCTTCCTCCTCCAGGTCCTCCTCTGTGCTCTGTGGCCCAGCATGCAGGACAAAAGGAAGAAAGAGTGGAGATACTTGCAAGATGAGCCAAGGCAGTTCTTTCTGACACACAAGGGAATAAAGCAATTGTTGTAACACTGGAATAAAAAGGGACCTTTTCCCATGGCCAAGACAATTCTAGGTCAGAGAACAGAGAGACTTGTTTTCCCCTGGAGCATCACATCAGGGGTATCTAACCCACTTACAAGGGCTGTGACCCCACCACCCAACCACTGCCATCAGTTGCTAGTGTTCCTTCCTGTATCCTGGGTGTCTACAGGATGTCACGCACTGCCACGTGTTTCTGTCCTTCCCTCAAAAGGGGACCAGGAAATATATCTGCCCCTTAGGCTGAAAATCAAAAAGAAGGAAAGAGAATGCTGCAAAACCTTCAGGGAAATGAAGCCCTATAGGCAGTGACACAGCATGGGCATGAGGAGGCATGAGGGGGATGTTAGAATAGCATGAGAAGTGCCAGGGTGACTTGCTAAAGCCGTTTGCCACACACAGCCACACACCACCCCTCTGACACACACTCCTCCTTTTGGGCAATGGGTGTAATGCCACGATGCTGAACACCAGGATAGGCCCCTGTATTTCACCACTGAGGTGCCCCATAGTCACAGGGGAGAGAGGAAAGAGAGAAGGAGCAAAGAGCAAAGGATCTCACAGACAATGGGAGCAGGGCATAGTGAAGCTGACCTCACCTTGGCTTTGTGGCTGGGCTCAGAGCTCAGGCCATTGGGGGAGTTGTACAACTCTTTGGAGACTACACACAGGAACTCTGTCTGATCCTCATTCCCATAATTATAGGATGAGCCAATGTTCACAAGCTAGAAAAGATGAGAGGAAGAATCACAAGCACATATTCCAGAAAACATTTGCTACACCTGGGGAGCAAGGCAGAAATGAAGTCCAATCCATACTCCTGTGGTAAAGCCTCATAACTAAGCTGAAGAGACAACACAGAGAACAAGGAGAGAAGTTAGCCAGGATGCAAAACAGACGGACCTTACACATTATCATCTAAATCTCTAGAAAAGGACAAGAGAGAGCCAGCATGATGGCTCAATCATTGACTTAACCAGTATTCTCAGAGAGGGAAGGAGCCTTGCCTGGGGAGTGTATGGTACCCATGACCTTTTTCCCAAAAGACAACTCCTTCGCACCTTGCTCTACCTTATCCATACCTGCTCAAAGCGCCATCCATCTGACATAGTGGAAACCATCTGAGTGAGCTCCTCTTCCTGGCACTGCAGCACACGGTAGACATGCTTAGGAGGCACCTGAGAGCAAAATTGCAGAGCATACTGACAACAGTCACATGCTATGAAGTTGTTTCCCTTCTGCAGAATGAAGTGATAGTACTTCTCCTTGACAGACCTGTCCTCTTCCCCACGTCCCAGGTGAAAGGGGAGTGGAAACCACCAGCTTTCTAATGTGCTGTCATTGGGAGCAAGAATGGAGAGGAGGGATCCAGCTGAGTGCTTCCTGCATTGTCCCCAGGAGATACTGAGCTCTTTTAAATGGGAGGTTGCACTTGTCATTACAAAATCACTTTTGCAAATGCAACAAATGCTGATGGAGCTTTGCAGCACAAAGTAACTGTGTTGCTGGAGGCTTACAACCTGATGCAGATATGATGAAAAGTGAGATAGCAGCCAATCCTCCCCCTAAAACAGATTTTCAAAGATTACTGGCCAAGATAGAGTGTGATTGTGCCATAGGATTGATTCCTTGTCTGCATTTAACTCTTCCACAGCCATCTCTTCACCTGTTTCCTCCAGGTTTCTCTACAGGTATTTCCACGCTCTTCATTGTCATTGCACTCCCAGGGCTCCACACAGCAATCCTCCTCTTCACAACACTTTTGCCCTCCTCACAAAAATTCCTCTATATACCCCAGCAACCAGCTGCCTTCTTCCAAAAGCTAGAGGAGCTGATTTAGTTTCAGGGGCTACACCCAGCATTACTTCTGGGGATGCAAAACAAGGCTGTAACTTGTTTATTTTAACTAAATTGGTGGTGGCTTGTCCCCTGCAAGGTTTTGCTTTGTAGGGATTAGGACATAATCTCTACTTAGTTGCTTCCTTCCATTCCTTGCTGCTTCTCTCGTCTTCTCTCACTTTAGACTCATCTCTCCCTTTCTAAATTCCTTGTTTTGCCCCCCTCTATCTTGCCATACCTGTGTTACTGTGTAGTCCTTCTCCTCCATTCGATCCTTTATTATTCGGATCAAAGGACCAATGTTATAGAACTCAGCTTCTTCGAGGATCCCTGGGCAAGAAAGACAGAAGGACCACAAAGACAGAAAGTTAACAGCCCATCTTTATTTTTTGACTTGCAAAAATTCTGAGCTTCACAAGGTTCAGAGGGAGAAATTATACTACTGCTTCACTTTTTAAAAGGCTTGAAACTTAGTGCAAGGAATTGAACCTTGGCTCTCTGCATTGTGTTTCTAATGCTCATCCCAATTTCCTTATGCTGCCTGCTACTAGAGAAACAGGCACTGCCAGTGAAGGCTTGTGCTGAGGACTGCTAATACCTTTCCCAGACAACTGGCCAAGGAGAACAAATGTAGGCTCCAGCCTCTGTCAATTATCACTAGTTATTACCTTGCTCAGACTCTCTCCTTAAGGCAGAGAACTACAACTTGTGGTTCTTACAAGTCAACAAAAGACCCTAGAAAATCCTAGGTTAACTCCTGGACCACTTGGGGTTGCAACCTATATGATCTTTGGCTCTTTTCCCCATGCTTCACCTCAAAACAGGTAAACAGAGATGTGTCCTGCTTTTTTTCCTCTATGGTGTCTGCATCCATCACCTCTACTGAGACTCATCTGTTCGCTAACAGGCCTTTAGGGAAAGGGAGGTGGTTCCCAGAGGGTCAGTGAGGGAAAGGTGGCTGGGAGCCAACATACACACGTCCCCAGGCAGTATACAGAAAATGCAGGTGGGGAGATTGATCCTTCACTACCTGACACACTCAGACCTCCTCTGTGTCCTTCATCCAGCAGTGAATTGTCTTACAGGTTAGTTTTATGCCAGCCTAAATGTCTTCAGCAGGAAAAAAAAGCAGTGCTAAGCTATAAACTGGACCTCTGTTTATGTTTTAGATATGATATTAAAACCTTTGGATGAACTCTGTCTGATCTCAGGATTAAAAGAAATGTCAAGTAGGAAACACATCAAAACTGCTTATTACAACTCTGTACCATTAATTGGATATATTTTTGGAATTATAACTGATAAGCCTATTTTGTAGAAAACTTTCCCTGCTTTAGGTGAAAAATATGTAAGGGAGGCAAGAAGACTAATGAACATGCAGAAACTGTGCTTGGCAAGGGCTGGACAGCACAGCCTGTCTTTGAAATTGGCTCCTTACTAGACTCTAGCATCCAAAAAATAACAAGGCACTGTGGACTGCTGGCTGGTAACACTGTGATGTTACCGAGTTATCCTGCTGCACCCACTGTCAACCTCAAATGAGGGATTGTTTAGTCTGGCTTGCTCCCCTGGAATTGCTGCAGTTCACAACTCATCAGAGCACAGGCAGCATACAGTGCATATCACTGATTAATGATGGTCTTTATTACAGTCAGTAGAAGAGATGAGCTCGGTTTTGTTTGGTCTTCTGGGTTTTCATTCCTAATTAGAAACACAGTCATTAACAGAAAACTCAGTCACAGAGCCTGGTTAAAAGTAGATCAGGAATAAGTAAAAAATGGCTTATTGAGGCTCTGAGATCTTGCCTACTTTGGTCTTGGTGACATCTCTGCTGGACAAACAGTCATGACACCAAAATGCCTGCAAGGATGCCATCCTCACCCACTCCAAATCCCTTTAGTAACAGGGAAATCAGCATGCTTTGCAGGGATAGCTCTTGAAATCCCCCCACATCAACATCCAAAAGGAGAACAAGAGACAACAAGGTTGACAACAAGTCCTATTTTTCCTGGCTACAGCAGCGATGTTAAGTGGGAGGTTTCTGAGCTCCAAGGACTCACCCTCTTCAGCCATATCTTTATCCAGGACTAGCTTCCCATGACGGAGGAAATTCAGAATGGGTCCAAAATAAGTGGGGTCCCGGTCTATTAGGTATGCACCAGTTTCATCCTAACAACAGAGACAGACCACAAGGGGAAAAAAAAAACAGGGTTGTAACCAACCCTCAAATGCCCTAGAATATAAGAAAATACAAACCTAAGCCAAAATGTCCACTATTGCTAAGATTCCTTGGAAACCATGTGCCTCTGAGAGTCCCTAGCCAAGTCAGCCCAGCTTGGATTTTAACTCCTGCATTGTTCTGCTCAGCATGCCCACCTCAGTATGAATCAACTCAGCTGAAAAAGCCAAAAATATAGGCCTCAGTCTCTTTGTGCAACTGTGCGTCCAGGCCTGGTGTGAGAGAGCAGAGATCCCCTCACAGGGAACAAGGCTGAGTCAGGCAGACGCATCTGGGAATTAGACCCAGGATGCAGGATGACAGAGAGACAGAAGGGCAGGAGTAGAGGGGAAATGGCCTCTCTTCCAGCTCGGGAAGGAAGGTGCCAGGCTACAAGACAGCAAGGTGGAATCTGGCAAGGGGAAATCCTTCCAAGGACAGCGGGGCGGGGGGGAAAGAGCAGGCATTTCTCAGTCACTCCTGCAGCTGTCGGGGTCTGGCTCCATCCCTGCATCCCTCCAGCCCTCCCCATGCTCGGTGGGGCACGGTGCGGGAGGCAACCCAGCTGCCTTACCCGGTCCGACTGCAGCTCCTCGCCCTGGCACAAGCGACACAGGAAAGATTTCTGCTCCCGACACAGGGTCTGCCTGGTGGTGAGGAAGACGGTGCCCCCCACATTGAGCCTCACCCACTTGGCCTGGGTGCCAGCGGGTGGCGGAATGTCCCAGGTGCAGCGAAGCCCCACGGCGCCCTGCATCTCCTCCCTGCCCTCCATCCTCATCCTCACCCCCACCTCCCCCACGGCGTGCAGGGACTGCCGCAGGTGCTGCCTGTCGGAGAATGCCGGGATCTGTAGTTTATCTGCCTCCCCCTCCGCAGCAGCCGTGTTTCCTGGGGGCCAGAATCTTCCCTGTGACCCCCAAGGGAGTCCTGAGAGAGGAAAGATGCCGGTGCTGGATGATATCACTGTAGCTACTGGGGTGGGCAAAGCTACAGCTCCACAGTGCTGGCACTCCCTCACATTTCCCCTGTTCCCGTTTTCACAAACCGTGGGCCGGCCAGCACGCCGGAGGTGCAGGGTGTTATGCAAAAATCGTCGGCATATATTTCCATAGACATCCTCTCTGGCTCATTAAAAGGTTCTGGGAGCTGTAGTTTCGCAGGAACATGCACAAAAGGATGATGGGAAGTGTAGTTTTCCCAGCTAGCTGTTCCTGCAATGAGGGTGCTGTAACGAAGGGGGCTGCACTGCGCCACATGACCCCAGCCGTGCGGCTGGTACCCTGCCTGCTTCCAGTCCTGGGTTTTATCTGCGAGCTTCCTTGGAGACAGAAAGCACAACCTGCTCCCCAGCAGCCAGCAGATTAAGCCCTTCAGTGCTGTATTTCACAGCGTTCCCTTCAGGACATCCTTTACCCCAGGCTCACAGCTCAGTGCTGCATCAGTTGCCATACTTTCGTGCAACAAAATATGCAGACAGTTGCCTTCTTGCTAACATATGTAGGGACACTTCTGGGAACTGTATCCTGGATCTGCATGAAGTACTGGCAGGGGGCTGGAATAATTTTCCTTCCAGCTCAGAGGAGTTGCTGACTTGGCAAACTCCCCCCCGGTGCTGTTCAATCAGCACAAACCACTCCAGGCAGAAACCCCCCACGTCCTTCCCCCTGGACTCCTGCCATCCCTGTTTGTGTCTGGGCAACAGAGAGCTCAGAGTGTAACTTAGCTCTGGGTGGAGTTTTACCTCTGCCCCAGGCACGTGTCACCCGCTGAGGCCGATGTGCCAATCCCGTGTTACGGAATCCAGCCCTGCCTGTCACTGGCTCCTGCCAGGCTGAGCCTGGTGCTCAGCAGTTCATGCCCCAGGGGCCTCTCTTCAAACACACTCCTTGGCACGGACACAACCTGAACAAGCTCTCCCTCCAGCAGCTCTGCTTTCCCCACTCCCACCTAAGCACAGCTGTGCTTGCCAGCAGCTCGAGCACGTTAAGAATGGAAAGGAAAGGCTGGTGTTTCACCTCAGTGCGGCTCAAAACCTTCCTTCACCTAAGTAACTTCCTGACAGGGCAATGTGACACCGCAGAGACACAACACTATTTTTCTTGCATCTTAGTGCCTTTTGAGATGGGGGGTTTTTGAGTGAAGAGGCTGAGTAAATAGAAACTCTCTGTTTTACTCTAACATTCCTGTTTGTCTTGTCCTTCCTTCTTTTACCTGTAAATCACTCCCTTTTATCATTACAGCATCACCCTCCCCCAAATCACCCAGGATTTCTTCCACAAAGATGGCATGTGTACTGCTGTGGAGGAGTGACAAGGAGAGGAGGGGAAGAGAGGGCAACACAGAAAAGGTTTCAAGATTGGTGATCTTCAGCTAATTAAAGCACAGGAACAATTCACCTGCTCCAGGGTGTAAATTCAAAGAATTTTGAACGAGCACTACAGTGACCATTAACAGAGAGAGGATGAACAAATATTTTTGCCTATCTATACAGAGCAGGCTCTGGCCAAAATTAGTGCCCAGCCCTTGGACCAGTCTCCACTGAGCAGTAATGTCATCAAAGATGCTCAGACTAACACTGACCTGAGCTGAAGCATCACACCATGCAACACAGCTCTGGGCTGTCAGACTGCTGTCCTCCTAATTTTGGCTCTGAGTCAAACCACAGCAAATTGGAGACCTGTGCCCTGCACTCTGGTGTGTAAGGACTGCAGGACCCTGTCTGTACTGGCTGCAGTTCCAGCACTGAACTGGGGTGAGGACTGTGGCTCTCTGATATGAATGCAGCAGTTGGGTGGCAGCCTATAGCCCCTTATCTCCCCCTCCAAGCAATCTGCCCTGCCTTCATTTTTTTCCCTCTTTTACTAAGGATTCACTCTCTCCTTTTCCTACTCTCACATCCCTTCAGTCTCTTGCTCCTGTTCAGGTCCTAATCTTGTTCTCAATACCTTCTTTTCCAACTTCTCCTATGACAATGCTGCTCACGAGTCCAGGATGGTCTATATTCAAGGCACACTTTCTTCCATCAATACCAGTTTCCACTTGTGGCTGGTACCTCAAGTCTTTTTCACCCCAGGGCCATGGGGTAAAAAGTTAATTGCTAAATCTGAAGAGGTATATTGTGAGTAAGGAAAGATGTCAAGGTACACCACTTCCAACACCACAGCCTTCTCTTCTGCAAAAGACAGAAAAAAATTTATTGAAAGCCCACCAGGCCAGGGATATTCCCATAGTATGTGAAAATCCTCTTTAGGAAGAAGCCAGAGTGGGGTGAGTTACTTACTGAAATGCTCTGATGAGTTAGTAGTGTGGCCTAAATAGAGACCTGATTGTACACCATTACCAGACATAGTTCTGCAATGCAACCTGTGTGCCCCTGTTAAAGTCCATTAATATCGAGCAATAGAACACAGGAGAGGGAAGTTTAAATAATCAGTGGTGTTTGGTCAAAGGTTCAACTCAGTTATGTCAGAGGTCTTTCCTACCTTAATGTTTTATGATTCTACAACTGTTCTTCCTGCTTTTATGACAACTTTATATAAAACACATGTACAGAAACAGAGACAAGCAAGCAAGAGCTTACCTGGGGCTGTGTGATGGTGTAAGACCATACAGCCCTGCTGAGTACCCAGTGATCATGGGGACAATTGCACAGACAGACTGGAAGCAGGAAAATCTTGACAGCCACTGGATACTGGGCTGAACAACAGCTGAGAACAGAGCAGAGGGTAAACTGAGAGTGTTTTGGTTCAGCAGCCAGCAGGCCTGCAGTGCAATCTTGCACAAGGCTACACACACTGCAGTACTCTGATGAGCCAGCTTGGTACATGGCATATGATGAATCACTGGCGTCCTGGAACTGCTCTTATGGAAATGTGTTGTGGACCAGAAGTGGGAACAGGGATCACCATGTGTTGGCACAGACAGCGTCACCACTCTGACAGGCTGGGAACACATATCTGGGATTATGTGGCGTGAGGCACCTGAGAAGAAACCAGGAAGAACTAGTTGGCATGTGCATGTAAAATTGGTGCCACTCTCTTCTCTGCAGGAAGTAGAGAGGGGAAGACAAGTAGTGCTCTGACATTTTGCCATTAAGCCAACAGTGAACCAGGCAAAGAAAATTCCCTACACTGGACTTGGGGGTGGGAGGAACACAGTTCACTTGTAGATAACAGAGTCCAGCTCTGTTAAAATGAGCCAGGCATATTGGAGCAGGAAGAGAAAGGCTCCATGGCATGCAGGTGAGCTAATCTTTCTTCAGCTCCTTGTGCTGCATGAGGCCTGTGAGCAATGTATCTGCATTCAAAATAGTGTGTAAAGTCTGTGTGTGTACATGCATCACTCAGCACCTTAGCCGGAAGAGTGCTGGGAGAAGGAGACGGAATGCTCGTGTAGCACCTGGTTGCAAGCTGGGATCAGGACAGATGGGAGGAACACAAAACATCCCCAAAGGTAACAGCAATTACCATTGCTCATGTAGTGTTTGGGGCAGTGGTGCTGGTAGAAGAAAGGCTGCTTTAGAATTTGGAAAAGATTGCAAGGGAACAAAATGTTCTCTGGGAAATGAAATGTGAAGTAGTGCAAGCTGACTGCCAGGGAGCAGTACAGAGAAAGGTAGGTGACAAAGAAGACATATGAGGAACAGGGGACCATGGGATTACTTTTGACCAGACCAGACTGTTTTCACAGAATCCAAAACTCCTTCAGGACAAAAGTATTTCAGATAGTAAAATACGCCAATAAACCAATAAAGAGTTTACATGCTAGTCTAGGGATTCTCAGATTTATATAGAGAGCTGTAAAAACTCTGTCTCAAGTTAGCCACAGGTCAATGTGAACCTTCCTCCTACATCAGGGCTGTTGCTTAGGCTACTTTTGGACTACCATGAGCTGTATTCCACTGAAGATATGCTATTCCCATTTCCCTGAAGCAAAATTCCCCCAGCAAATTCACGAACACTAGTGAGTTGCATTATATCAATTTTTCCCCAGTTTTCAGTTCCTATAGGAAACCCACCCACTGAGTCAGAGACATAAAGATCTTGCAGAACATTTATAGTCCTGGTGCAAGTCCCTCAGCTGTTCCATATGTCCAGTAGCATCTGTTACAGCTCAAAACAGGTTTTTGCAGTCTCCAGGCTTTGAAAACATTGTCTCTTTCGGTCTTCACAGCCTTCCCAGTGCTCTGCCTACATCATAAAAACAGATCTGAACTAAAAGAAAGGAGAGCATCAGTAGACACTCTTGGTTAGATGTTTGATACATGATGTAACAAGGCATACCCCAGAAAGACAAAGTAGCTTGCTGTGGGAAAGAAGTTCTCAGTTTCTCCTCTGTGGAGAAATCAAGGCAAAGCTAAACATCTGGTAAACGATTTGACAAAAGCTGGGAAGAATCACTGAGATTTTGTAGTGCAAAATTCGGCCTAGAGAAGGGCAGTTGAATACCGCCAAGCTTGGCATAAATACCAGAGAGGGGGAAGGGCCCTGCTAGATGTCATCCAGCCACAGAGACAAAATGTAGAGCAAGGGGAGAGGGAAATTTTGCAATTAGTTTGTGATCTCCAGATGGGTGGCTGGGCTGTGCCACACATCTCTCTGCAACACACAGGACCGAGAAAAGCAGCTCAGTCTCAAGAGGAAGCAGAGAGATTCCCACTGACCCCAAGAACTTCTGGGTCAGTGGCAAAAATGAAACACAGTGCTTAAGTCGCATTACAAAATATCCTGGAAGGACAAGCAGAAGTCAGCTCTCTGCATCCATTTCAAATTACTAACAAAGTCTGAAACGGTATGTCAATTTTCTCTAATAACTAAAATTTCCTGGAGAAACAGAGCAAGCAGAGCATTCATCTGGCCACATAATCACAAAATCAGACTTGCTGTGTACTAAAGGGTCACTTGTTTCAGACCCCTGTGCACTCTATATACTTAGCACTTGCTGCAATGCCAGCCCCAAGTCCTCAAGGAGCTGGCTTGTTAGGCTGGATGCAAGCAGGAAAATTGCAGGCTTTCAATCACTGGGTGGTCAGGCCGTATGTATGAGTAGGAAGGACAGAGCAAGAAATAAACTAGACAATGAAACTGCAGCTGCCCAGGAGGTTTGCAGAAATAGACCTTGCATGTATGCAAGCCAAGGCCAAGAAGCCAGAGCTGCAGCCAAGAGAGGTCAGAAGAAATGCAAAGAACAGTCAGCAATAGGGAACAATCCAGTCCTTGCAGTCAAATCTATGACAATAAGCATCCACTGCATTCCCCAGAAAGTGCAATCAAATCATCCATAGATGTGTACCTGTTGCTGCAAGCCAAGAGCAGAACCTGTCTCATTAACTTCTAAGTTACAGTGGGCCAGAAGAGTTGCAGGCTTTTTTTTGTGGGAGGGTTCTGGGATTTTTTGGTTTGGTTTTGGATATTTTTTTGCAGAGGAGAAAATCCTAGAAAGAACAAATTCTTGAACATTATCAGCGATACCTGGTGTGCTTTCAATTTTTACATACAAAAGACAATGGTCTTGGGGGAAAATAGGTGCCAGTGTGGGCTGTTTCTCTGTAGGTCTCAGTTCTGCTAAGGTTTTAGGGGAAGGTTACTTAGTAAGTCTCATGGAAAGAATGAAGATCCTCATGCAGTCCATTTTCCACCATGTGGGCTGACATCCAGTTAGATGAACAGAGCTGTGACTGACTAAAGTGGACTTTTAGGCCAAAAAGCAAATGGACAAGGACTGAAAGGAGGAATATGATGCAAAGATCCGAGAGAGGCATGCCATTATCTTTCTTGGGTGAAAGAGTTTGTTGAGGCTGAGGTGTAGTCCTACTCATAGAGACAAGGAACTATTTTATTCTAATCTCAGTGGACAATGTGATTCCACAAAAACGGAGTTCCTGAAAAGGAATCACCCAAGCAACACCCAAGTCCACATAAGTTCCAGTCAGCAGAAAGACCTTGAAACATGTTTATTTACATTCTTTAAATCCCAGAATCTTTTCTTTTTCTCAAGGCGGATTTTGGACCACAGGGATACAAGGCTGGCTAAGTATACATTGCAGTTAGAGTCCAAGTACAAGAAGAAATACAAATCAAGTCTCTACCCTAAGTGTCAACCTGGAAGCCATATT
The DNA here is from genome assembly GCA_013398175.1 of Climacteris rufus. NCBI lineage: Eukaryota > Metazoa > Chordata > Aves > Passeriformes > Climacteridae > Climacteris > Climacteris rufus. The sequence continues at coordinate 275,744 of VZRZ01007688.1, forward strand.
TTCTCCTTTAACAGCCATGTCTTACACAAAGTTTTGCACTCAAAATGGCCATAAAGTGCATGGGTGGGACAGAGGCAGAGAGCAGGATTATGAGGCACAGTTATATAACCATGACCATCCTGTGAATGAACATGGTGGAACGTTTTGAGTCAGGAGCTTGGCTTAACTCAATTAATTCCCCATGCTGGCAGCAGCACTCTCTCCCTTCCATCTGATATGGTAAAATGGTCACAGAATGGCTGAAATTGGAAGTGACCTTGGGAGGACATCTGTTCCACACTACCTGCTCAAGTAGGGACACCTAGAGCTGGCTGCCCAGAACTGCTGTCATCTTTATCCTCCTAAGCAGTAGCAGTAGCGTAAAGAGAAAGTGCGCAAGCACCATGTGCGCATAATTGTCATCCAACACCTTCATCTCAAGACACTCAACCAGGAATGCTAAACCCATCTTTTCCAAATCCCGTTTCAAGGCAAACTACCTGCACAGCTGGGAGACAATGCAGCTTATTACACTGTTTTCCCCTTCCCCTCAGAAATAATATTTTCAGGCTGTGCCCGCATGTACCATTCCACCCAAGCCCCGTCGTACACTGCGACATCTGGCTTGCCACAGAGGTAGGCCCCCAGAGCCACGTGGCAGGCAGTAACCCCAGAGCCACACGTGGCTACCACTGGCTTTAAGAGGTCGACCTTCTTCTCCTGGAAGAGAGTGCGAATCTGCTCAGGGGTCTTCTCTAAGCCAGACTCTGTGAGGAAATCGGTGAAGGGAATGCTCGTCGACCCAGGGACATGGCCAGGCTCAATTCCTGGAGGAAAAACAATACAGATAGGAATTAACCTCTATTGTCTGGAACAAATTTATTGCAAAACCTGTTCTGTTTCGCCGAGAGGAATATTTATTGCTTAGTGTATATTGTTAAAACAAATACATTTACTTTTCTTAAACTTTACTATTCTAGATTACTGATTACTCAGGAAGGATGGCTCTAACCTTCTTGTTAACACAACCTGTCAAGCTCCATTCTTCCTCTTAGTTCCCTCCACCTCTTTGTCCATATCAGAGCAACCCACACTGAGGAAGTACCTCCACAGGCCAATCTGAGGGCAAGACAGCACCAGAACTTGAAGAGACCAATGAACATCTTTGGCATATATTGAAAGCCATGTTCCTCAACCCAGCACCTCATGGGGAAAAAAAGATACATGGCTTCCCCACTGCTAAATTTTCAAAGAGCAGCACTTACGAGTCAAAAGGAGAGGAGGACAGGTGGACACACTGCTTCAAGTACAATCCCACAAAAGACAGCCATTATTCCCCTTCATTACCACTACATAAGTCAAGGTGACGGGCACCTTAAATGAAGCCCCTCTTTATAATGCCAGTGTCTCACAAGGCATATTACCATCTCGGGGCTCTGGCTCTACTCCCCGGAACCTCCCCGCAGCACGGGCATCCACTAGTTGGAAGCGATGGGTATCCAAGTTATCTAAGACGTCCTCATATGTTTTCACCAGGGACTTGTCCAAGGAGGCATGGAACTCAGATGGAGCTACCTGGGTTTTCCCAGAGCTCACCGCATTCCCCTCTCGCTGCCAGTTCTTCAGGCCGCCATCCAGAAGTGAGACAGCTTCGTGTCCAAAGACCCGAAACATCCACCACACACGGGGTGCTGAGAAGAGACCTTGGTCGCTGCCGTCATACACCACAACATGGGAATCATTGCCCACACCCAGCTTCCCCACATACTCGGCAAAGTCATTAGCCTTGGGCAGCATGTGATCGTAAGGCGAGGTTCGGTCGCTGCACTGGTCAATGTCAAAGAAAACCGCACCAGGGATGTGGCGCTCCTCAAACTCCCGCTTTGGGTCACGCTTCATCTTCGGCAAATACCAGGATGCATCCACAATTCTCAAGGCCAGGCCAGCTTGCTGGGACTTGATGGCTTCTGAAAGCCATTTTGCAGACACCAGAGCACGGTAGAGGAGTTGTTGCGACATTGCTCTGGAGTCCTGGCTGAGATTAGCCAACTCCTGGATTCTGCCTGAGTCCACCTGACTGGAGAAGGTAGAAAATAACAAATTAGAGACCAGCCTTTCAAAAAGTGACTGGACAAAGATGCATTTTGGTGCCCGTGCTGAGGCGCTGGCAGAGTCTACAATGAGGAGCTTGAAATGTTTCAGCCCTGAAAACAGTTTCCCAGAGCTTATCCCAAACACTGCCCCGAGTGGGACAGACATGGCAGTCCTGCCCTGCACCCAGCCCCACGCATCCCACCTGGCCCCTGGACTTCCAGGGATCCCAGCCAGCGCTGACAGCAGCCAGAGGGGAGAGAGGCAGCCCCAGGAACCAAGTGCCCCGGGGTGAGGCACG
>VZRZ01007688.1:278122-331256 GCA_013398175.1 Climacteris rufus
CCCCCTGCGCCCCCTTGGGCCGGGCGGGGCCCCGGTCCCCGCCGCTTCGCCCCGTACCTCCGCGCTGGGCCTCAGTGCCCGCCAGCCGCGGCCGCCGCCGGAGGGCGGGAGCGGGAACGCTCCCAGCGGGCCGGTCCCGGCCGTGCGGCCGCCTCCGTGCCGCCCCTCGGGCCGCGCCTCCCCGCCGCCATTTCGCGTGTGTCGGTCTGTGTGAGTCTGTGTGTGTGTGGGGGGCGCATTCCGGCCGCGGCTCCGTCTCCCGTGCCCCGAGATGGCGCGGCAGAGCCTCAGCCGGGCGCTGGTCACGGCTGCCTGGCTGGCGGATGCGGTGCGGGCCGGGCGGGGGGGCGCCGGCCTGCGGGTGCTGGACGCCTCCTGGTACCCCCCCAAGGAGCGAAACGCCCGGCAGGAGTTCAAGGAGAGGCACATCCCCGGGGCGTCATTCTTCGACATCGAGGAGTGCCGGGACAAGTCCTCCCCCTATGACTTCATGCTGCCCAGCGAGTCCCACTTCGCTGACTACGTGGGGCGGCTGGGGGTCAGCAATGACACCCACGTGGTGGTGTATGACGGGGACGAGGTGGGCACCTTCTACGCGCCCCGCGCCTGGTGGATGTTCAGGGCCTTTGGGCACAAGGAGGTCTCTGTGCTGAACGGCGGCTTCAAGAACTGGGTAAAGGAGGGGCACCCCGTCACGGCGGAGGTCACCCAGCCCACCCCGGCTGTCTTTAAGGCCAGGCTGAATAGGGCACTGGTGAAGACTTTTGAGGAGATGGTAGAGAACGTGTCGTCCCTAAAGTTCCAGGTGGTGGATTCCCGCCCCGAGGGCCGGTTTCGGGGGACCGAGCTGGACCAAGGTAATGAAGGTGGGACTGGCACCTGCCCCAGAATGGGATGAATGGCAATACTAGTCTAGGAGTAACAGCTCCTGGCAGCCAGCAAACAAATTTTCCTAATGCACAGGCATGCCTCAGTCTGACTCGTTGATTTACCTCAAGGGATCCACAGCTGAGCGTTCAGATCCCAGTGCCATCACAGAAGGCTTTTGTTGCAGTTGGCTATAAAGCTGCAGGAGGAAATAGCAGAAAAGGGCTGTGGTTGTTTGGTTCCAGGATCCCCATCCCACACCCTGCAGAAGTTTATCAGAATGCAAACACGGGAGCGTGAGAGCTCCCAGGGGTTTGTTCAGGATCCTATCTAAAAGCAGCAGACACACACAAAACTATCAGTATTCATGCAGGCACCTCTCGGTATAATGAGTGCACCATCAAAAGCCAAGGTTTTAGGTAATACAGTATCCCAAGGGACATTCTCCTTAGTGCTCTGATTCCCAGCAAATAGAGAACTTGCTTGAGCTGAGCTTTGTTCTTTTGCTTACGAAGAAAAACCTGAAACATTTACCAAATGAATTGGGTGTCAGCCTTTCTCTTTTGGATGTCCCAAGTTACAGGAACAAAAACTGATTTTGTTACCTCAGTCAAACACTGGACACACAAGCAGCAGGGGTGGGAGAAGTCCTATGCAGTGGGGCAGCTGGTACAGCAATGGGCCTGGAATGAAATTGAAGTCGGTTGTTAAAGGAGGCCCATACTGTGTAATTTAAGCCTTGGTGTATCCCAGAATAACTTCTCCTCTGAAAGGGTGTAAAAGGAAACTTCCCTGACTGACCATTCCGGAGGCACTCTGGGAGTCACACTGCCACCATCAGAGATTTTAACTGCTGGGACCAAAGCCCCTTCTCAGCAGGCAGTTCCAGTAAGCTGATGGGTGCCCCACTTGACTCCCTTCCCACCCTCCACACACACGCAAACCAGGTTTCCTTACCGTTTCGAGCACCTCGGTTTCCCTTAGCAGAGCCTCAAAAATCTGCTTCCTTAAAGCAGTTTACCCCTGGCGCAGTAACACAGAAACAGCTTAAGCTGGTGCCTCCAAGGAGGAAACTGAACAAAGGAAACACTGAACTTTTATGCCCTCACAGTCTAACTGTGACAAAGTCCTGGCTCTTCCAGCTGAGTCCTCAGCTCCTGCTGTGTCTCTGAGTGTCCGGTCACCTGGCTGGCACACAGGTCCTGTGCCCTCTGTTGTGCAAAAGGTCAGCACCAGTTCCTGGCCTCTTGCCTGGGGCTCTCACCACCCAGAGCTCAACCTGCAGCTGCACATCGAGCTACCTGCACTGAATGTATTCCTCAAGAAGGGAATCACAGAAATGGTTTTTTCAAAAAGGCAGAGTATCTAAAAGAAAGCACAGAAAAGCTCAGCAGCAGCTCTTAGGTCTGGCCAGAGCCCACAGTGCCAGAGAGCATGGTGAGCTGTGGTCCCCAGGCAGTGCTGCCCTGCAGGTTGTTGCTGTTCACTTATGGGTGTGCTGCTGTACAGCCGCTTAGTGTGACACCATGTCCTGAAATACATTCCTGCATCCGTCCAAACCTGAAGAATTATTTTCGCTGTAAATAATTCTGTACATGTGAGTTGCCCAGGTGTCTCCAGTGAGCCCCCCCGCCAACACACTTAACCTGTGCAAAGAAAATGTGGAAGATGAGAAAAGTAATGGGAGTGATGGAGGAGACTGTGGCAGGGAAAAGGGAAAGTTAGGCTTATCACTCATTCTATTTCTTCTCCTACCACAGCCCATCAAAGTGAAGGTTGAATTTTAACCTCAAGATGTGACTAAAATGCTCCTTGCTGGGAGCTGGTGGATTTTGCATTCTTTCCCAAGGTGAAGGTTGTAACCAGGTGACAAATACCGCAGCCCTGACAGCATCTTCAAAACAGATTTTTCCTTTGAAATGAGTCAGCATAGAACAGCTTATTTGTGGTGGTCCAGTTTTGCTTCCCACAGCAGATCCAGCAGGATAAGCACTCCAGCTGCAGCTGCTTGTTCCATAGGAGCTTGACAGCTTTCTGAACCAGGCTAGCCAGTACCAGCACATCAACCAGTAGTGGGTAAAAGACAGTGCTTACACCTGAAAGAACAACTTGAAATCAAAGCTGATTAATTGCGGGGGTCATCCTGTCAGGGAGGATGCCATTTAGAGAAGACTAATGGTCTTCAGGTTAAGGAACTTGCTGCCTTCTCAGGTGATTTCAGTTTAATTATTGCCTCAGTTCTTGACTTCCTAATTAAGTCAATTAATCTCTCCAGTTCCATGAACTCCATCTCTAGAAGAGGCTAATTACAGCTGACTCTTTTGCCTCCTTGGTTTTTCAGTTCTTTGTAGTAAGAATTAGTTGTCCCCATTTTATTTTTATCCTTGCTGGAATTTAGACCTTTGTACTGGTTAAGATAAGTCATAATACAGAAGTAATTTTTGTTTGCTGGGAGAGGTTTACCGAAGTTGCCAGAGTGGAGAAAAATAGATGTTACTATGAGACTCATAGGTCTTAAATGCTGGTTTGGATGAAAAGCTTGGGTGTTCATGCACAGTGTGCAGCATAAGCCTGACAGATGTGCAGCCCTGACCTATGCACTGAGTAGTTAGAGGTGCCCCTACACAGTGCTGTGTTTCTGGAGGAACCATCAGTCCAGGGGCTGGTGATAAAAATAATTACATGATGGTTGCCAGTGCTGACCCTCTCTGTGCTGGGCACTGAAAACTGATGAACAAGACTTTTAGCTAACCAGATGCATAGAGAAAAGTTGTGCATTTCTGAATGCTTTGCAGATATCTGAGAAAAGAGGGGAAAGTTGCCAGGCAAGAAACCTATTGTTTTGTTTTCGAAAAAGAAAACAAGCTCAAAATAATTTCATGAACTTCCAAGTATTTTTCTTTTCATTCTCAGCCCTGGAGTAGTCCTTGTCTCCTTTCTGCATACAGAACTCTTCAGATTTTGCCCATTTTCCCAGCTCTCAGTCTTCCATGCCCCAAACATAACACTTTTGCTCAGCTTGAATGTTCAGTGGGAATGAGAATGAAATATATGTTTTTCTTCCCTCTTCTCTGAGAGGATTCTGCACCTGGGAGTGGACTGGCTTTGACCACACAGTAATAACTCGAGGCACAACAATGGAGAGTGAGAGACTTTATGAAAGTCTGTTTCAACCCACAGGATCCTACAAGGACTTTCAGGGAGCTGGCCAGGACTAAGGCTAAAGCTTTCCTTACCATGCATTCACAGTGGGTTAGACAAGATCAGTAATTGTCCCTTCCAAGAGACATTTGAATGGAAAAGAGAGATAAACAAGGAGGCAACAGAGGAGGCCTTTGGAAAAGAACCATCTGCAGCCAGCACACTCCAAAACCACAGGGAGTTAAATATGGGTAGAGCATATCTTTTAACTTTTTGACATTAAGAAATTCCATCTGGAACTTTCATTGCGAAGGGAAGGCTAGAGAGGAGGGGCTGTGGTCTTAGACAAATAGCCGACAATAAAAATAATATGCAAGCAGAGAATCTACCGGATGTGAAAAAAAGGGATTAAGTAGTGAAGAAGATAACATATTATAGGTTACAAATCATGAGGAAGGATTGCCAGACACCAAGTTGAGTGAGACTTGGCAAAAGGAATTCAAACAAATAACACGAACTTCTGGAACAAAGTGAATAAAAAGAGAACAAGGAGAGAAGGAATAAACAAGGTTGCTATGTGTTTAGCAAGGGTTCCAGTTGAAAGATTATTTTGTATGGTCTCAAAATTATATTGAGCCTTGAGTCTGTGCTACTGTGTTTTCTTCTCTCCTAAGGATAAGTCTGCAGAGCAGGGAGAGGGCTAACCAAAAGATATCCCCATGCTCAGATCTGTGAGGCAGATGATCTCTATCCCAAATATATGTAAAAAATCAGTTATCTGATATTGCAACTTCATGAGGCAAGAATTTGAAAAATTCAGTCAGAGCATGGTTCTGTGGGACAAAATCACTTGCAAAGTTCACATTTAGAATAGGAGGTACAGCACAACCTAGGCAGCTGTTCTTCTTCTAACATGGGTATACTGGAAGGCTTTCAAAAAAACTCATCAAGAAAAATTCTTTTAAATGAAAGCAAAATTGAGTAAAATACATTGGTAAACTTGCACTGCAGCCAAGGGCTTCATTTCTTTGCCAACAGAATCAATTGGCCAGATAAGAGAAATGGGAAGATGCATGTCTGGATGTTGTGTCTGATCTTTTCTTCCAGCAGTGGAAGCATCTACAAGGTAGAGTTGTGCCATTTGGACTTCATTAATAGTTTGGACATAAAATTAGAGGGGCAGTTATTAGCTCAATATGAGGAGAGGGCAATTAGCACAAGTTCTGTTAGATTAGAAAAAAAATCAAAAGGAGATAAGGAAGATAAGAATAGCATGTACTGAAAGATCTGTGGGGCTGGAAGGTGCCAACATGGTCCTGTCGTTATGCTTCATATTTTTCTGAATCATTGAGGCATTGAAAACAGGGAGCTGCTACTGAAATGTGCTGCTAGGAAACGCCACTTTCTTATCCAGAAGCCTGGTGGACACCTAGAGCTGTTTCTAGGGTGGCCAATACATAGAAAAGTGTATCTAATGGGCTCTTACTGGATTTAGGCTAAGGACATGAGGTTGTTGGCAGGGCTGAGGGCTTGCCCATCAGTCTGTTGGAGCAATAGCAGAAGGGAAGAAAAACTATTTCAGCTGTAGGGCAATGTTAGCTCAAGCATATGTATGGACTGACTCTGATGGACTTAACATTGGAATATTCCTGTTCACAGGAGCGAGGAGGTGCCTCAGTGGGAATTTTCATGACAAGAATCCAAACTGTTTCTGAGATGGATGCTTTTTTGAAAGGCAGCCTATAAAGTGATTATTGTAGTAGCTGGGGCCCAGGCTCTATAGTCCTAGGGTTCCTTTCTGGAGTTTCTAACGGTGGCTGCATGAATCTGGCATGGAGTATCCTCTGTCTCATGTGTGGCAGGAGCAGATGTATCCTCTCCCCTGTTCAGATCCCAGCTGCATCCAGCCTTGCCTTCCAGTCCTACGTTTCTCTGCTCTTGACCTAGCAGAGAGAAATATTGAAACTTCCTCAGCCACTTGAGAGCACTCCTTAGGCAGTCCAAGGGATTGTGGTTGTGCAGTTTCAGCTCTTTCTTTCAGCTGAACACCCACATATGTGAATAAGTGCATCTTTCACTCGCAGAGTGCAAGCGCCGGTCTCTGACTCCAACAGACTTTTGCATCTCTGGAGCAAGGAAGTCTTCCAATAGATCAAGGTCAGACCTGCTCTAAAATGAGAGTGTTCATTTCAGATCTGCTCAGCTCCTACCTGTTTAAGGGTGGTGAGTTGTCATGCAAGTCTCCAATTAGAGAGGGGTACAAATTGATCTTAGGGGGTGTGAACAGCCTACAGAAGCAATAATGATCATGGTGCCTGGGACACCTAGGAACTGAATCAATGGCCCAGCAAGCTGCTTTGAGCAAGAGTTCCCTTCTAGCTCATCCTCCAGGACTTCCTGATCTCAGTACACTTCCCAGTGCCCTAGGATGGCTCACAAACTTGTCTGTATTGGGGTGCAGTAGTGCAACAGAGCCTTGCAGGTATCCCATGCTGAATGACAGGCTCAGGACCATTCGCTCTGTGGGAAAATGGTAACCTAACCCAGGCTCCAGTAAGAAGCTTTGCAGTCTGAGAACTATATACAAGGTTTTCTCAGTTTTTGCTTCATTTTTTATTTCCTCTCTGTCATAAAGACACTATATTGATGAGTGACTTTTGCAGTTCTCTGTACTGAAGTGACGAACTGTTGTTTTCTGGAACTGGAAAAAATGTGGCAAAAGCATCAGTCCAAAACACTGCCTTTTTTTTTTTCTTTTCCTTTTTAAATGTTAGTCCCTGCAAAAGTCAGCAGTTTTTCTCCCAACTTCTCTCAGTAATGCTAAACACTTCTGAAGGATGCACGAGGTGACTACAAGACATTTCTAAGGCACTCGGGGAGGATGAATCAAGTGACAAAGAGGGTCCATCTGGAACAGGGAGAGAACTTGTGAAGCTGACTCAGGGCAGCTTTGATTTTCTTTAGGCTCTGTCTTTGTCCAGCAGAGCAAAAATCCCCTCCAATACTGTGCCAAAACTGTTTCCCCTTGAATGATGAAACTGCAGTGTTGTTATGATATGTGATGTCAGTCTCTGACCAGGTATAGTTTAATCATTTGACTGTGACAAAGGTTCCCTTCCCCAATCTCTCCCATATCCCAAGGTCAGTTACCCTGATGACTTGGGCAGGTGGAAAGCTGTCAGCGAAACAGATTACTATTTGTGTGATTTTCTCAGGGTTGTCTCATTAAATCTAGGAAGGAACCATTCCCTGAAATGCATTTTCACTGTAACGTATAATGTTTCCAGCTCCAATGGGGCTTGATCCAAAGCCTCTCAAAATAATTGGAAAAACTTCTATTATTAAGCCTATAGTGACAGAGTTTGAATTTGAAGGGTGTGATGCCAACCATGCCCATCATATTTTTATATCTGCTTCTCTAAAGACCTTGTTTTGAGATGCAACTTGCAGCTTGCTTGAAATGGTCAGCTATACCAGCAGAAAAATAGAACCTATGCTGGTTTCATCCATGGAATAGATAAGAAGTGATACAAAATCTAAATTCTGACTCCTCTGACCCTATTGTCCCAGGATAGCTGCCTCAGCAGTAATGTGGTTGACTTTAAGGTTGCTGTATGATTTACCATGATTTCTGTTATTTACTTTCCTGAAATACAAATTTAAAGTGACTCCAGAATCAACTGTGAACAGGTAACTGTTTTCACAAATTCCATGTACAGGCCACACTTCCTGCTTCTGAAAACTGTGTTGCTATACACTGCTGGCATACTTGTGGAAGGTTGGACACGCACTGCTTTATTCCTCTTATCACAGGTGCCCTTAATGCCTTTGTTAGGGCCCTTTCTGTGGAGGTTCTTTGATTCCTGTTGTGTCTAGGGTTTCTTCAGATTTCTACATCTCATTGCTTTTAGTGAGGAAATAGTTTGCTAAATATTCTGGAAGTTTTGACTTCAGCAAAGTTGAATAATATTTGTCCTCTTCTTTTTAGCCCTATACTGCTTTGCATCTTCATCGTCAAGTGGAAGAAATGAGTCTTTTGGAGGGAGTGAGATTATCTGCAGTGATGTCTCTAATGTCTCTTGTGGGTGTTTTTCATCACCTACTTTAATGTGTCCTTGCTCATATTTCCTTTTCTGGTTCACTCTTGCAGGGTTGGAATCTGGCCACATCCCTGGTGCTGTGAACATACCCTTCAAGTCATTCCTATCAGAAACGGGGCATGAGAAGAGTATTGAGGAGATCCAGGAAATATTCCGTGAGAAGAAAGTGGATCTCTCCAAGCCGCTGACGGCCACGTGCCGCAAGGGTGTCACAGCGTGCCAGATTGCCCTGGCAGCCTTCCTGTGTGGCAAGCGCGATGTGGCCGTGTACGACGGCTCCTGGTCGGAGTGGTTCCACCGCGCCCCGCCACACTACAAGGTCTCTGAGTCGAAGCGCAACAAGGCCTAGGGGGAGAGCTGTGTCTGGGGCAGCGGGGTCCAGTAGCTGTCTCCAGCCCAGGGTAAAGCCAAAGGGATGAGGTGGAAGTAAAGAAAAAATCGGCTGATTGATGTTTTGCCAATTTTTCTAAGAATGATGATTAGATCTCTATCGAACTTTTGATTTTTGACAATTAATAAAATGTAAGATGATGCATCTGTGAGTATTTCTAATTCTTCTCTGCTACCTGCGATGCGCTTGTGTTGGGTGGGAAAAGCAGCTCTGCAACATGAAAGAGATTACACTCTTCCCTGAAGACATGCAGAAATTCCAGTGGCCTGGTGAGAGGTCAGGAGCAGAATGAATGAAAAGTCCAGTGCTAAAATACAGCACTGGGTACCGGACATGGGAGGGCCAAGCTGTGGTTCTGTCATTGACTCAGTGTAAGTCTTCTTGCCAGCCCACCATCTTCCCATTTTTAATGTTCATATGGCAACTGGACCCAAGCCACAGGGAGATGCGTTGCCTCCCTGGCGTCTAGGTAAGAGACATCAAAAAGAAACGTCCCAGCTTGGTACCCCCACTGATTATTACCCCCTATTGGTGTTCCAGGTAGGCAGCTACAAGCTCCCAACATGAAGCCTGAGGGTCAGTGAGCTCAAGTGAAGCACGCCAGAAGTTCAGTTCTGCTGAAATACAGTGTTGTTAATTATCATGACTGTGTTAGGAAAGTCTCCAATAAATCCTGTGTGTATGATAAGAACTTCTGGGTATAGGTATTTCATGAGTGTGAATCTTTTACTCTGCTTCTTGTTTGTATTTTCAATCTGCAAGGATAACCCTTCTCTACACCATGTGAGTTCTGTTTCCCATGGAGCTGGAGCCCACAGCTCATAGAGGGAGGGAGCGTTGTTCCCTAGCAACCATCTCTCCTCTTCAGCCTTCATCCCACCTCCATACCTGGACTTCAGCAGGACATGCCTGCTTGTACAAGTCACTGTGGCACCACACCAGGGATCACGGACCAGGTGAGAGAGGTAGTTATGGAAGAGGCTTTGCCTCTTAGTAAATCATGGGTCTCTTCAAAAAAAAAAAATCCAATATATCCAATATCATTTTTACATCCATGAGGCTCCTCAGGTCTAGAAAGTCACTGAAACCTCCTCATGTTTTGGAGACCAGTCAAATGTGGAAGGCCTATAAGACCACTCTTGCCCACATCTGGTGGCTGGTCAGAATGGCCAGTTCCCACATCTGTCTGAGGAAGTTTTCTGCCTAGCAATGATATCTTCCTCTTTCCTCCAAGGCTGCATGTCAGGAAAGTCAGTGTTAGGCTATGCTAAACATTTCATTCATTCAGAAAGATCAAGTTTAATCCTTTTTAGCTCTTTGATCAAGATACATCTTTTCTGATTGGTTGCATATTGTCCCTCACAGAATTGGCTTAGCAAAGGAGTAAGTAGACATACTTCTGTGGTTTCTGTTATCCAGGAGGGTGGTAAAATGGCCTTAAAGTCCTTGGCCTCAAGATTTAGGAATCTCTGAGCAGTGCTTTGACTTTGGACTTTCAGGTTTGGAAGTAAAATGAGCAATAAGCAATGACAACATCATATACAGTTACAAACTAGAAAGTAGGAACAGTTGCAGGCTTTGATGTCATTTTGTCCAGGAGGAACTGGGGACATGAAAGTTATTGATGAACGGGATTTGGGAAATGAGCAAATTGCCTCATTACACAGAAATTCTGCTTTGTTGGAAGAAACGGGAGAGGAGGAATTTCTACATCAGCAGACTGGAAAGTTCTTCCCACTGAATATAGTAATAATAACAAACAGACATGTTTGTGTTTTAAGTAGGAGGTGGGAGTTAGCACAGCAGTTTATTTAGCAGCAGATTCCTGCACTTTGATCATGTGTATGGCTCTTCTGTAAAAATAAAGAAGAGCGATAGAGAAAAGAAGCAGATCATTCCCTGTGAGTCAGGACTGGCTTCCTCTCCTCATCTCTTGTGGCCCTTTTCTTTTTGTGGGAGAGGTTCTGTCTCTTCATATGTTTGCAGAGCAGTCAGCACTGACTCCTGGAGCCTGACTAATGCAGAAACTTCAGCTTCAGCATCCCAGTGTTGCTATAAGACATGGTGCTGCAAAGACCTGGTATGGTGTAAAAGCCAAGCTGCTGGTGGTTCAAGTCAGCCCTGGTGGAGCACTAGGCTTCCTACCCCACAGGCCGGCACCTTCATTCCCACAACTGCCTCAAGAGCAGAAGGCCTGGTGTCACAGCCTGAGCTAATCTGGCAAATCCAAACTTACACCTCTACCTGATCCAGATCCCATTTGGACTGCTGCTAGTGCCAGCAGGCTCACAATTACCATATTCACCACCATGGGCCATGGCTTCAGTTTTAACTTGTCACAGCCTTCGCATGGGCTCAAGCAGCATAGTCCACTGGGATGAGGAACACACACAATAAGCAGGACAGAGGGTTACACAGACATTCCTTCGGCAGGAAAGACATGGGCTCCCTTCTAGTCCTAGTTGTCCCATCCAATTACAATGCCTACAGGGGCCGCCGAGTGAGACTCAAGGACAGATCCAGGTCCCAGGGATTAGTCATAGCTCAAAGAGCTGTGCAGGGGTAGAAATGCCAGGAGCTGCACTTCAGGAATGTGGACTGACAGTGTTTCCCTGCTCTTCACGTTTTCAGGAACGTCAGGCTCAGGGCAATGCGGCATTAGATGTGGGACAGAAAGGACTCAGCAACTGTACTGAAATGACAAAAAACTCCTTGACCTGGGCATCTCTTTCAGATTACCAACAGCTGGGTTACAACTTGAGATCAAATCTCTTCCAAGGTGAGAGGACATACATGCCTATCCCTGACCTTCAAAGCCGGTTCCATCTATGCTTTGCCAGAGCTTGGGGCAGCCACATTACTGTGATAGAGATCTGACTATAGGTAATACTCACTTTCCCCTCTTATTCCTTCTATCTAAAGTCACTGCTTTTCCAGGCTGTGGTACCTGAGGAACTGGAATCTAGACCCTCCCATTCTATATATTCTATCCCTTTCTTTTTTTCACTCTTTTTTTTTCCACAGTGTGAAAAGTGAATGTAAATCATGACCCCTGTCCTCCCATTTAGAGCTGTTCAAATGGACACCATTTTTAATTGTGTCCCTTGTCATCTCCAGTTGCTCGTTACTTCCATTACCAACATAATTTCTAGACTTTTAGACATGTGGGGCTCTGAAATATCTCTTCCAAATCTCTTTTTCCAAGGTTCCCCAGGATCCCTCCACCTAAAGAAATATTGGAAACTGAGCATTTATACCATTTTGTTACCATGATATCCAAGAAAGTCTGAAATAATTATCTCTGATTCTAGTTTCTCATGTACCAGAATAAGGCAAATTCCTTTTCATCATACAGGATGTTCCATGGCAAGACCTTGCTGGGTATTCAAGACTCCATTGTCCTGGGTTTGTGTAGTCACACAGAGAGGAAGGACATCTTTCCTCAGGGAGCTCAAAATCATTATTGTCAAGACAAAGGTGTGATTAAAAGGAAGGTGGAGAGGAAAGGATTAGAGATTAACATAAAGCCCCCTCGTGGTTAGAAGTCAAGAGGGGATAAAAAGGGAAGTCACAGTTGGGAACTCTGTTAAGCGTTTTGGCATAAAAGGAGATCAAGAAGACCTGGAGTGGAAAGATGTTGGGGGTTTTGTGGAGCTGTGCTGCTAGTAACTGCTAGGAAGCTACTCACATGGATGAGGAGATTCAATAGGAGGTAAATGGACACTTGACTAAAGAAAAGCCACTGGGATACAAATAAAGATGGTAACTTACAGCATCCTCTGTGTGTATCTCATACTTGAGGATGAAAAGCAGATAAATTGGCAAACACAAGCCCCCTTCTGGGTGATGATGAAGCCATTGCTCAGCATCTAGCCACAAAAATTATCAAAGGTACTGCAGTCAACACATGCCTTTTCTTGAGCCCTTGAAACTGCTGGTGTTGCTCCCCTGCTCAATTCCAGGACTGCAGTAGGGTGATTTCTACGTACAATTCCTTATTTGCTGTTCCTTGCAGGTGGCCCACTGAAGAGCCGAAGCTTGATGAGAGATTCCTACACCCCTGATATATTTCAGAAGGCAATCAGAGATCCCAAGAATTGGCATGGAAGGAGGATTTATGAGCTAGGTATGGCTTCTGCCAGGAAAAGTACATTGCTGAGCTCCTGAGATGGGTGCCGCTTCTGCCAAGGACAAAGGATGGATTTGGGCAAAGGCACAAGGGGACTAGAAACTGGCATTTTAACAAGAGAAAAGCTCTACAGCTAGAATAATCCTTGGGGTATAATAGCACTAGGAGGGAGGCTGTAACTCAGCTATGATTTGCCCTCTTTACAGGGAGATGGTATGAGAAATACTTCCTAGATCTTAATGTGCAGAAAGCAACAAAGGACAAATATGGGGATAAAAATGAAAAGGCCTAGAAGATGAAGGTTGAAGACTGGACTGCATTCAGCAAGGGGTCTTTTCCCTCAACCATCTAATAAACCAGCCTGTGAAACCTGAAGCCATTGCCTGCTAGCTGGCAACAGCAGATTGGTTGCTGGTGCTTTCTCCCCCCGCATTAAAGTGTCTCTGGGGAGAGCAGTGCAAGGTAAGTCTGAATATCAATACCAAAAAAAAAATCACTTTGTTGGTCACTAGTACAGTGGGAATGATTAGTGTGTGAGGCACTCGCCCTTGCAGAAGAATGTGGTGGTGAGAGGAGCCCACACAAATTCATCTGCACAGCATGTAATTTGGAGCAGGACCTGTGAGCACTGTAAGAGGGCAGTGGTGGAAGGGGGAGGGGGGGGATGTGTGAAAGGAAACACACATTTGCCAGAAGATTCATGATACTCTGACAGCTATCCCAGCAGTCCAGAGAGTACAGAGGATGCACTGGTAATAATCCAGGCTTGTCTCAGGACCTGAATGTTGTCCGTCTCTCCCCCTAATGATTGTAAAGGTCCCACACAGGAAAGCTTCTGATCGGTGCTTACAGATAGCTAGACACATCACACAAAGAACCAGCTCCCTATTGATGCTTCCAAGGTGAAGGCAGTCTTTCTTGCCAGAAAGGCAAGACCAAACCATGTCCACTCACTAACCTGGGCACAGCTCTGTATGATTGGCACCAGCTGCCTATGTGGGGTAGGAAAGGAGGGTTCTCTGCACACCGTTCCAGTTTTGTTGTTATATCTGTCACATGGAGGATTTCAGGGAAAGCTCTTAACCTGTCGGGGAGCATCAGAAATGTGCAAAAGCAAATGGAAGTTCACCTGAGGAGGCATCAGGCTCTTCACTAACGCCCACAATATTGGCAGGCCAAGCCAGTGAAAAAAAATCCAAACAAGAGCTTATCCCACCTAAAGGGAACAGGAAAGTTGCAAGAAGCCTGAGGACTTCTCCAATGTGCAAATCACCCCATAATGTGCATAATGAAGCTCTCACAAGTCCTACTTGCCCCTGGCAACCCATTCCCTAACCCAAAGATAAATTACTCTCAGAGAGAAGCACGTGCATTCACCATCCAGTCTGCACAACTCGAAGCTCAAGAGTGTATCTGGACAGTAAGCAAAGACCACCCAAGGCCTGAATGATGCAGGACATGCAGGGTATTTAGAGCTTCCTGATGTATTTTTCTCACAAATTTAATGGTCATTATTGCAGAATTCTGCCTTCCAGCTCCAAAGTGTAGCAATTTGGTGCAGCAATCACAAAATACATTTCTGGGAATAGTGATGTCCTGATCTTTCCTGTCTGGTCCTAAACCTTTACCATTTTAAAAGACTGATGTTTTGCTCCCTGATATGAACTGTTTTGGGACAGAATTAGGATTGTTACTTCACCATTGGCTGGTGATTAGATAACAGTATGCTGACTTTGTTAAAAGTAGTGAAGGAGGTTAAAATTTAACTAATATGATAATCAAGGGATAATCATTTTCCACCACCAATAATTAACCATTTGGACTTCTGATATTTCCAGGCAGATGTCCAAGCCTTTCAAATTAAGGAGACTGGCCAAATTGCAGCTTGTAGAAACCTCCCTGTGGGTTTGCTTTGTACATCAGTACTAAGTGGCTCCTGTCTGAGCACACATCACTCTCGCCTCTGCTGAACAGCACAGCTCTGTAGGAACAGCCGGTTCTCTGTGTTGCATCCAGCACTGATGGCCAATATAACTCCAGGTACATAATGAACACTGTCTTCCGAGACCACAGCAGGTCCTAATCCAGAAAACATGGAGCTGAACAGAAATCTACTGATGTTGTTTGGCATACTGGAAGCAGGCATTTCAGGACACAGTCAGCTAATACAAAGCACATAATGTGGGATGTATCCACACACAGATTTACAAATCTGTTTCTACTAGACATTAAAAATGCCTATTAGCCATTAGAAATAGACATTAGGGCAAGCAGGCAGTCTGCAGGATTATGGTTCAGCTGGAAGCAAATGCCCTTTTGCTATCCATGGTAAAGAGGCTAGATCAGAAGAGAAATGGACTGAAAGGTTCTGTTGGTGCACCACTGTACACAAATTGTGGTGTTATCCTCTTGCAGTGGAATGAAGTCACTTTGTACACGTTTTACAAATGAAAATATTTTATAAGCACTTACATAGTATTAAATACTGTTGTACCACGCACTCAAATGGGTGACAGCTGACAAATGAACATACATGTGACAATCCCCCTACATCTTCTTTGCTTTGTCAAATGTTACAGCTCAGCCAGGCACAAACACTTTCAGACAGGTGACACATGAAAGCTGCAGAGATAACTGAGATGATAGCTTTCAGTGAGGCAGCACAGCTGCTGGAAACAATCAATACCTGAAGCCTTTGAGTGCTGAACAGACTAATTTAGCCACAACCTTGAAAAAGAGTATTTTCCTGTATGGCACTCTGTGTTGTAGAGTGCTTTGGATATGCATATGTGTATGGACAGCCAGCTTAGGAATCTCCAAGCATCATGTCATACGCAGTTAGAGCATATGCTGAAATAAGAGCAGAGCTGAAATAAGTGCTCATGCTCACTGCAGCTGAAATCTCCCTTCTATCCATTCTTCGGCTCTCAACAGTTCATTCCTTCTTGTTTGTTTTGTGATGGTGTGGCATTTCCCTGCCCACACTCTGAACTGAGTCAAATTGATAAGCCAGCAGAAAATCAATACCAGAAAGAAAAAACAAACAAACAAACAAAACCACACAAAGCTAAAGTTAACTGTTTGCCTAACTAAAATTTCTAAGCAAAAGACGTTGTTACAGACAAGGCAATGAGTGGTGGGATATGCAGATGTTGGGGAAGACGAGTGGTAAGAGTGGGAGTGGAAGGAGTGGAAATGGCCTTTCACTGGTTTTTTATGCAGCAAGAAATTAGTTTGCCTCCACTGTATTGTCTCACAGGACGCAGTGCTTTGCAACACCGGTAGCCTGTATTTAAGTGATTTTACAGGGTCTGATCATTGGGTGGCAGCTCTGAGCCACTGTTTTTATCTGACAGGTCAGAACTTGGGGAAAAAAGTGGGTTCTTCTCTGGTTTATCTAAACAGTTCACCGAAATTGCTATTTAAGAATGGTTTCGGTCACCTATAAACAGTCAATGCACTTGAAATATAGATAATCAGACAACAGTGATTTGAAATAGAAGATACCAGTTGCATCTGAGCTTCTGCAGCACTGTCTTCATAATTTTTCTAGCAGTAATGGCTACTTCCCAGTTCAGGCTTATGCATCTCTGCAGTTGAAGCACAGGTCATTTTGCAGGATATCACTTTCAATAAAGATTTCCCGTTCTTCAAACAATATTTCATTTTTCTTTTCATTTAACCCTCTGACCTCTGCCTATCTCATGCTATCCTTAATGATTCCAACCTTTGGTGTCTCCACTGTGAATGACTTTGAATGCCTCACCTAAAGAGAGGGTAACAACTGTAAGAACACAAGACAGTCACTGCAAAAACTCTTATTAGAGTCTTCAGCCGACTATTCGATTCAATCCTTTGTGCTGTAAAGCTTGTACGGAAGTAAAACTTAAATTCAGAGCTACATCTATCCTAAGGTAAACCCAGTATTCCTAAAAGAGTGGAGTACTTACTTCTGATCCTGCCTATAATGGGATAAAAGAGAAATCCAGCACTGCTTGAAGTGGCAAGAGATCACAACAAAAAGGGAGCAGGTGAATTGACTTCAGTGGATTTCACTCTCGGGCGCTGGGTTTAAAACACAATTGTGTCTTACATTTGAAGGTATTTAAAACTCGTATTCATCAAGAGAGAATGGTGATTTGAGGGTTAGGCATTACCTGTGGTGTTCCACTTGGTAGTGGTAGAGCAAAGGAGCAATGAAGCAAGAAAGTTTAAAAAAAAAAAAGCAAAACTCAAATGGTGTGTTCTTCAGGGTTCACTTTGTGTTTTGTTTGCCACAAACTCCTCTCTGACAGAGCCAAGGCTTCATGGACTGAAGCTGTCAAGAGCAGTGACCCAGAGTCAGGGGTGGGATCACTGCACTTGGAAACAGTACAGGGGCGTTAAGAACAACAGCTCCTTACAGATGGAGAATGGGCTCTCTCATCTTTGGGCAAAAGAGGGGTGAGGGCTACATAACCAAGAAACTTTCAGGTTCTATTGCAGATTTTAGTGAACAGGCCTACCAATTTTTTGCTGAGTTGACATTTTATCCCTTTTAGTAACATTCCTTTTCTTTTAAACCCTTGGATTCATTGCTTCTGAGCAAGAAAACTGATTATCCAAGCTCATTATGTGCCCAAGTGAAATCATTTTCTTTTCCTATAACCTGAGAGCTTTGAACTGAAATTGATTAACTATTTTTAGAAAGCAGCCCTAGCTAAATCTGACTTCTTTCCTTGCCAATCACACCTATCAGGGGAGTGCAAAACAAGCCTATCTAAATGCAGGTGCTTATGCAGGAATTATGGCTTGTCCCTTTTGCCAAATACATTAATATAAATCCGAAAGGGGTAGAGTTGTTTGAGATCTTTCACCATGTTGGACTAGAAGCTAGAGAGGAGAGGTAGCATTTGTGGAAAGTAAATGGGGTAACACCGGTGTTATTTTTCAAATTTTTGGTTTGGTTATCTAAGACCCCTACAACTCCAGCAGGCTTTTCTGAATCTCGAGGGTGGCTACTTTCCTTTTCCAACAGCTTTCTTTAGGGTTCTGGAGACCTGTGCATTGTCTTCCTTGCCACTGCTGGATGAAAAAACACAGGACTTGGCTGCTACTGACAGCTCTCTAAAGTGCCAACTGCATACAAAGAGGAGATGATCTAAGGGGGTACACTGCCTTCCAGGAAGCTAGAAGGAACCTCTGGCCACATCTCTTGTACCTTCCTCAGAAACTGCAAGCCTTAGACTTTTCTGTGCCACAGGAAGAGGTCAGCTGTTTACTGTCAACTACAAGTGTTCCAGTTCTAAGTTATGAAAGCACAGTTCACCTTTTGAGAAAAATTTATGTTTTTCCCGTAAATAAAACAGGGACCGGGACCATTCTCTGTCTCTCTGGTAAAATGGCACAGACTGGCTGCATCTGCAGACTTGCTGGTCTCCTTGGTCCCCCACAGAGCCTCTGCAGTCTAAAACACAGATAAAGTTGTGTGTCTCTTTTTTTCAGTTCAAAGTGCACAACACACTGTGACTGCCATGTTACCTCTGTACTCAGAGTGGAAAAGGATGTGCCTTGCACAGCCTGGGTGCAAAGCCTGCTGGAATACTGCTGAAGGACACTGGATACAGCCTAACCTGGTACAGTTGTGTCCATGTTGCCCAGTGAAAATGGTTGCTACCCTGTGCTATCTCCCAAACGGTGCCAGGCTGTTATCTTGGAGAGCACTAGTTGGCACAGGCAAAACCATGGCAGGGGGAGTGCTGACAACAAAGCAGTGCAAGGCAGTGTGTGATGTTGGCCCTGATTTATTCAGCACTAATAACTCAGGCAATGTGAATGCTAGCATCAGCATTTATGAAGCTCACGAGCTTTCAGGGATATTTTGCAGTTAGTTTTTCAAAATAAAGGGCCCTTGTCTCATACAAGCACTGAATGTAAAACCAGACAAAGGGTGAAGACAGCAATTTCCAAGAAGCTACCAACAAACCCATCTTTCCTTCACATGACTTACAAAAGTATATATTAAAAAGAGCTGACCCTCACTCCTGAGAGTCAGGTAATTATCACGAGACCCAAGAGTCAATTTAATTTGTGTCAGCTTCCCTGACTGCTTTGCAACCTAGGATATTTTCCCAAAGAGAGTGTTCTGGTCACCTTCCCATTCTGTCTTTGAAGACGTGACATAAATTTGAGGCATTATGGACAATTTGGAGCTATTTCTGATAACCTCTGTCATTTCACACACTGACTATGACCAGTGCAGCTCTTTTTTATTTACATTCCACTTTCAAAGTCAGACTTTGCTTCAAGGAGCAGAAAGTATGTCATTTCTTAAGGATGAACAGGTAAAGGAATATGTGTATTTTCATGAGAGGGAAGTTGTTCAGGCAGGCTGGGAGGAATTAAGCCAACAAGGTTTCCACTGCTTTTTATTGAAACCTATTTCCAAAGGAAATGCAGAGGAAGAAAGGACGCAGTTTTTTATCCTCAAAATTCCATCCAGGTAGGTCAAGGTCTGCAGCAATTCTTTACAATTTCCATAGAAGTTTGGAAGGTGTACATAGACTTAAGTGATAAACTGGTGAAAATGCTTTGTCCCCCACATTGCAATGGGTGATATCCATGTGCAGCCTCTTCTTACCCTATGGCTAGTAAGGAATTTTAGGATTAGACATTCAATACTATAATCTGAGAATGTTTTAAATACTCAAGACCAGAGACAAGTCTTAGTGATTCACCTTTCTCTCTGAAATGAATAGACATTTTTCTCTGCCTGCAGTGTCTGGCAGAGAAGTCATAGTTTTCTTGATCATATCCATGGATGTGACACATACATCTGTTATGCTGTGCTTACTCTAGAGAATACAAAGAAGGTACACCAGAGGAATGCAACCAACAGTTGGGACAGAGGTTTTGTGAGGACTGTGGGACCACAGAGCTCCTACAAACAGAAAATTATTTCCATGTAGACTGTGAAGTCCTTTATGCCACAGGAACATTTCTGCAGTTTGAGACTTCAACCCACAGCAAATTGCTAATATTTACAGTGTGATTCAATACTCTAGGGTTTGTAAGAGCCACCTTCTCCATTGGCTTCACAGCTGTCAGGTCAGGTAATGAATGAATCCTACATCTCTTTCTCAAAAATAAAACCAAGGTAATTGCTTCTCATTCTTATTTCATGTGTTTTCTTCCCACCTTCCAATCTCTCTGCTGTTTATCCCTCCATCTCCAGCATCTACTATTGCATTTTTTGTCCTTCCCCTATCTCTGCCTTATTCTCTGTTCCTTCCTCTCTCTGATACTCTGCAGTTTGACTGCAGAGTATGTTCTGTTTTCTTCTTGAAAGGAAGCAGAAGTATCAACAAGATAATGCAAGATACATCTACTATGTCTGAGAAGAAACCCAATGAGTCAAACAGACATACAACTTCTGTTTTTCTCACAGTTTGTTTTGCAGAAATAATTTCAACATATCTGTGCTCTTGCTGGCATAAGAAGAAGCAGCCTTATTTGCCAATCTGATTAGTTATTACCACCACAGCCTCTAGGGTAACACATTCTTCTCCACTCAAGTACAATAATTAATATGTCCTGCTACTCTGTGTGTGTGGTCTCACAGCAAAAGCAGGGGAGAGTGATTGAAAAGCTAATGAAACCAACTGGTTTAGCATGCTCTGCTTCCTGTTCTTCTTCATCCTGTACAGAACCATCTTTTTCTGTAGCCTGCACACAACGCTGGTGTCTGCAAGCTGGATACTCTGCTGGCTGCAGGACTAGTCACTGTCCTTTTGCCCAGCTCCATCTCTTAGATTCATCAGCCAAGCCTCTTCAGGCCCTTCACAGAACACCAGCCAGGATCTCAGTTTTCACAGCAGTTGTTAAAGTTCAGAGTCACAATCACGATTTGCTGAGCCTCAGAACACTCCAGCCATGTGCAAGTTGTAAGAGCTATGTCGTCATTGGGGCACTGTAGGGCCTTCACTGGGATGCTCTCAGGAAAGAGTAAACAATCAGAAGATGGATCAGGCTGAAGAAGTGGGAAATGGTAAAATGAACACAAGTTACTGCAATGAGAAGGCAGAGACAGAGAAGTGAGGAGCTGGGTGGTGAGAACCACTAGGCTAGGAATATCTGTGGTATTGATGTCCATTATTTCACTAATAAAAATTGGCCCTTCGTGGTAAAGTGTCAAGAAGTCTCCAACAACAGCTGCTGCTCCTAGAGTAGGCTGGTCTTTGTCTTTTATAATGAGTCTTAGAACTGAGAAAGTCTCAAGTTTTTTACTCTGCTTGTTTGTAAATCAAAATGGTCATGCAATAAAAGTAAGATTCTGGTGTACAACCTGTGAAGAAAAGTTGGAATTGTTTGTAACAGGTAAAATTAATTTTCAATAAACATTCTAATTCAAAAGATAAGTCCAAAGGGCTAAGTTTGATGTTTTTAAACCTCATTGGGCTTCATGCCTTTGAATCAAAAGGGCCTCGTAACACTGGCTAAAATCTCAAACACATCCTTCTCTTTCCCTTCCCCACCCCCAGACAGGAATCACAGCCATTCTGATACAGTGAACTGTGATTGTACCTTTGTTTCTCTTCCTGAACTGTAGAGGCCTGATGCTCCATGAAACTCCAACACAGGTGGAAAGTTGGTCAAGTGAGTATCAGTATAACACAGAAAGCCTAAAAGAGCAGCTCTCCCCAATGAGAAGCCTGATGTTAGAGGAAATGAGACTACCAAGACCAACTGGGTAATGCTGAATGGGGATTTATTTAACTGAGCATTTATTTAACTAAATGGGGATTTATTTAACATCAGCACCAGCATCCTAGGATAAGCATAATTCTGAGTCCTGGTAATTCCCTGCATAATTTTGCAATGAAAAAGGGTCCAGGCTGAATGGGAGGAGCCTCAGGACCTAAGCAGGATAGTGTTGACTTTTGTACCCCTTAACAAGAGAAATAATCTGGCTGACATTTAGAAAAACAACTTCTAAAAACATAATTATAGATTTTTTTTAAAACCCAAACAAATGCTCTCACCAATCCGCTGCTCTTCCAGCAGTCAAGAGAGGTCTTGGTAAAAAGTCATAAGGGCAGGATATGAGTGAGTGAGTGATTTATTAAGGCAGATGCCTCATTAAGCAGGACATTCAGCTTTGCTTTTGTGGGTTGTTGTCATTTGGTGAATATATTGCCATGCCCACCGAATAAGCCCACTTGCCTTAGCAAGAGTTCTGCCTCTGGGAAGTCATATGCAAAAGTGAGAGACACCCACTCTGTTTCAGTACAAAGTCACAGAAAGGAGAAACTTCCTGGCAAGGAAAACATATTTCAAAAACCTAGCAGCTGAAAAACTCGTGTCCCTCTATCAGTAAACAAATATAGCTCATGGGTGGATTTTCAGAGAACCTGCTTTTCCTTTTTCTTTTGTGAAAAAGCTCTATGCAAGAGGGAGCTGTGTCTGTGTTGAGGGAAGGTCACTGTTAACCAGGGAAAATGAATGTGCCCTTCCCTGAGAATTCAAACTCCAAGAACAGGAGCTGAAGTTGTCTCTGCTGTCATGAGAACTACTAGCCCAGGATCAGCTTGGTTGTTGAGAGTTCTGTTTTTCCAAAACAGCAGCCAAAAGATGGCAAGGAATGATTTTGCCTTTCCTAGCAGCCCAAGGGAACCCTAATCTTGCAAGAAACACCTGTGCCTGAGCCAAGTCACTTTTAGGTCCAAAATGGGAAACATTCTGCCAAGACAAGGTTGTTTCAGCCATCATAGAGTTATTGCTTGAGAGACCACAGAGTCTGTGGTGTTCAGTACTGTGAATCACATTTTGGCAAGGGATTGTAATCCTCCGAAGCCCTAGAGATATGTGTTTATTTCTGGAAAGATCGGTGTGCAATGGTGTGCTGGTTTTGCCTAAGAGAGAGTTAATTTTCTTCACAGTAGCTGGTATGGGACTGTGATTTGGATTTGTGCTGGAAACAGGGTTGATAATTCAGGGGTGTTTTAGTTACTGCTGAGCAGTGCTTACACAGAGTCAAGGCCTTTTCTATTTCACTTCACCAGCGAGAAGCCTGGGGGTGCACAACAAGTTGGGAGGGGACACAGCCAGGACAGCTGACTCCACTGACACAAGGGATATTCCATACCACATGGCATCATGCTCAGTATATAGAGCTGAGGGAAGGGAAATGTTTGGAGTGATGACATTTGTTTTCCCAAGTTACCATAACATGTAATGGATGGAGCTCTGCTTTCCCAGGGATGGCTGAACATTTGCCTTCCCATGGGAAGTGGTAAATCAATTCCCTGTTTTGTTTTGCTTCTATGTGCATGTGTGCCTTTACCTATCAAATTGTCTTTATCTCAACCCACAAGTTTTCTTACTTTTACCCTTCCCATTCCCTTTCCCATCCCACCATGGGGGACTGAGTGAGCAGCTCTGTGGTAGTTGCCAGCTGGAATGAAACCACAAACATTTTCAATACCTTTTGTTTCAATACCTTTCATTGAACATCCCAGAGCCTCCAACACTCATGAGTAATGGCCAAGTTCCTCACTCACACAGGTCCTGCACCTCATCTCTGCCAGCTGTCTTACTAACCAAATCTTGAATTTAGCATAGGTCCAGCAACTAGGTTCCTGATCAGATGTCATAATATTAAGAAGAACAGGGAAGTAAGTATTTTCAGTTACATTTTGCTTAACCAATTTCCCAGAAAAGCTATATTTTTTCTGCAAGTGAGATGTAATGATCTCTTAACAGAGGCTGAACTTTTGCCCGTTCCCTTTTCTGTAGATCTGCACTCAGAATGTGTCCTTTAAATCACCATTCTCCTGGTGTGCAATGCTTTCTGAAAGCAAAATTCAATTCCATAAATTTAAACAGTCATTAAATAAAATATTGGTTTAAATGGTGAACGTTGTCTTAAAGGCACATTGTTGTTGCTAAGCCTGACCTGTACATAACTGTCTCCATCCAACCAGTAGCACTATTGAGTACACAGTAGCAGTATTGAGTACTTAATAGTAGCACTATTAAATATGGATTCTGCTTAAACCAAACCCACACAGTGGAGGGATTAAAATTCAAGCCATGCTCTGATTACGTGTTTTAATTTAAGTGATACTATCACTCTGCATCAGTAGAAGTGAGGAAAATACACTCAAATAGAGACAGTGTAATTCAACATATATTTATCTTTTCAATCTTATGGGAAAAAAGGAAGGGGAGTGGCAGCATCTAAAGACGTGAGAGGCAGTGAAGTCTCTTACTGCTTTCTCTGACCTGGACTGCAGTCTCTGTGAAGAGAGCACTGCAGGTTTGGCAGCACCTTCAGTAATTTAAAGTACCAGAGCTCAGGCAACTTTGGATATCGTGCATAGCGTACACAGTTTCTTATGAATCAGTGGCAGCTGGAAGTGCACCAGAAATAAAAAATTTTAAAAAGCTAAAAGAAGAATAAAGTAAGCCAAAGAGAGGAAGAGGAGGGAAACCTACTTGACAATAATTTTCATTATACTGTAAAAATGAATGTTTTTCACAGAGTATGGACATGAGCTTGAGAATGGAGACTTTTCATCTTTGCATTTCCCAAAGGGCACATATTCACTCTCCTCTCTTCATGCTTCTTTCCCAGATTAAAAAGAGAGAGAGAGATGTGTAAATTTATCCTTTCAGTTTCTTCTTAGCAGGCAGAAGAATTATCCCACTTAGATGGAAAGACCTCAGTGGAAAAAGATGAGGACTGGTAGTGAATACCCATGCACTATGTCTCTTGAAACTTCAGTCATTCATAAATAATTGCTTTTTCTTTTTTTTCATGCTTGTTAAACACAGTTGCATTGTGTGTGATTCCAAGCAATACTTTGTTACTCCTCTCACTTAATTTACTCCAATTAGGTTCTGGCATCCCTAGACACAAAGGATCTACCTATCAGACGGAGGGTTTCTGCAACAGAGCAATGCTTGGTGAACGTGAGATTAAAACTCCCTTGGGTGGAACTGAGGCATCTCTGTTCAGCAAAGCTGCTGCCGTAACCTGCGCTTGCCTGGAATGTGACGGGATTAGTGACAGCAAATTCACCATGCTGGTCTCATGGCAGAGTCTGGCACCACCAGTTACCTTAGTTTGCACTGAAATGACTGTCAGGACATACCTATGCTGAAAAGGCCTGAAGAGCTTCGCTTGGGAAAGTTGAAAGGCAACTTCCTCTGTGTAGTCAGGCTGTGAAGTGGTGCCTTTCTGTTTAAAGGTCACACAAAGGGAGTTAACTGGCATGTTAATTCCCTATCTAATGTGAAATCCAGTAAAAACCTTTAGCAGCAACTTAGGATAGAGGTTCGAGAAAACTCTTCTGATACACAGAGCAAGTAGGAAAGATCAGTCTAAATTCCTGGATTTCTCCTGCTCTACTTGCTGAGCCATAGTGAAAGCAACTTTCATGGGTATATATAAAATGCAGTGGTCAGATTGCCATAAATTCAGTGGCAATCTCTTCAGGGCTACTGGAATGGGCTCTTTAACCAGAAATACCTTAATTCATCCTTTCAAGAAACACTAAATCATAAATTGCCAAGACACCAAAAGGCCATCTGTAAATTAGTCAAAAACCTTTATCCCAAAGTGAGACATAGCTTGACTGAATAGGTAGACAAGTCAAGCATTTCAGCTCCAAGACAGGACAGGAGGATGAAGCCAAATCATCCTTTAGATACTGTGTGGGTCTTGCCATATCTGTTTAGGCCATCCACTGCCTCTCTTGCACACAGTGGAAGTTTTGTCAGGTATTTGATGTCACAGATTGCTATCACAGTAGCCAGGTATCACCTGTTGGATCTGGTCTTCACCCCCAGGAGCAGGTCACCTCCTAAAAGGACACCTTGAGTTAAATGAACACTACCAGCACTGCACCATGAGTTACTGAACAGGTACCATGCACGACAAAGGCTGATGGGTGTCTTAAGCAGGATGAGATCCCTTCAGGAGCAGAAACAAGGAAAATAATCTCCTTCTCCATTTCTCATGACCAAGTAAATACAAACATGAACAAGTATTTTACTAGAAGACACATGCAGCTGAAAATATGACACAGCACAAGGGACCTAGACATTCTCTCAGTATGTGCTAAGAAAGACCCAGTGGCTGTGGCCCAACAATAAAGAAACAGCAGGTGAGAAGTTCTGAAAGTTTAAACCAGGAGGCTGAAAAAGCAGTCCTACACGGTAGCATTCTTCAGTGGTCCTGCTTATATACACTCTGTCAGATAACAGAGTCTCACTGCATGATTGATTAAACTATGTAGGGAAAAGGGGATTATATTTATTAGTATCTGGTAACATTTTGAAGCAGATTAAGTTTATGTAAGATGAATTCCACCTAATCAAAACAGAATCAGTGCTGCTGACATTTAAGATTAAAGACACTAAGAGGCAATTTTAAAATGAAAACCAAGGAAATGATGCCAGATGTGGAAAATAAATTGTTTGGATTGATCTATTTGTGTGGTCTGAAATCACAGAAAGCCTATGACTTAGAAAAAGGGATAAAATAGAAAGGCAAGAAAAACACAAAGGAAAACAATAACCTGGGTAAGCAGAGCATATAGAACTATGCAACCAAATCAAGACAAATGCTTTATTTTATTTTACTTTATTTGCTGATATGAATCTAGCCACAGAGTCTTCTTTTTAGCCACTATAAATGATTGCTTCTTGGAGTTATTTGTGAAAGCACTCACAAGAAAACAAACATACTGATTCAGTCCCGAATAATATACAAGACCTAGTACAAGCTGAAAAAATGAAAGACACAAATTTACTACAATAATGTTTTAAGGAAAGAGTGGCAAAAATAAGCCCAAGAAGCTGTTAAAGATTAAATATTTCCAGTAGACAAGGGAGTTATTTAAAGAATCATATACAAATTTAAAAGTGAACTTAGGCCTTTTGTAAGTCTACCAATGCTATAAAGGTAGAGTCTTTGTAGTCTTTATGTTCTGAAAAAGTAAACAAGGCAAAACATATAGAGAAAAATGATAACTTATAATGATCTTTTCCAACTAAATCCTTCTGTTTGATAAAACATATTTACTTTCTTTACAAGCCTTGCATAACATATATTCTTTCTCAATTTTTTTCTTATCATAAATATCTGCAAAGGAAGTTAAACATTCAATTGCTGAACAAATAATTGAGGTAAATAATCCAAGGCTTTAGGAGGCCTCAGCAGCAGAGAAGAGGTAACACCAAATGAAAGCTTTTGAGGAGTACTCAGAGAATAATCCAGGGAAC
This sequence comes from Climacteris rufus, assembly GCA_013398175.1. NCBI lineage: Eukaryota > Metazoa > Chordata > Aves > Passeriformes > Climacteridae > Climacteris > Climacteris rufus. Next base: position 305,019 of record VZRZ01007688.1, read on the forward strand.
TACTGACCATTAAGGCTGATGTTTGTACAGGACAGGTGATACAAACTATAATGAAAAATAGAAATAGTAGAGAAAAATGTTCTGGAGAAGCGTTAACCTCTCTCTATAAAAGAGAGTAGTTCATGCCTCATAAAACTGGTAGAGTTCTTGGAAGAACTCCAGAAGCAAACAGGTACAGGGTTGTCCAATTAGTGCATCATACCTAGATGTCTAAAAAACTTGAAGTATCTCAAAAATGCACTTCCAAGAGATAAAGAGATAAAAGGAAAGTTATAATTTGATTAAAATAATTTAAAGACAGAAAACAAATGAGAAAAATTAACAGTTATTTTTTCTGTATTGGAGGAAGGATTTAAGTGATTTCTGCCAAGAAAATAATAATCTTCAACGTAATTATAAATTATCTGGCAGACTGAGTGGTGAGAGATCTTTCACCTGAGAGATCTGAGTGACTGAGAAAGGCAAAATTTTATCTACATAATGATGATGGAGAAAACACTAAGATATTAGGTATAAATGGGATATGAGATTAAAATCACAGAACCAGAGATTCATAGAATGGTTTGGGTTGGGTGGATCCAAACCTCCTGCCATGGGCAAGAACATCTCCCATTAGACCAGGTTGCTCAAAGTCCCATCCAAACTGGCCTTGAACCTTCTAATGAATAGGCATCCACAGCTTCTCTGAGCTTGCCAGCTTCTGTGTCTTGCCAGCCTCATTGTAAGAATTTCTTCCTTATATCCAATCCAAATCTATCCTCTTTCAGTTTAAAACTGCTGCCCATTGTCCTGTCACTACTGACCTTTGTAAAAAGTCTCTCTCTCTGTCTTTCTTATAAACCACCTTATATATTGAAGGCCACGATAACGTGGTCCTGGACCCTTCTCTTTTCCAGGCTGAACAGCCCTAACTCTCTCAGCCTGTCTTAATGGGAGAGGTTCCATCCCTCTCATCATCTTCACGGTGCTGCTCTAGACCCACTCTTACATTTCCTTGTCTTCCTTGCACTGGGGACCCCAGACCTCGATGCAACACTCCAGGTGTGATCCCACGAGAGCAGACTAGAGGGGTAGAATCCCCTCCATCACCCTTCTGGCTTGGAAAAAGACACAACTTGAGGAATCATTTGACAGAAGTTTACAGCCTCTCAAACAAGAAGAGGTGAATAAAGCACAATGGTTTATGAATTCTCCTAGAACAAAAACTAAGGAGCAAGTTATCAAGCAATTGGCACAAAATGAGTTCAGGAAAATGTGGGCATTATTTTTTTGTTTGTACATTTTTATTTATAAACAAATTTATTAATGTTTTACTATCAGACATTATGAAGCTAAAAATTAAATGGTTTTAGAAAGGGATTAGTTGAATCTCTAACGGCCAGAGACATGAAGTACATGTTGGCTACAACAGCTTAGATGTAACCTCCAGCTCAATAAAGCTCTGGGACAGATACCAGGTAAATGTATCATTAAAGATTTACATATTACTGGATATTGTTTGACGTTTAGTACACCCTAGATGGTGTAGGCAGGCTAGATGGACTGAGTGTTTAGATTCAGTGTGTTGGTCTTATGTACCTATACTACAGTGCTGCAAGTAGAGGGGAGGAAAAGGGTGTCTTTCGCTGCTGAAACAGCATGGGTCCATCACAAATCTGCAGTGAATGAAATAAACCAAAAAATGTGTGTCAACATCTTATGTAACTTTGAATGCCGCAGAAGGACAAACAGCTTAGAAGATTAAAAAGTACTCATCCCAAACGTTTGCAATATATGTGCACATTGCAAGCAAGGACCTGGAAATTTTTTTAAAGAGAATAGGAAAAGCTATCCAGCTGTTTCAGATACCTTTGCAAAGAAAACACAAATTCTCCTTCAAGAATGAGGACCATAGCATCCCTATATACAAGCTAAAAGCATACAACAAACCTACAAAGGTTTTGACCTAAATCTGGTTCTGAATGTCATGGTGAAACATCTATTGTGTAATGGGAGGAGTTGTTAGGATCAAGGTTGGAGCATATGGGGTCCTGGCAGTCACTTGGAAGGACTTATAAAGGGCCAAAAGAGGCATGAAGTCATAGTGTTACTTATTCCACATGTACATAACATGACATATGGAGTTTCTTTTCATGGAAATTTCATCCCTGTAGTGAAAGCAGAGAGAGCACGAAGGGAGTGAGAAGAGACAGAGATCATTCAATGGAGTTCTATGGGAATAAGATTGTGTGTACAATGTGCTTGTGAACAAGAAACTATGCAGGGACTGCAGGATGGCTTGGGTTTGTTTTCTATTACCCACTAGAGATACAGAATTCTCTAAAATTCTCCATCTATTGTTCCTTGAGGTCTTAGAAGGCTTTCCATTTGCAGGTTTCTTTTTTTTTTTTTTTTCCTGGCAAACCATTCAGCCCCATTTTCCTTCCTTACATTAAAGACAATCCCGAAGCCAGCAGAAATGCAACAACAGACCAGTTCAGAATTGACCTTAATTAGAACTACCAAGGTCACAATATACTTTCTACCCTAGTCTCATGCAAATTCAGGTAATACGTTTCTGGTTGATGAAGATTATGATAAGGGAACAATAAAGTGATTACTTCAGAGCAAGGAAGAGAAAAGCGCCTGCTGTTAAAACATGAGCAGAATCTTTTACATTTGAGTATACAGTAAGGAAAGGGTTGCAATCATCTCATAACTTGTTTTTTGACTGTATAGGAAACATTGGTGACTCATCATGCAGTTATACAGGCTGAGGGGCTGGAACTACTTAGTGAGAGGCCCTACAGAGAGGAGCATGTCTTAATTGGCTCCTGAATCATCAGGATGATGATTCCTCTCCTGCATATCAGTACCTAGCACTGGGGAAGGGAGAAGCAACTTGCTTTTGAACAGTAACTTTGTGGCTCAGGCTACTGATCAGGAAGTTGAAGACCTGGAACTCATGACTGCTTCTAAGTCTTGAACCACCAAGCTACAGGATTGTAAAATGCTTTTTACCACCTCCGGACCTCATGCAGAAAAGAAGGGAAGGATCAACAACAGATGAAGTTTATGGAAATTTTGATTTTGTAACCCAGTAAGAAGTGGATTCCTCTGGCAGAGCAGGGCCATAGATTATGAGCCCTGTTTCCCATGTTCATTACATATTATGTTTAATGGTACTTAGGTGGATATCAAAGTAAGATTCCCTAGAGCAGAAACTCATTCTGCCCTAAATTACTCGCTATAATTGCAAAGAAAACTACTGCTCAGCTCTCCTAACCTGACAATGCCATGTTACTCTGCAAGTTCCAGGCTTCTGAAACAATCTTCAGATGATAATATCCTCTCTGTGGGATCATAACAAATGTGCTTGTACCTGTAAATCCTGTCTCCAAAATCAGCCTCTGCAAATGCCCAGTGAAGTGCAGAGGAACAGAAGGAACAGAGAGGTCTTAGAGTACTGGTCACATCTTAGAGCACTGATCACAATGCAAATGGGCTTCATCCAAAAGCCACTGAGCTGCATAAAACTTCTCCCACTCATTATTCTTCTTGATTATTAAACCCCAGCAATTCAAGTCCCAGAAAAATGATGCATATCTAATATATGAATCCAGATACAACATTTGCATATAAATTTCAACGTCTCCTTTTAGGACATGCTTAGATAGAACAATATACATGCTTAGATAGAACAATATACATGCTTAGATAGAGCAATACAGCCTGGAAAAAATTAATTGTGCCACTCATAAAAGGCCAAAGAAGAGCTCAACAAAAAAAATCCATTGATTACAAAAGGTCTAAATTGAAAATCCCTCAAAGTGTTTGTCAATATTCTCTATCAGAGGTTGCAACTGCCTGCCTTTTGCTGTCAAGAGCACAAATCTCAATTTGCACACCTTTCAGATTTAAAATGGTATTTACAGGGATTAAATTCTCAAAAAAAAAAAAAGTATTCACTGCAATTTCTGAATCATCACAGGACCATTAACCCAGCAGGAGGAATCAAGTGGCACAAACACAGAACTCATTATCACTATCAAATAATACAGCAAAGTCAGGAGAAAATGTCCTACCTCACATATGGCATAGCTGAACCTATAGAATTTTTTGAGACCTGAGCAGACGAGCTATTAGTAATATTGTAACCACAGTATTTTAACATATGAAAGGAACTATTTATAGGAAGAAACAATATTTTTATTAATACAGATTTCATATTTGAAAAAATAAGTATGTTTTTTTGGAAGTCAAGTCCATCTTCAGGTCTGAAACCAAAGCCTTTTCACTGATCACAAAATGGCAACTCTGAACAAATGCTCTTACCTTGAACCACTTTCTTTACAGCAAAACCAGGAAAAAATATCTCTCCTTTCTCAACGCTCATTATTTAGGGAAAAAACCAAACTAAGAATCAATTACACAATTAAGTATATAATGCATAAACACTCAATGAACTTAAAAGAAAATTATGTAGTACTTTAACACTTAGAAACAGAAAAATGCCAGCAGATTTAGGCTTGTGCACCTCCCCAGTATCTCTTACCTGCCATTTTCTGTTATCCGCCCCACTCCCTCTCACTGAACCTTAGGAGTCCTTGGGTTTTCTTTCAGTAATGTTTGTTCTTCCAAATGGTCCTCTACAGTTTACTTTATGTATCCCAGTAATGTTTCCTTCCTATCCTTTGAATCTGCTGTGATATACTGCACATTATCATTAAGAAAGTTTTCCTGGATTTCAACAATTTTTTCTCATTTTTTTATTTACCCTTCTATAACTGTCAGGGTTTTTTTTTCATCTTAGGCAATACCTCTTTCATGCCATAGTGAAAGGTATAGATATGAAAGTTCTTTGGTGACTTTTAGAGCTATTTTAGAAATACACAAAAGTTCAACAAAATTATTCTTAAGAATATAAGTTTTCTTTCCAAGGTTTCCAAGACTGTCTTCTTCTGATAGCCTTTCAAGCTGTTAAGTCTGCATTTCCTGACATGAGTTTTGCTAGGCAATCTGATATAATTGCAGGATGATTGTGATGGGTTACAGGATCACAAGGAAGAGAAACTGTTTATCGTGGATAAGCCAAAATTTTTGAAAAACACCAAAGGTGTTCTCTTTCATGCCAAATCTGGGAAGACCACAGAGAATTATATTGAGCTACTTCAAGTTTTTCAACACATTGGACTGGAAGTTTGAAAATGGAACTGGTGTTTATTTGTTCCTAGATTTGAGAGTTCATTTTCATCCGATAGTTGCATCTCTTTCAGTTACTTGTCACTTTGGTATTCATTAATATTTACCCATTCAACTGATTTCTTTGATCCTCAGAGATTGCTGCCAGGAAAAGTAATCATCTAATTTCAGATTTTTGAAAAGCTGAATGGCCTGCATTTTTTTTCTTTTCCATACATCCATTTCCTTGTCAGTGATGGATCCATCATCACATACAGGCTTCCCAAGTGTTGTCTTGCCTTCAGAAAGCTTCTTAACTTGGTGGTCTTCCTGACTGTTATCCATCTTCATGCTGGATTTTAGGCTGTGGAAGCAATAGTCACCAACCTGGCAAAGGAAAACTGGCTCAGTGCTGTCAGGGTTTAACACCACCAAGTTACCCTCTGACAAAGGCTGCTTTCTAGGAATACCATTTTCCTTCTGTAAGACAGGCAAAGGAATCTCTGTGGATTCTGAATATCTGCAGAGACCTAAAGGCACAGTAAGATAGTCTCCAAATGTATCCAGGTGTAATTCAGGAGAAGAGATTGGTGTTTGGTCTGAAACTGGGATCATGACACCAGTTTTCCCAGGAGAAAACTCATGGCAAGAGTGGTCACTGGGGGGCTGGGGTTCCTGTGAGCCACACGGTGACTCCCCAGCAGTGAAAAGTGAAGGATGGGTGGAGGTGCTGGCTGATGGCAGTAATGGGCTGTCTGTGGCAATGTACTCCGAGGGACATTGTTGAGGAGATGTGGTACAGCTGAGAGCCTTTGGAGAGTTCTGCTCTTCTGTTCCCTTCTTGGTGCCTTCCCCACAGGCTGGTGAGGCCTGTGAGACTTCTTTATTATCGTCAAGGTGCTGCATAATTTCCTTCTGATCTGGGAGCAGGTCCTTTGGAGGACTTGCTCCTGGCTGTTCTTGCCTCTGTGGGGTCTGCAGAGGATCTTCCCATGGGAGCGTCACATACTGAAGGGAAACTGATTTCTTACAGAGTCCCATGGGGTCCATTTCCAGGGTCTGATGTATATCAGGGTGGGAGGATACCACTGGGCTGTACAAGTATGGACCATTGAAAGCAAAGCAAGGAATTGCTGTGTGGGAAGCAATACTTGCATCAGCACTGTTTCTCCTTGAAATAGGAAAAGAATGACCAACAATCTGACTTGAGCAGACAACCAGGCCATGCTCTGACTCATTTAAAGCATGGTATGAATTCTGTAGGTCCAGAGCAACAGGGGAAACATCTGTCTTTTTCATCTGCTCTTCAAGGCATTCTGCCAAAGTCTTCACCTGCCTGAATGTGGGAAAGTTAAAAGTTGCTAATGAGAGAGATGGTTGTGGTAAACATGAAATAGAATGCAATCTTAACTGAAAACACACATAGCTACACACAAGTTTAGAAAAAAAAATTCTTGACGATGCAGTTACCCAGGTAGTAAAAAATTGTATCTCCCCCTCAAAAACAACTTATATAGGATTTTTAGTGACAGAACGTTTGATTATATCCTGCCATGATGCAGGAAATTCTTAAAGAGGATCCACAGTGACACTATTACGTGCTGTTCACCCACCTGTCCACAACTTGAAGGAAGCTAGCCTGCTCCATCTTCTCTGTAAGGTTGTATTTGTTGAAGTCCAGCTGGATGCTTGTTGGCCAACTTCCCAAATGTCCTTTCTGAAAATCAAAAAGCAGACATGACCAAAGAGCAATGTCTCACTGGCAGTAGAGTTGGGAACCATGCATTCCTTGTGCACAAAGATAACAAATAGGAGAGCCTATAGCACCTGGGAACAGGGATACAACTTCACTAGTGTGACTAGAAGGTGTGTTCTGCTCTCCAGAAGATGATGACTTCAAATCTGTATTGCCTTATCACTGACCTAACTACAAGTAGTCAGTGAGACAACTAGGGAAGACACCTTCCTAGAGTTGTTATTTGTGAATAGAGGACTCCGGGGGATTTGATAGTAGGTGGTTGTCTCGGCCACAGTGATCATGAAATGATTCAGTTTAAAATTTTCAGAGTAATGGGAAAAAAGAAAAAGGAACAGTAGAGTTGCTACTCTGGATTTCAAGAGAGCAAACTTCAAGCTGTTCAGGGAGCTACTTGGTAGTGTCCCCTAGGAACCTGCTCTGGGAGTTTGAGAGTCCACAACTGCTGGGCAGTGTTTAAGAAACAGCTGTTAAAAGCACAGGAGCAGGAAATTTTAAAGTACTGAAAAAATTCTAGCTTGATTTTAAATCACAGTGGTGCTGCCAAGTACTGCACAAAGAAATCTGCTAGTATAAATATAACACTGTTATGTTGAGTAGGACCAGAAGTTCCCCTAAAAATAAATGATAGACAAATGAAGATATCTGTTCCTTGTGGACAAGGAAACTAGAAGAGTTCTTAAGATTATTGGAAGTCCTGAAAAAGAGAGAAATAATGAACCCTTCAAGGTACAGCTCGTTCTTACCCCCATGTAGCTCTGGATCAGGATACTCTTGCTGGGGTTTGGAATCTTTTCCTCCCACATCTTCTTCTTCCTGCAGCAACAACACCATTTTCAAGATTTGCTTCTCAACGTGACTGCAACCAGAAAAGCCTCCACCCTGTCCACTGTGCTGCTCTGCACAGCAAGGCAATGGCACAGCACCACCCAACCCTCACCCGTGCACCAGGCTGCTCACCAAGGCCCATCTCCACACAGACCTCTCTCACAAGGGACAAGAAGTGCCTCAGCCTTTATGCCACCCACATGGGTGTCACAACGCAAGCTTACCTGAGGAAATACTTACAGCTGCAATAAGCAACTATAAGCAAAGGGATGATGAGAGCTGGGAGTGTCAATGGGAGAACGACTGGTGCCAGAACTGAAACAGAGAAAAGAGAAAAAGGTATCCATCTGTAGAGTGTCTGTTTCCCACAAGTTTTTCACTGCAGTCACTCTTCTTTAGAAGAGATCAGGAAATGTGATATGTTAAGGGACAGGATCATAAGGTTTTCAAACTGTTCGGATCCTCTCCAAAGTGGGACAGACCAAATGTGGCCTGAACAGCTTACTGATTAAAGGGGTTTATTGCTTCCTTTACTGATTCACTTTTTAGCTTTTACTGACATCAGAGTAAACACTTTAAGCTAATAAAAAGATGGTTATGAACCTTACTCCACCAGGAGCAATAGACATGTCTTCAGACATCTTAGGTCTGCCTGACTCTGTACAGTCCTGAGGAATCAGGGTCTTAGAGATTTTCTAAGAGCTTCCCCCGCTAACAGACACAACAGCACACCAATTTCTTCCCAAGTACACTTACCAAAATTTGCCTACAGCAATATTATCGTTACAACTTTCAGGACAAATAATGTAAGATCATATGACTGGGCAAAAGACTGTAGGATGGCAGACATTCTGCCTCTAAGTCCAGAAACAGCAAAAATATGTAAAGATTTTATCTCCAGCAGACTCCAGTGTGTGTTTTACGCAACCCTATAGTCACTCTGCAAATATAAAAAACTGATGGCTTATGTTCTGTCTTCTTGCAGTATCAGGCTCTGTAGTCACTGACAGCAGAAATGGATACTGGAATCAGGAAACAAGGATGATCTTTTGGGCAGGATCTCTTTGCTTCATTCCCAGGATGAAAAACTTAGTGGTTAGTTGTACTCACCTTATGAAGGCAAGTAGGAAAGAAGCTTAAAAGGTCATTCACCTCCTTCACTAGCATTGTTGCTGTACTGCAAGGATGCAGGCAGGGCAGCTGCCTTGGTAAGTGACTCCAGCTAGGCCATGGCTGAACCCCACTCCAACCCCAGCTGAGAGAATGTTTTACTAAAGAGGCATTTTGGCCATTAACAGTCCACTAAAACCTTACAGAAACAGCTGCCTGCAAGTACCATTCTCAGTCTTCCAGGTGAACTCCTCACTCCATTCACTCCAAGGCCCTTCATATTCTCGAGGTGTGCTCACTCTTGCACGCATTTTCCCCCTATATTCTGTAGATGCTGCCAGCATCTGCAGGGTGAAGATGAAGGGAGGTTCATCGTTGCTGATATTTAACTCCTGGAGAGTCTGGGGAGAGGAGAGAAGTGAAACACAAATAACAGAGGTGAGAAGAACTGTCTTTCCATTTGACCAGTAAAGAAATACCCAGGACTCCTGCATTTTGTAGGAGTTACCTTTTCATATTGGTTGTTTTCCCAGTACTTGACTTGGTATCTTTGTGCTATGAAGTTGTAATGCAATTTGTGTTTTGTCCACCTCAGTTCATACTCTTGGTTTTCTGTTGCTGTCACTGACACATTTGCAGGCGGCAGCACCTGAACTGGAACACACTGAATGTTTCAGGGCACTTAACAACCTACTGATCCAGCACTCTGTTTCTGCACTGTGAATCATTTCCAGGGACTGAAAATAAGATTGTTTTGTGCAAAGTAAAATGGCTCAGCTTTTTAACACTTCTTAATTCACTGCATCTTCATTTTTCTAGTCAAATACAATATACCAGTAGACCACTAAATAACAGAAAATCCATACCCATGAATATTGACAGCACTCCCTGTGTACAGAAAAGCAGCCAAGCAATAGTTGAAACATCTGTGCTGGTCCACCACATTTCCAGAGACTTTCAACTCTCTTGGAGCTACCCCCTGATATTTTCACCCACTGCAGGAGCTGTCCTAGTTTTAAAGTTTGAAAAGTCATCCAAATACCTTCAGAAAATTGCAGGCAGAAATGATCTACCTGGTGCACCTCACCGGGCAGAGGATTCCTACCTCATCCAGTGTTCCAGGGACCAAGGCACAAACCCACAAGAGCTCCAATTACTGCTTGAGAAATCACATAGTGACATGCTCCCCGCAAACACCTCTCACCACAGTCCCCTGTCACCTGGGACACTCACAAATGTCAATCAGAGAAGTCAGCAGGGTGGCAGTCGCTCACTGGGAAGCTTTGAGTCACAAGCTGAATTTCTGCACAACAGTTTCTATCACTGTCACCTCCCTCAGAGTAACAAATGCCACTGAGGAACTTCATATGTACATCCCAGAGCTCTGACCTGACAAAGTTCCTTTCTTCATCAGTAATTGTTTCTTCCATTTCCCACTCACTTTTCCTCATCATCACTGTCCTCAGCCCCACTTGCTCAGACAGGCATCTCTTCAAGAAACAAGAAGAAGAATCAAGAAACAACAAAGAAACTCACTGTTCTTGTAGGCTTCAATTACTTTCTCCTCTGTCTTGGCCCGGACAGACACATGGTACCGGCTCTGGTTGCTGAAATTGCTAACAGGGATCTCACAGCTCTGGAGCACATATGGGACACCGGGCAAAGTCTTCTCATGGACAGGAGAACACTCCTCTTCTCTGAGGGGAAAAAAGATGTTGAACTGAGATCAGGGGAATGGGACAGGCAGACACGCCATGGGAGAAGCACTGACATGCTGCCATGGGCAGAGCACGTACGCTGATGCTGGGGTGGTCCTGTAAAACAAGCTGAAGAGGACAGAGGTGGTGATCGCTTTCCTCACTTCCCAGCTGCACGTCAGACGATCTCCACCACTGAAGAGGCAGCGAAGATTCCTGGGCTGAAGGCCACCTTCAGAGAACACAAGTTCAAGCTAAGTGACAGGAAAGTTCTGGCTTCTCGGCTTCCCACCCTGCACAGCCCCACTCCATCCCAGGCTACCTTCAGGGGTCTTCCACGACACCTCTGTGCTCCACTCGCTGTACTGCCCAGAGAAGCCACTGGCCCACCCCGGTCTAGCTCTCACACGGGCAACATAGCTGCTCCCTGGGACAAGGTCCTCACGGCTGAGACTGCATAGCGTGGTGTTGGAGAGCAAGAGCGAGGCAGCTTCCTGCTGTTGGGAGACAGGAGGGAGAGAAAGGAAGGGAGGAAATTGGGGTGTTGAGGAATAGAATGAAGGGAAGACAGGGAAAGAGTGAGAGGAGTTGATTGCCAGGCTGCATCTCCAACACTCTCACACATGTGATGGTCCATGCACAGGGTGCCATGCAGTGCTTCCTTGTTCCCACATGAGAGGGGCTTCAGCACGTGTGCTGCAGCACGGCGCAGGAAGGGCAAGGCACAGCTGCTGCCAGGAACAATCTTCCCCAACAAATAGCAAACTCCTGCAGCTTCCGAAGTCCAGACTGTCTTCAGCTCCAGCTACACATATTCATAGCACTGCTCAGTGCAGAATTGTGTGGGAATCTGGCCAGGATACTTCCCTTAAAATCTAAAGATCAGACTGACAGGTACAGAACAGAAATATATGTAGATCTAGGGAAACCATAGGGTAAAGGATATGGACTCCTAAAAACTTTTTTAAAAAAACACAAAAAAAAAAAAAAAAAAGGAAAAGCCCAAAACACATCTGTCTCGAAGAGGGAGCAACTTCGAATGTATTTTGCTCTTTTCCCCATATGAACCCACAGCCTCCTGTTGGAAAATTATTTAGTTCAGTTTAGGAGGGATTCAGGGCAAAATCAATTCCAACTCCAATCCAAGCACAGTGGCTGGGGGGGTTTTGGAGTGGAGAAGACATCTTTGCACTCAGTTCAGGAAAAATGGTATTTCACTGGGCAAGTCACTTGCAAACAGAAAGACAGCCCCTTCCACCTGATCCAAAACAACATTTGTTGCATCTCTGCTTAGTGCCCGAGAATGGAAAGACCATTCATTCACACAACTTTTACCACAGACTTTCACCTGCCCAAAATGGTGCAGCCCAAACCAGGACAGGTCAGCTCCTCTCCTCTTACCTCCCAGGACTCCCACTCCCGCTTGTAAGTGACTTCAAACTCCAGTGCATTGCCCAACCCTTGGCTTCCATTGGCTGTTTCCCAGGTCAGCAAGAAGTCTCCTGATGTCAATGAGCTGACTGAGAGGTTTTGTGGTGGGAGGGGCTGAACTGGAAGGGAAAGATGCAATGCATGAGAGGAGATAGTGAGAAAGGGACACAAAGAGGGAAGAAAATATCTAGGTAAGCTTCCCCATTTCCAGAGTAACTTATCCCTGACACACCAAGTACCTCCTGCTTGACTAACTCCTGAGATGATACCAGGTTCAGCTGCCAGAAACTTTCCCTCTCCCTCTCCCTGCCCAACCATCTCAATGTGGAACTCTTTGGCAGTTTTCAGAATGGAAATGGAATTCACTTCCTTACTGAATGGCAAATACATTCCCAAAAAATTCTTAAAATTCATTAGAAAATGAGAATTTGTTACTTAAGCCTTACCATTTTTGAAAAGATCAACATCTAGTTCTGCTTGAAGCACCTTGTTAGGTTTGAAGCCATAAGTATACTCCACCCCTATTCCAAAATAGTCTGTAGTGTTGCGGCAGACCCAGTGCACATACATGTCTGGTGTCTCATGTAAGTAATTTTCTGTCCGGTGTTTGCAAAACATCTCCTTGTTCTCCCTGTGTATAGAGAAAGTGATCTATAAAGTTCTGATCTGGAGACCTGTAGTTAGCGCAAAATGAAACACCTGAAACCAATTTCATCCCAACCTGTTGTTATAATTCACTAAAGCACTTAAGTCCTCACTGTACCTATTAGTCCTGTTTTGCATCAGTTAATATGAGAAACAGTTTTAACACCAGAATTTTTCCTCCCCATTTCATAGTCGTGCAGCAGAATGCTATGATACCAGTCTATTTTTGTTACAGTTTAGCCTAGCTCTATGTGTGCTCATATTTTCAGGTGAGAAATGTATGATGAAAATTAATGTCATGTAAATGCACCTTTTACTCAGAGTGAAAGGTAGTAAAGTTTCTGATGATCCTTAGCTTCTTGAAGACTTTCTTTTCGCAGTACCAGAAAGACACTTACAAAAAGATTCTCCAATGGAAATGTACTTCTTTATCCTTTGTAGTTCTGTTCTGCCAAGGGACCTTAAGTATTCATTAAAGATTTTATCCGGAATGTTAATCATCCTTTTGGATAGCCTTTCTCCAGGCCAAGGAGCATCATGAAAATTAGAAACAATTTTTTATACTAGGCAGGAGAGGATAATCTTTGTGTGGTTGCAGTAGCCTTGCTGAAGAGATGTGTTACTTCTTTATGTACCCTCTGGAATTTTGTTTGTGCTTGTGGCTTCATGCCCAGTATATTATCTTGTTCCAGCTCAGATGAGAAATATTAAGTTGTGAATATTTAAAGCCAAATACTGTCTTCCAGGATAGGATTGAGTCTTCTAGCCAACTATATGTCAGCAAGCATTATTCAGCACTATTGCTATTTTTATAAGTTGAGTATTATCAAGGAAAGCAGGGATAATGCTGAAGAATTTGCATACCCTTAAGCATCAGAGTCAGCCCAAGGGTTGTGAAACCCTGAAGATATTTCTATCTACTCACCAGCATTACCTTACAGTTTGAAGTTTAGTCACTTATTCTTCTCCTATGAGCCAATCATGTTTAATTGTTGCCCACTTTGATTTCAGCTGTGTGACTCTCCATGTTTAATGCCTGCTTTTCTGATTAGTTCACTTCAGTCATATTTCATGGTCCACACACTCCATGTAACAATGTTCCAGAGAATCCTCCAAAGGTCCAAGTAACTTTATATCTTTTTCCAGAAGTATTAACTTCAAGGTCCTGTTCCAAAGTTCTTCCACTGTTTTCAGCTACTTTTAGGTCTCTTAATTCTCTCTCGCTTGCAATAAAATCAAGAGTTCTTCCTCTTTCCTTTTCTTCCTGTATCCCCAGACTCTAAATCATTTTCATCTCAACTATCCATCCTTGTCTCCCTCTCTCCTTTAACTATTGCTCCATTTCTATCCTTTCTTATCCTCAGCATTGATCCAGTCTAGTGAATTGGTTCCGTTTTCAAAAGGAAACAGATGTAACAGAGAGCTACTGTCATAAACACACCAGTATCTCTGGGAGGAAAACTGATAGCACAGATAGAGAATTTTCCAGTCCTCTGTATCTCATAAACACACAGTCTATACGTGTTTCTCAGAAGTTATCAAAACCACACTCTCAGTGATGCTCTTAAACGGGCAAAATGACAGGAGGAATGTCTGCTTCCTTTTGGGTTCACAAACAACACTCACACTTGTTCTGACACCATCTTCTCCCTTCCATTATTAACATCCTATATGGCCTATCTTATTTTGTATCTATGATCCCACAACAAAATTATGCAAAATAATTGTAAAGGTGATAAATATCACTCCATTAGTATAGTGTATTTCTTCTTCCCTTCCTATATGAGGCCTCAGAAGTAGGCACAACTTTTGCTTTAACAAAAAAGAGAGGTCAATGTGATTTCTGAAAACCTGACTGCTGGTCCCCAGGATTCCAAGTTATGGCCAATTTCCCTTTGGACTTTTATTGAGCTCAGTACATTTCAGGTACTTACATTATAATATCATTCCTTTGGTAAAGACTCATACCAATGAGGTCATGAGCCTCTGAATGCTCCATCCATGTGCAGGTCACCTGTGAGTTGTAGTCATTGTAGCAGTTCAAGCTTTTCATAGGGATACTCTCTGAGAAAGGAATTAATGCAAAGAAGACGCAGTTATTACTAATACAAAGAGTGAGAGGTAGCAGGAGGTACAGAATGGGTAGGGCACTGATAACAGTACTCTCCTCGTGGCACCAGGAAATCATAGAATCATTTGGGTTGGAAGGGACCATAAAGATCATCTAGGTCCAGCCCTCCTGCCATGGGCAAAGACACATTCCACTAGACCACTTTGCTCAGAGCCCCATCAAACCTGGCCCTGAACATCTCCAGGGATGGAAGAGTCAGTGAAAACAGAGTACAGAGCTGTGGCCATTCTGCACATCGTCACAATGCACAAGTGTCCAAACCAAGCTACAACTAACAACAATTAAGTGAGATCTTTGTGCCTGCAAGGCATACAGTTCTAGCCAAGGTATCACTTTTCAAACTCTGATTTCCAACGATTAATAGATACCATGGTCAGCAGACATATGGTGATCATTCCATCTTTGTATGTTGGTGTATGGACTTCTTTGCCACTAACTTCCTAGTGAAAGTTATGATGCTAGAAAGGTATATTTAAAAGTGAGTTGCTCAGGGAATAGTCTTGCTACGACTCAGAAGAATGTCCAAGCTAATTTGTTGGAACTAGATTTGTGATCCAGAAATGGCCAGACCTCTCATCAAGGATATTTTTTTTTTGAAGTTCATAACTGTGAAATTGAAAAATATAGACTGCCCGTGGCACACACACTATGAAGCAAGTTGCTTTCTTATCCTTCTTTATTTTCTCTGAAGGTAATATCTGTGCAGCAATATTGGGATAGTGCACCTTCAGATGACAAAGATGTCAGTGTGCATACATGAGTGTGCTTTCTCAAACAATTTTTCTTGATGAGAGCTATAATCAGCCTGTTTGAGGAGCTTTTTACAAAAAACCCATCAGAACAGAATGATGCTGTCTCAGTCAGTAGGCATAAGAGTGACCTTACTTTGATATTCTACTGAAAGCCTGTACAAAGTAAGTACTATGGCATTCCTTGCATGATCAGAAAATGGAGCATGCCACACAGAAAAGGATGGTCTGAAGGGAGGGCTAAGGCTCAGAAAGCCAAGAACCCAGTCTGACCTACAGAGTAACACATTTTCCCTCAGAGATCTCAAAGGAAGATGTCCTACAAATGAAAGAAGAAAGAAAGAAAGAGAAAGAAGCTCTTTTTGCATAAGAAAGGAAACACAAGGAATGGATATGGCAGATGGTCTCTTTATCTGTCAGCAATTCCACAAGAAAAAAATCAGGTCATTTGGAAGTTGCTCTTGGTAGCCCCCACCACCCTGTCTTGTGTCTGGCCACATGTCTCTACTCCTGTACACTGCCATCTGAATTAGGCAACCCTTCATTTTCCTATGTTTTCACTAATTATCAGGGTCTACTCCTCCTTCCCATTCAGTCATTATCCAATCAGCTTGTTCATCTCATCTGTTAATCCAGTATTTCACCTATCCATACTACCAATATACAACAGATTTGTCTACACATTCATCTGCTACACACTGGTTTTGATCAGGATGTCTGTTCTCTTACAGCTTAGAAGACAGGGGAAGAAGGAAGCAGAAAAACAAGGAGAAAAACTGAAAGCAGGAGGCAGATACAAAAGGAAAGGCAATAATGGAAGGATAAAAGAGAAAATAAATTTGAATCTCACCTCGAATGGCTTGAACGTGGAAGACCAAATACAGATTCAGCACCAGGATGAAAATCTCTTTCACGTTCATTCTGTCCTTTGCACACAAGTTTGATGCTACTTCAGAATATCAGTTTTCATTGCCCACTGGCCACTTTCTCACCCTGCTTACTGTAGAGCTGCTTGTTTTCGTTTTCACAGAAAGAGAAGTAAAACTGAATAAGGGAACTTCTTTGAGATCACGTTGAAGTGACACTCAGGAAGAACTTCGACCAAGCATTTATTGGAGGACAAAATCCATGTCTTCTTGTTGTGTGTTTTTACAACACAAGCAAAGAATGAAGTAAATGTACATTTCCAAGGAAGTGCAGGGATTCAGTCAGCTGAGTAGCAACAAGAAAAGAATCCTAATCTGTGAAGAGAACTTGTCCTTAAAATTCATTCATCCTTCTGCTCTTTATGCTTAAAGCTTCCCTAATGAACCACAATGGTGTTCTGTTTCTTACCTTTCCTTAAAAATATTATCTCAACCACATAGTTCCTGGGAGCTATAGTGGCTGAATTTCCATATTCATTCACTTTCAGAGTTTTCTTCAACATGCTACTTTTGTAGCTGCTCCCCAAACAAGTTGCAAATTGTAGACATAATACCAAAGAAATTAAAATTATTTCTTCTCTTTTTTTCTCTGGTGAGAGTAGATTGAGCAGTTCCAAGACCATGGACCACACTGTTCAATACTGGAATTTAAGTCCTTTTGGTCATCTCTCATTGCCCTCTCAAAGTCATAATACATTCATCTACTTAAGTACATTACAGATCTGAGACTTTTTTTTTATTTTAGGGGAGCATGGAAAATCTTCTTTTAAATTCGTGTTTTCTCTTACATTCCCAAATGCCACTTCCTTCTGCCAGAAACATCTGGCTTAGCCCCTGAATAATCATTACAGCTAAGGCATCCCACAGGAACTCATAAGTCCTTGTATGAGAGCAGACTGCCATTATGCTTCCCCCAAAAAGGAAGCCATTACCTTACCTGGATCCAGAGATGTCTGTGAGGCAGATGATTCAACCTGATGGGTGACTCTCCCTGTCCAGCCTCCCCCCACAGCACCAGAATACTCTGATGCAGAAACCAGCAAACCCACACTTGCCTAGAACTGGAGACAGACCCTATAAACCACCCACAGGATTTTCTTGGCAAGTAAGCCTTCAAAATAACTGCTACATCTTTTGTGAACCTCAAATGCCACTTTCAGAGAAGCAGACACCCCCCTTTCAAGGAAAGTCTGCGTAATTGCACAAAATAGGAAGTCTGTACTTCCTATTTTATCCCCAAAAGCACTTATATGGGACTGTTGTGTTAACTGGGAAGGGAGGGAAAGGAAGTTTGTCATTGCCAACCTGCATGTTAGCAATTACCAGATCATGGGACTAATGTATTTTAAGAAAAAGAAAGGATTAACTGCAGCATAAGTAAGAAAGACAAAGAAAGAATGCTCTGTTTTTCACTGCTGTGCTCTTTCTTGTTTTACTCTAGACTAGAAAATCTTCATGGCAGGGATCACT
This sequence comes from Climacteris rufus, assembly GCA_013398175.1. NCBI lineage: Eukaryota > Metazoa > Chordata > Aves > Passeriformes > Climacteridae > Climacteris > Climacteris rufus. Next base: position 322,922 of record VZRZ01007688.1, read on the forward strand.
CTGAACATTTGTTTGTACATCTGTATTGAGGGATAGTGAACTACCTTTACCTCTGTAACCCTTTAATTTGAGTAATATTTCTAAAAGCAAGTTTTACCTATTTCAACAACAATTAATGATAATTCATTATAAGTACTATAGTACATAGAGGAAACAAAAGAAAACTGGTGAGAAGAGGTGATGTAAAGTTATCCTACATCTGAGGCAGCCTGGTCTTTTAATCAAGCTATAAAACTTAGCCCAGTAGCCTTCAATAATAAACCTATAGGAAATTTAGGTAGCCATAAGGGAAAGACACACTTAGGTTTGCTTTCTCAAGGATAAACTATGGGGAACTAAGATGAGACCCCAGATACAGAATAGAACTGCCAGAGTCTGTCTGTCCTGCACTGCTACTCCTTCTCTAAATGCCTGTGGTACTGACCAAAAGCACAGTTAGCACAGCTATGCTCTCACCAGAACTACATCAATAAACAAGCAAAAAAATTTATAATGTGAATAAGGGAAACATGCAGAACAAGACAAAGAATATGGAGAGTATCTGAGGAAACTGTGTGTCAGAAGGTGTCCATATAAAACCTGCAGAGGAGTAGAGGAATATGCGTCTTGGCTGGATGTGAAGAATTTGTTTTGCATTGCAGTATAAAGGCAGAGAGGAATTATCCTGCTCTGATTTTCAGAGGCCAGTATGTCTGTGTTCTTCCCCCATCTTTATAAAAGAGGTCAGTTTTTTGCCCAGAAGACATTTTCACTCCCTTATTTTCACTCCCTTTCCTTTCTCTTGGAAAATGCTCCTCCATTTTCAGAGACGTGCTGCGTTGCTGGTTACATCACAAGAATTAGCTGTCAGTGAAAATCTTCGGATGCTGCTTGCTCTGTTGAACGTCAGGAACAGGGAGCAAGTAATCCTTCACACCAGAAGCTTTGCAGACCATGCAGGCCATTAGGTTTCAAACTTACAATGTATTTTCTTATATATCACAACGTGAAAGATCACTGACACAATCATTGCATATTGCTTCATCTCCTTTCTAAACTGTATTGCTACAACGCCTTTGAAGAGGGAAGTTAGAGTTTGTAACATTGTAGTAAAATAATGTCAGCTAAATCCACCCCCCAAAACACACATTTAAATAAAAATTGATGAACTTTTAACTTTATTTGTTGAAGAATCTGATACAGTAATTTCTTGTTAGTTCTACTGTGAGATGCAGTGTCAAAAAGCAGAAGATAGACAGAGAAGAAATTGCTATTTGAATTAGCATCATACACATTTTCCCAGAACATGGAAATAAGTAGTTTGTACAATTACATGAAGGTCTATAAGGAACATCACAGGTGTATTAGATTTGACTCACAGAATTCAATATATTGGTCAGTGGAAAAGAAGAAAGCTAAGGTGGGCTGCAATTTCTTCACTGAAATCCAAAAGAGTATTCTTGATGCTCCTAGGACAAACTCTGAATGCCCAGTCAGACTCTAATGTGACAGAAATAATTACACACTGGCACACAAACCTTCATATCAGCAAATGAAGAGAAAATTACGGGAGTCTAGAAAAAAAAGCTTATAAAGACATTCTGGACAAATAATTATACCTGGGAGTGAGAATAGAGAACAGAGAATAGAGCAGTTCCCTGGGCTCAGAACACCTCTATTGCAGGCTAACACTGACTTGCTTTGTGATGGCCAGTGATTTAATTTCTCTATCCCTCACCTTCTCTGGTCTCTACGTAGATGTCTCTATTGCAGAGGAAGGCTAAAAAGCTGAAGAAGTTAACTAAGTACAGATTTTACACTGAAAGGCAATATATTACTAAAAATTAGTAATATAGTAATAAGTGTCTTTTTCAAGGTCACTTCAAAGACATGTTAAAGGAAACTGCCTGCAGAGAGAGCTATCTGTACAGCACTTACATTGCTCCTACTGCTTGAGTAGCACCTATTCCTGGACTAGTGTTGTAGACACTCAAGTCATCTTTGTGAGTGATGTGCAACTGCCACGGGAAAAAGTGCTTCTCAGAGGGCCTTCTCCTGCCCTGACACACCATGAGTTCAACATCCTGATCAGAGAGCAACCGGATCAGATCACCATCAAGGTCCCGGTAATTCAAAACAATGTCATCTTGGTTAAACTCCTGCCTGGTGGAAAAGAAATGGATTGATACCCAGAAATCAGGGAATGCCTGGGAGGTGGTACATGATGAACAATATACTGACAATCTAATTAATTCTGATAAAAGCCACACAAAGTCTTGGGTGTCTTGGCTTTTTTGATACAGCAAGTACTAGAAATCATTCAGCCACATTCATGCTGTGTTGTGTTTAAGCTAGAATATCTATCAGAATCAAGAACCATCTCCAGTAACATCACACAAATTGTGCAATTAATCTGTGTGTTTGATAGAATTCCCATAAAAAAGAGCTGACTGTTGTTACTACCCACTCTTTGCTACTTATTGTTGCTCCTTCTGAGGAGTGTAAGAATATTAGCACAGGTATTCTATTACTAATATTTAATGTTCTAAAGACTTCATGTGCAACACTGGATTAATCTAGTTTAACACTAGTTTAACAGGTGTTAGAAGGCAGTGTCCTGCATCCTGAAGAAGTGTATTAGACACAAGATGCTTTCATGGGGGTATGGTTCTGATCTTAGAACAAGAAATGGAAACTTCTACCCATCATAATTGAGTCAGAAATATATGTCATTTCATACTCATTGACAATCCCAAGGATGACTATTGTCTGAACAAATGGCCCTGGGCCAGGTCAAAGTGCAACTTCATCAACACTTCAAAAGGCTTTCACATCCAAAACATGGTGATAACCACGTAGAATGTGGAAAACCTCGGACCAGAATGGACTTGACAAATGTTTAAGTATTAAATATACAACTAACTGCTTGCATTGTACCTCATCAATTCCATTAGATCTTTGAATGACGGGATGCTGCTCAGATCCTCTTCCACTGAGATATCCCTGTATTTAGAACACATCTAATCATTACATATCACGGCAAGAGAATTATTGGTGTTTCTTCAGCAGTAAACTGGAAGACTATTTTTTTATTACCTGATAGTGCTCATGGTCTCATCATGGTAATAACAGCGGACTTTATTAACTGTGTCTTCCTGCTGTGGTAAATCTTTTATGATCTTCACAAAAGCACATGGGAAAATCCCAGTGGCACCACTAGCGGTTCCCTGGAATGGTAGGAAATATTAGAATCAAGAAAATCATGCCATTTTGGCCACATGCAATAGGTTCTGGAATTCAATTAATTTCCACAGAAACAACAGTTAGAATTTTTTCACTATAATCAAGAAAAGAAAGTCTATAGAAGTGACCTGATGGCATCCCTACAAAAAGATTATACAATTACATAGTCAAATACCAGGCAGGGGAGTGAAACAGTGTGTAAAAAATGAAAGTCAGATGGTTAGCAAGAAAGGCTGTGGTGTTTGAGCAAGCAGAGATATCATATCAGCAAATACACAGTATGTTCTCCTCATCCTTTTTCAGAACACTGCTGCATTACCCAAGTTCTCTCTAATCAGGCTGACGTGTGTTGTGGTATGAAGCATGAAGCACACAGCAACTCACCCTGAGGCAAGAAACCAATTAATCACTGAAATGGAGTTTCCATCTCCTTTCTGTGGCCTTTCTGTGTTCTAATCACTTCCAAAGAATTTAAAAACATTTCAGCAGAAGCAAATGCAAATGAAAACCAAAGTCTGGAGGGCAGAAAATTTGTAAGCTAAAAACCATCAAGGAACCAAACAATTACTAATTTGGAATCAAGGATTTATTCTTGACAGTAAAACCTGATTATGATACAGTTTCTCCTTGAAAGAGGGAGACAGGTCACAAGGACCAGGAGAGCCCTTTCTGCTCACATATGTCAAGGTATGCTAATAATTCAGTAGTGCTATTGCAGTCTTACCTCCAACCAGTCTTTGTTTACTCTGCTGAGTAGATAGATCAAATCTCCCTTCTTGAAGGTGATTTCCAGTTTATTGGTTCCAGGAAAATCAAACAGTGCCTGTGGAAAGTAATAACATCAAAATTATTAATTCACAGAATTACAAAAGCAAATCTTTCTGTGGTGTTCTTGAGGTGAATGCATAAAGCGGCAAGATAGTGTGCACTTTGTCATCACATATGTATTTCGGGGGTAAGGTCACATATATTTGACTGTACTCTGCAGTTCTCACAATCTCTTCTTCTACTCAGCACACAGAAAAATGCTTTGAAGAAGTAGTGAAAGCACTAGGATAAACATGGCCCTGAGAGAGCTACATGCAACGATTCTTAAAGTGGCAGAACACTGAACACCAGAGAAATAAATGTGGAGAAGTTGAAAGAACTCAAGAGCAAGTAAGATGACAGAGTTTAAGACAATTGGCAGCTTGAAATCTCGAGAATTGAAAAGACATATTATTTCTGGTTACAGCTTTATAGCTTTTAGATTTGCTGCTAAATATTACGAAGAGCCTTAAAAGCAGAAATGTTGTGTCCTAATGTAAGGGTGACTAACTGTTGCCTTTACATCTAGCTTTCAGGTCTGTATCCTGAATTGGGAGATTTGGGTAAGCCTGGGAAAATGACAAGTTGTTAAAATGAAACTTAGATGCCCTCTTCAGGGGGAAAAAAAAAAAAAGAGACAAGTAAACACTACCACCCTAACAAACTGTTAAACAGTTCTTGGATAATTAAAGTGGCTGAGTTATCAAAAATGCACATCACTCCCCTTGTCCTTAGAGAACATGGTCCCCATTTAAATGTTCTTAGAGGAGCAAAAGTGAAACAGTGCTCTTTATTCTGCATTGCGATAGTTCTTTTGGTCTTGTTAATGCCAAGAGTTCTCCTAATACAAAAACTCAAAACAACGGCTACTGTTGTGCTAGTGGTTCATATATCTACTTAATAGCTCCTTCAAAAGTCTTTTTTCACCTATTGAAAAGTTCTGGTAGGTATATTCAATATTAAAAAATTAAGAGATAAAACCCAAGAGATATGACTGTTCCAAGAGCTGTCACTCTCTGTGTAAAAAACAAACCCAATAAGCCTCAAAGCAGCTGCACAGGATTTTCAATCTTACATGGCAAAGTCACATGTTTCAGGAAGCTCAGAAAAGTACTAGTTACAAAGCAGTCTCGTGCTTAATATTGAGATAATATACTACAACAGACAAGGGTGTAGGCATTTTTCAGTAGAACACTTATGTTACAGCAAATACTAAGATGCCTCACCTGCAAAGCTTTTAAACATATGCTAAAGTTAATGAAGCTGAAGCTTGTGGCTGTTTTTAATTTAACTTATGGGTATCCACTATATGCAAATGTGGATCATTTGGCAGTAAGCTGTACATGTCTCAATTTTGAATCTCTTGTCATTCTGATTTCACAACGGACCTTCTTATTACTCAAGTGATGAGGATCAGAACACTTCTTTCTATCTTTTGTTTCATTCTCTGTTGTTAAAACCAATTGTTCTTCTCTGCTGATTTCACTTTCTTCCTTCAAGCTCTAATTGAAAAAGGTAACTTGATGGATGAGGTACCAAAATAAAACAGAGTTTAATCTCCTATCCTATGACAGTTTGTGCAGAGTACTCACCTCAGCCCGTGGAGCTGCTGTGCGGTCAAAAACAGGCACTTGATCTGAAATGCTTTTACTGCAAAGAAAGGAGACAACAGGGAGGTAAACATGTATTTCTAGTCATGTGCAGTCTAGTGCAGTGTCTGTGTTTTCACTGTTTAAGGGGCAGGTAAGCCATAGATCACTGGAGAAATTGCATGAGAATCTGTGTGCAGCACTGAAGTAAATAAATATGGATGCAACAACATTGCCCTAGTTCTCTCAGTTTCAGTGCAGAGCAGCAGCAATCTGATGGTGTCTGCTGCTGAGAACAGATGGAATTTTCAATACAGTCAGTATTCTGGACCTCTCTTCCCCAGCACTGCTCAACCTCCCTACTCTGCCTTCTGGGAATCTCTGTTTCTAGCATTTATGGCATTTAGTTCAAACTCTGCCATCATACACACATGCAGTTTTTGCACTGTTTGAGGTAAGTGAAAAGGAAGCAAGTCCGTCTTTGCAATGCTGAAAGCAGAATTAATTTATCTGAGGGGTAATGAAGTATGACATCTACTTAGCAGTTCTCCAAAGGGGTGTCAATGCTGCTATGTAGGACGGGCCCCTGTTTAGACAAAGGACAAGAACAAATTAAATATTCAGTTTCATTTAGTGTCTGAACCAGATCTCACTGAATTCAGTGCCAAAACTCACATTGATTTCAGTGGTGCAAGCCTGTGTATTTAAGCTTGGCCCACATATTCTGCACATTATAATAGAGATTACCATTAAAGAAATACAGGCAGATAGAGCTGGACAGTCTTTTTAAAAAGCAAGCTATACTCTCATTTTGGAATTTTCCTTTAATGCAAGTACTACATCCACTTCAAAAATCTGAGATTACCGAGCAGAAGAAATACCCTGTGTTCACTCTTCCACAAAGATCCTCATGTTAGGAATTGATGTATTCACTTGGGAAACACAGTGCTGATCCTCATCGCTCTCTCCCTCCAAAACTGGACAGCATCTCCTACATCAAGCAGTGCTGAAAAAACATGTCAATCACTTACACTCGGCGTGTCCGTGGGCGAAGCCGTCTCAGTCTGTGAGGCACCTGCTCACCATCAAAGGTTGAGTGGTAGAAGAACAGCCTTACATCCTCATCCATCAACACCCAAGCAGGGAGGCAGAGTAGGTTCTGTGCCAAAAGCAAGTAGGAAGCAGAGTGTAACAGTGGGAGAGACCAATTCTCTATTTATTTACATGTAACAAATATGCCTCTCTGACCTACAGGATCATGAAGGATATTCATTGCTGCCAGAAATCTCCCTCCTCTCCCTTCTCACTCAGCAGGACACAGCTGAACAGCTGACAGTTTCTCCTCTGTACTCCTAGAGTTGGCCAATTCATTGCTTCACTCTTTGTACCTGATTTACTGCAGGAGTAAATTGCTTTTTGTGTTTCTCTTCAGAACATGAATGACTGTGGAAAGCAGGCAATCTTAAGTAGTGGAAGTCTTGGCCAGTGCTTCAGACTTCTACTGATTTAAAGTCAGGTCTTTAGTTAACCTGCACACAAACAATTTCTCTCCTTGATGTATGCTGTATCTTCACTGTAATTTAGGTACACTCAGAAGCCCAACTGTCCTGATTCTGGCTGTGAGACAGTCAATTTTCCTTTTAGTAGTAGCAGCTGGTACAGTGTTGTGTGCTGGATTTAGCATGAGAATAATGTTGATAACACACCAATATTTTATTTTTTTCTAACTAGTGGTTTACTTAATCTAAGCCAAGGACTCTTCTGCTTCCCATGTTCTGCCAGTGAGGAGCTGCACAAGAAACGAGGAGGGAGTATGGCCAGAACAGCTGATCCAAACTGGCCAAAGGCATAGTCCATGCCATAGAATGTCATGGCCAGTACAGAAACTGAAGGGAATTGGCCAGGAGCCAGTGATCACTGCCCAGTGGATTGGCTGGGCATCGGTCAGCAGGTGGTGAGTAATTGTGTTGTGCATCACTTGTTTGGTTTTTTTCTGTAGTTTTATTTCTGTCTTTTTTGTTATCTCCCTTTTAATGACAATTATTAGTATTAGTATTATATTTTACTTTATTTTGGTTATTAAACTGTTCTTATTGCCCTCCCCATTCCACTGGGGAAGGGGGGAGTGAGCAAGAGGCTGTGTGGCACTTAGATGGTGGGTGGGGTTAAAGCACAACCCACACACCATTCTCCTGAGTGTACCTTAGATGCACATACCAATTCTGTATTCATGCAACACCTGGAGATTCACCATTTCCTCATAGATCTTGGGGTTTTTTTGGTAAGGATATCTATCTGTTTATGAAGGCAGGGAGTGAGCCTTTGTGAACTGCGTGCTCCAGCAGATCCTACAGTCTGAACAATCTGGGGCAAAGGACTGCAGGTTGTAGCACAGTGTGGGCACTGTGTCTTCAAGAGTGCAGTACAGAGAGAAATACATATTTAGGACTCTTAACAGTACTGTCTCTCTTAGCTGATTTCAAGGGGCAGGTATCTGCAGGGTTCAGTGCATTCTCTACCTTAACATTAAGTTTTACCTTCATGTATACATTTAGGATAGGAATCCTGCTCTCAGCAATTTCCTTTTTGGCACCAACAAAAACTTTTCCTGGAAAATATAAAACGTGTGGCAGTTATTAAAGAAAAAAAAAAATGGAGGCTGACAGAGAAATGAAGCAATCAGGAGAATCTAAAAAAAAAAAAAAAAAACCACCCAT
>VZRZ01007688.1:331263-348935 GCA_013398175.1 Climacteris rufus
AAAAAAACGTGTGGGAGTTTTAAAAAAAAAAAAAAAATGGAGGCTGACAGAGAAATGAAGCAATCAGGAGAAACTAAAAAAAAAAAAAAAAACCAACCATAGGTTCTAAAGGATTTTAGGTTTCTAAACGAACTTTTCCACAAGTGAAGGAACTGTCAATGAAACTTCTCTGGAATTAGTTCCTTGTTCCATGTCTCAATGCATTCCTCTTTAGCCTGGAGCTGAGAAAGCTGCTAATCATGCAAAGATTTGGTACTGACAGCTTACCTGGCAATACAGGGAGTGTGCAGGTAAATGGGCTGTTATTGCTCTCTGGCCCATATCTCTCCTCTAGTTTGGTGTGCAGGGCATAGAACTCACGATAGCGTCGGAAAATCAGGTATCTGCCACCACCTTTAAGCTTCACTTCAATGACAAACATCTGAAACAGAGAAGGGGGATTCAGGCTGATGTTCATACTTCTAAATACTCACCAAATGAAAGTGAGGCATAAAACGGGAACGTAAGATCAGTGCTCCATCAGTGGAAATATTCTCTTAGGGGCAGAGAGGAGGCTCCTTCAGTTAAGCATCTGCAAACTCAAGAACTAGAAAATAACAAGTTAGCACCAGTGTGCTATTTGTGTGGGTCCAACTTTCACATGAAGCATGTCTCTGTGTCTGTTTTCTATTATACAATCCTAAAAGGAAACATGAAACTACTAGGTTTGACTTTATGCTTACACACCTCTTTTTGGTGACAATCAAAACACATTAGGAAGATAAATACAAATATTTTACAGTAAGATGCTTTGGACATCTAAATCTAAAGACAGACATCTAAATGAATTGATTTTCAGAGTTGAAGGCATTCATAGTTCTTTTTGACTTTAAGTCACACAATTTCAGAAATTATGGTCTGACCTCCTACAACCACTATTTTATTTATCTAGTGACAAAATTGCTTTGCTGTAAAGGAAGCCACAATTTCCATACACTGACCTCTGAGTCACATTGCAGCCAGATCCTTCAGAAAACATTAAGACAGAGCAACCAAACATCACTACATTCCAGAGTAAAACCTGAATGCTGCAGTGGGAAGGTTTTATGAGCAATGTCTCCAGCACAAGTGAGACTGAGCTGGTCATATTTAGAACCTTCATAAAATCTTAGTGCTTTTCCCTACTATTCTTTTCCTGTCTGCTCTTTCATGTCATAATATGGTACCTCCAGCAGAGATGGGAGCGTCCTAACTTGCCAGTACCATGGAATAATGAAGCAAAACTCTGCCCTTCTATCCTCTGAATTCCTTTCCCACTATCTTCGCTGAAGGTACAGCACTCCAACAGGAAATAAATTAGAGATTAGGAAAGAATTGTGATATTGGAGGGTATCTGTCCCATTTCACTAAAAAAAAAAAAGGTTTAGACTAAATCTGTGATAGACTATCCCCATTCCAGAAAAAAGAAGCACTGAGAAGTCTTCTGCCTGGAACTACTCATGCCAAAAAGCAATTACACCACATCGACTGCATTCTGCTTCTCACAACCAAACCAGTCATAGATGAAGGTATACAAAGGCAGGATAAATCTTCCTCTTACATAGTAATTAGTAAAGCCTTTCTTCTCTTCAATATCTGCAATATTAGCTGAAACAGGTACGTCATCTGGAAGCTGGTCAAAATCACTGTAAAGCAAGAACAAAAAGATTTAGGTTACTCCTCCTGGTATTAGCCTTCGAGGTATCTATACCATATAGAGCAAAGACAGGCAATATCACATCTAGTGTCAAATCTAGTGTCAATATCATCTAGTGTCAAAATCAAGAAGTCAGAAACTCATGGTGTCACTCTTTTCCTCTAGAGGTCTGATCTTGAGATATCAAGTTTCAATAAGTTCAGCACAAGTCAGTGATCATTGTGAAGATTCATCATGCCTGAAAAATACCCCTATCATTCCTAGGCTTGCTCAAGGAACAGGACTACAAAATAAACACTTGAGCTCCTAAGATTTTCCTGAGAAATGTGATCAACTGTGGATGCATTCCTAATCCTTCCTTAATCTAGAAGATTTACAATAAGAACTCTGCAGCAGTATATCTTACTCTAAGGAGATCATTATATATCATGATTTATGCTGTTATTATTACTGCATTACTGTAGGGAATAGGAAACAGTTTTGAGAAAACAGCTTGTTGTGCTAGGTGCTGTAGAAACTGACAGCACAAAGCTGTCCTAAAAAACTTTACACTCTGTGCAAGATGCACAAGATATACCATATACATATAAGAAAAGAAACAGCAGGATAAGCAGAAACGTAAAAAGAGGAAAGAAACAAAAACACAATATTGTTCTATATCAAAACTAGTGGTGCCTACACCACTACACCACCAGCTGTCAAAATGTTGTAATTTTCTTGTAAACATCAAAATAAAGCAAACTCTTAAAGAGGCTTTGAAAAAAAAAAACGAGTAGGCTAGCAAATATTTACAGGGAGATCTGCCAGTCACAACAGATAGAATGCATCACAGAATCACAGAATATTCAGAGTTGGAAGGGACCCACAAAGATCATTCAGTCCAACTCTTCAGGGAATGGCCTGTATGGAGATTGAACCTGTTACCATGGTGTTAATCTCTGTCACAGCAGATGACCTGAAGCAAGCACAAAAATACTTGTGTGAAAATGTCAAATATGTGTGAAGGAACACATGGTAGTAGGCAAGGTTAGAATAAACTTTGCAGATCTTAGAAAGCATTGGACTTGAAGTGAGAAGGAAGGATCTGTGCAATAACACCTAAAGAGCAACCATATGACCACACAGTCATATTACTCATTTATATTGTCCACATAACAAAACAGCATGTATTGGCAGGTGCTTTTTCCTCTGTGACCTTCTCCACGGTGCAACAGCTTTGACAAGCAGAAGACTAATTTACCTTTGCTTTAATCTTATAACTGAATGTTGTTAGAGGGGTATTTATATCAACACCTAAGCAAAAAGCATCAAGAATGAGGAAAAAAGGATAACAAATGAGGTAGAGAGAAACTTTTAAAAGGATCATCTAAGAAATGCCAAGCTGACATAATGTTAAATATTCTGACAATACAAAAAACTTGTCTCAGTTTATTCTACTAGGAGAATATCCCAAGCAGGGGCTTCCACAAGGCGTAGCCCATTTGAAAGGCTGAAGTAATGATGTAAAGTCTTGCAGTAGTTTGCTGTACAAGGAGAATGCCATGAATCAGCACCACCCACAACACTGAAAATACTACCTCTTACTGTGAAGAGGGATGTGGTTGTGGAGATATAATTAGTCATATCACAAACACTCATATCACAAACTCCAGCAAAAGGGAAACTCTTTGCAGCTATAAAGAGGACAATGACCCACTGTGTCCTAGGTGGTGAATAGTCCCCACAAAAAGGAGAAAGTCCACTCCAATATAAGAAATTGTCTGCTCCACACTGAGCAGCCTAATAGTGTGGAAGTTACAATAGTAAGAAGCCTTTCAGAATCACCAAAGATGCTTGCATCCAAACTAAACAAACAGATCACAGCAGTCACATGAGCCTTGTGGGGAGGCAGGAGGAGGGAAAGACACATTACCTCTTTTCTCGCAGCTGTCGGGGAAGAGACATGGTTTTCAGCTTCTTCAATCCAGGTGACTAAGATCTATTCCTCTACTTCCTGGGCAGTTCCTGGTTGAATAGGATGAACACAGTCGAAGTAATTCTCTCTGCGTGAAACAAGACTCCTTTGCAAGGCCTCAGAAATCTTTTTTAATGTTTCAATGTCAGCGGATTTCTGCTGTACCTCCCCACCCCCACAAGTTTGAGGAAGTACCAGAGAAAAAACAGTAATACAGAAAGACTGTTCTGTGATGTCTGTCATGTCTCGAAACTGCAGCTGTTGAGCAACTGAAAAAAAGGCAGAAACTATGAGCCACATACTCCATTGTCCACCCCTCCACCGGAACACCTGCCTCTATTGAAAGCCAGTATGAGTGGGTTCAGCAAAGTCTGTTTTGTCTCAGCTAAAATGTCCCCATATACACCTCTACACCAATATTTGTAAACTAGGATGAATACTTTTGATCCCTTCTTGAGGCTCAGTGACTCCCAAGAATCCTCCTTTTCATGGACCAAGAGCCAGGAGGTGGAGCTAAAGAATAAATTTTAAAATGGGAACAGAAAGTATCATCAGAAAATTCAACCTTGTCAAACACAAGGGCATCAGGCACAGGAGATGAGCTTTGAAATATGAGTCAATGCAAGGAAAACACGAGTCCTTGAAAGACCAGAGATCTTTTTGGCTCAAAACAATCCACATTTGCCACATACAAAGACAAGGTAATGGCTCACCCTGACTTGTACTCAAATGGTAGTGATAGAGCATTTGTATAACGTAAGTTGACAATCTTTCAAGAAGAAAATAAAAAGAAAAAAGTGACAAGGAAACCATCATTTCTTAACACTGTGGGTAAGTTGCCCACAGTCTGCCTTAGTCAAAAGCTGCTATAAGTCTCTCCATTTCAGTGTTTGACTCTCTTCCATTTTCATGTTCAATATGTATTTGCTTCCTTCTCCTCCTTCCGCTGCCAAGCACAAAAATTCCCATGTGAATGGAGCAAAAATCAACTAGCATCCTTCAAAATAAAACTCTATTTACAACTGTAATCATCAGCCTTGAGAGTAACTGCATTGCATTGCATTTTAATGAAGTAAATCCTTCACCCATCTCCTTTCCATGGATAACTGTAGGCACCAATATAGAATTTAAGAGGGGATATAGTGTCTCTTGATCAGAAGGGACAAGGAGAACCTACAAAATTCTGAACTGTATCTGCTACTCTGCTTTTAACACAGACTCAGCAGAGTTGTTTTAAGTGGTGATGTTGGATGTAAGAATTTCCACAGACCTTCACACTCTGGTATATATTCCATTTTTTTGATTAGGCCTGCGAAATGTGTTGTCCTTATGTAACCTGGAGTCAGGCTCAATATACTCTTCCATTTGTCATGAGTGTGAGACACAACAACCAGGTTTTCTATCTGCAATCCTCTTGCTTTCTCCTGACATTCAGAAGGTAATAGGAACAGATAACATTGAGCAGATTTTTTAACCACAATACCAATGTATATTAACTCATGAAAAGTCAGAGAAGCCCTCCTGACACATACAAAAAGATTTTGGAAAGCACAAAAACTGTGCAAACATTAATAGAAGTGAAAAAGAAAGGCTGAAGTATTACCGGGCTGCCTGTTATTACAGCTTATCCCGGCTTATCAGCCGAAGGCGCAGAACAGAGAAGACGGAGTCAAAGTTGTCATGTTCAGAGCAAAGGGCGGAAGGGGGGAAACCCACCTTTGTTTAATTCTTATATACACTTTTAGAAATCACAGATCATTGGAGAAAGTTAACACTTCCGTCTTTAACTCCAGTGGTTAAAAGAAGTGTCCGTCAAAAGGATCTGTGTCCATGGGAAAGGAATGTGAAAAGATAATTTTTACAACAACATAGCTATGTTTACAAAATCTCGTCCTTAAAACTGTCTAACAGAAGGAGCTAGCTATTTTTCAGTGAAAAATGGGCAACACTGAAGTATTGCTTTTAAGGTACCTTTATATTTGAAGCATATCATAGCTTTGACAAGAAAATCATAAAAAGGGTATTGAAATTTTTTCAAATGTCTTGGAAGATAATCAAGATACAATTCAGGTACACCTTTTAATAAATACAGGATATGACACCGTGCAAAAATACCTGCTCATTGTTTACCTGGAGACATGGCTTTTCAAAAACAAGTCAACAGACAACTCTCAAACAAATTGTTTATACAACTGTTTGGCTGTAAGATAAGTAAAACAAATTGAAAACAGCTCAATTCCACTACTCTCTACTAGCGATCACAGCTGGTAATAATACTAACCTGACAGAATAATACTAAACCTACTAAGAAAGTTTATGATTCTGCAGTGTTTTCTTGTGCTGAACTCAACCAGAAGCAAGACTTCCTTTTTTGACAAAAGGCAGATTTCTACCTCAGAAGAGAGGATAGCTGATTGGTTAGAGGGATCGCCAAGGCTGTGAGATTAAGATTGGAAACAGTGTTTTGCCTTGTTCTTCTGTGCCAAATCCGTGTTTTGGCTACCATGTGTTTTCTCTCAATTTCTACTGTTGTGCTACTATAGCAGAAATAACGATTTCTATTATTTGGGCTGAGAAAATAGGCTGTATCTAATCAAATCCACATTCTCTCTCTGTTCAAATAATTATTTTATGAATGAAATATATGTCTATTACAAAACTGATACCCTAATGAGAGTACCCATGTCAAGAGATATGCCTGCACCAGAAAAGTATCCAATTTCATCAGCTGACATGGCCAGCTCTCAGTTTTGAGAAAAGCCATCCATACACTATGGTTGGCGTGATTTTTGTGGCACTATGTGCTGACCCTTATACGTGTGCAAGAGAAAGGAGGAATTCATCCAAGCACAAGAAATACAAAACAAAAATTAATTCATTAAAGGAGACTACTAAGAGAATCCTCAGATGACTGAATCATGACCATATGCTGACGCCATTACATGCCTCTTCACAGTTCACAACCTGTTCTATTATTTTGGACGTGTATGCCTGTGAGCTGTGAAACCCTGGCCTTCTGTCCAATGCACATGTTGTTAGAAAACACATGTACAAGGATGCATAGCACCCTGGAAATCTGACAGCATCAGCTAGAAGCAAACAACCAGAGCATCAGCTAGAAGCAAACAACCAGAGCAAGCGAGCAATTTTACTGAAATATAGGAAAGCAATCCCAAATCACTAAAGATACATGAACCACTAATAAAAGGTAAATCAAAAGAATGTAACAGAAATACTCCACTGAATTCAGTTTTGATGACAGCACTATATACCATGTCTACTAGGGCAGCAGCTACAGTACCATTTCGGCTGTGCAGGTCTCTATAGAATTATGGCTTCTCTCTGATGCACCTGATGTTAGAAAAGTGCTGTGCAGTTATGCTCAATCACCAGCCATAGAATAAATCTGTTAAGTGATAGGATAAAGTGAACAAGAATAATATTCATGAAAGATGTCTGATCTCATCACAAACTAATCTGCAAAGGAAATAACATTAATAACCACTGCAAGGAAGCTGAACATCAAATAGAAACACATCCAGCAGAGTTGGCTTGCAAGATACTTTCATTCAACCTATTGTTTTCAAAGGATATGTGGAATATTTGTTTCTGTAGCATACACATCATTAGCAGTCGGGTGTCTTGACTTCTGTGGTTGCTTGAGGCTGAGTTACAACTGTAATAATACTCATTTGGGAAGTGTTTGGGGATCTATTCCATTTTCCTTTAATAACTACAGATTTTTCTTCTATGGTTACCTTCAGCTTTGCAGAATGTTTTAATAGACTTGTACAATATTTATTTTCAAATACAGTCATGTTTAAACTAATCATTATTATTATAGCGCATGAATAATTAATTACAGCTCTGTAAAATTTTTGAACAAAAGTTACATTTGATAAGCTATTCATGTCTGCCCTGCAATCTTCAGACCTCTCTTGCAGGTAGTGCTACAAAATCCTTAGGAGGCAGTTGGCCCAATGGTAAGTAACAAGACCCTGTTTCTTCCCTATATGCTTTCAGGACAGTTGAAAATAAAACCATATTAAAAGAAAAAAAAAAGTCCTATCTTTCTGAACTTCCTGGGAAAAAACAGAGGACATAAGTTACATAAAGGCTTAATTCATAATGTGTGAATGTATGGGTACTCTCCCTGTCATACATTGTGTTGGGATTAAAAAAGGCACAGAAGTATAGATTTATAGAACTTTGGAAATGTGCTTTGATTGAAATCTGGACACAGTTTTCATTATTGCTTTTTAGGGTGAAAAGTAACTAGTAGACATTTGCAGAAAAAGACTTTTCATGCCCTGCTGATATAAAAAACACAACTAAATAATCCATCTTGGACTGAAGAAATTTAAAGGTCAGCTTCTACCACTGTTCCTGACAGTGAATTTGATGGTGTCACTTCTAGAATAAATTATTACTCAACATGGAAGAGCCTTACAGACCAAATGTTAAAGAAAGAGCATCCTTTTTTTTTAATGACATTTTTCTCAGAACATCAAACTAAACCATGTAACTGAACCTTGGCTTTTTTCACCTCTATTGCTTGAGCAAAACAAGGAGTAAGTATTGAAGGAAAAACAAACCACCCCCAAAAGTGAAGTTTTTCTATCAACATTATCAGCTATTTTGGAAATATGCAACCAACCGTACCTTCTGAGGTTTGATAGTTTATGATGTAATAGGGAAATCTTGCCAGTTTTTCTTATGCAGAGCAGTATCACAAGCAGTATATGATCGTCTCTGTGGAAAACAATTCTTTTTCTACAATAACCCTGCTTCCTTTAAAAATATTTTTAAAATATTTTTAAAATATTTTTAAAATATACAGGATTTCTCCCTGATAGAGTAGAATCACTTGTATTGGAAGAGATAGAAGAAAATTCTATGGGGCTTTCTGTTCTTGCAGAACTCAGATAGATATTTATGCCCAGGACTAGGCTAAGTGAGAAAAATGGAATCTCAGAAACAACAAGAGAACATTTCTTCATCCAGAGCACATAACACTTTCAGGGTAAAAGAGGCAAGTAAGGAAGAAATAGGGCAGAGCTTGTTACTGCTGTTGTGCATGACAGATGTGGGCTGGAGGTGGAAGCCTGTGCTCCAGTCAACTAATCCAGTGTCAAAATCTGGTAACTGGCCATTGCAGACAAAGAAGCAGGAAAGTTCCATTCAAGAACTCTTGAGAGAGCTATGTCTACAACCATCCCTCCAGAACTTTAAAACTTCATTTTAGTGCATAGCAGCAGTGCACCTTTGTGGCAGGAGAGCCTTTGTGTTATAAGTCTCCCAATCATCTTGAGAATCAAAAACCTGTCAGAGTTATTGCTACTGAAGACAAAGAAAATCGTGCTTCATCTATTTCACAAGTTCAAAAGACCTGTTAAAATTGCTCCAAAAAAATTTCACTGAACTTCCCCAAATGGCAAAACAGGGTTGGGAATTGTTAAAATTTGTCCAGTGATGCATTCAAAGCAGCCTACACTGTTACTAACAGTTTAATTTCCCCATCCGTTTGAAGAAATTTGTGTGACCAAATTCCTTTTACTTAACTTAGAAACTTTAGAAACTTAGTGCATTTAGTTACGTGAAGTTTTCTGAACAGTGAAGAGAGACAGGCACCACTGCCCATTAAATCAGACCTCAAATGGGACAATTCTCCCTATGAAGGTTTTATCTGTCTCCTAGGAATATACAAATATTATAAAACAGCTATATTCCCACTTTTATCACCTCGGGTTTCTAAAGGTAAGGAAATAAATCTATCCCTTACTGTGGACCTAGTTATTACTGGTACAAAGGTACCTTCCCATTTGGGACTCAGCTATATTTGGATATGCACTTTTACACTGGTATAATTGTCTTTACCCTAGGGGAGTTGTACTACTTAAGTTAAACTGATATAGTCAAAGAAGCACAATTTTCTGGTGCAGAAATATCCAGTCTGCTCATTATAGAGAGTTTATGGCTCATTTTCTAATGGTTCATAAAGTGGGACAATATGTCTTAATAAAATCAGGGGGCAAGGGGCTAGAGATTAGGATAGGCAGGCAAGTGGTAAATATAGAGGCAATAAATACCAAAGTCCTGTAATTTTCAAAGTTCTGTTCTGTCAGTGTTCCTCATAGCATATATTTACAGCCTGTCTCACCTGCAGCCTCACCTACTGGCCATTTATTATGCCAGCCTTTATCCCTTGAAAGATAAACTTGTGGAATAAATGCATCAATTAGCATTTCAATAAGCAACTAAATCCCAAGTCAGTGGCTGGACTGTCCATTTCAAGTGTGGAAGGCTGGAGTTTATGTCTCTCATACCTTGATAGGCAGAAGTCTGCCTGTTATGTGAAACCAGGTCTGAATAAGAGACCTCTCAATTAACTGCCATAGCAAGTTCAGACACTGGCTTGCTGTGTGTGATTCCTTCTGCCTTAGCTTTGCCATCTGTAAAATAGGGCTGACTAATACTTTTCTCATGAGAGGGGAGGTGAGAAGGAAAAATGCTCAATAGAGGTATAATTCTTTGGGAAAATAGGGTAAAAAGTGAGAAACTAAAACCATCATCCTTAGCAACCCACCTGCACTCAAAATCACCTGCAGTGCAAACAGAAAACAATATAAAAACGTAGCTCTTTTAAAATGTGCCAGTAATGCTCTGGTGCCAGGTCTTAGAACAGATTCCCAAACCCTCAGAAAAGACTGTAGTGGCTAAAATATCACATAAGTTAAACAGCAGTAGCCAACGGACCTGTCCGACTACAGAAAAGAACAAGGAAAGGAAATGAAGAACATGTTTCTGCCCTGAGTGCTATTTAATCTTGGAATACATCATCATGCTTGTGGATTGCTTCAATAATCTGAGCCAAACGAGGTACTGGAGAACTTTGAAGTTGCGATTTCAATAAATGAATGTGTGGTGATGGTATCAGCTTAGGAAATTCCCTGACTTCTCATACTCTTGCTTTTTTTTCCTGCCCCACAGGATGGCACATCTGAGGCTGTGCTGCAAAATACATCAGCTAACTAAGCCAGCTGTAAAAACACTTTTTTAAGCTGCAGATCAACTTCCCAGCCCAGCTCACAGCACAGACATCAACATGGAGAATGAACGGGGAGGAATACATTAAACAAGCACTTCCTAATAACTTTGTCTTACAAAAGCACTCTGACTATACACAGTGAGTGTGTGTGTGTACATGTACACAAGCAATTCATTTTGTCTCCCGACAATCCATCTCCATGTGCAGATATTAATGCAGCTTCTTTCACACATATGCTTCAGGACAATCTAACACCGGTGTGCAAGAATTTTACCACTTTTACGATGTATGGAAGGAGCCAAAACATACCTCCAAACCACAACTGTTACTGTAATAGCTTTTCTGAATGAGATAGCAGCTACTGAGGTAGTACATATGGAACACAGTTCTTGAGTAGCTGCTCCTCTCTACTTTAGCGGCTTTGCCCTGTTTGCCATCACTTTATTCATTTTTTCAGATTTCCCTACAAGCAATTTGTACAAGCTGTTGCACGATGTGAATGTAGTGCCATAACAGTGGGTTTCTCATCAGGAATCATAAGTCAGGTAGGTGCAAAAGAGGGCAGAAAACCACATGCCAACAGCACCTCTTCATCTCTGAAAAGTGTTTTCCTTATGAAAAGGCAAAAAGTAAGAAAACTTCAAAATAAAGGAAAAGGAGGAAGTGGGGGGGGAGTGAAAATCACATCTCTGTGACTAAGACATACAATAAAATCTATTTACTACCCAAATACTTTTTACTCCAAATGAGCTGGTTATGACACTCTCAGCTATGTCTGCTGAAAAACAGTAAAAGTTAGAGGGGGATTGATGTCCTGTTCCAGTTCTTTCTGTTCCACATCTCGCCTCTTGAGTTCTGCTGAATGTGACATTTTTCCCTGGCACCTAATACACAGAACTCTGCTGCTAATTTTATGCACAGAGTTCTCATGCTGTGTAATTTGAGGCCAGAGACTCCTCCAACAGCCTGCCAGACGGAGTGCACACCCTTCAACACTGCTTCTGCTGCAGAGAAATGGGGGATGGGACAAGCAAATGAGCCAAACAAGAAACCAGCTTCCAAACTTGTCCAAGATGTTTAGCTGATTTTTTGGCTCTTAGATCTACCAGGGGTCTATCTCCAGCTCTCCCTATCCAATTTATCAGCAGATACAATTGAAATGCCAGCAATTGAAAAGACTCAGTCAACTTAAGACACACACTTTTTCCTTCTTTCCCCATAGTACATTCTGTCTGGCTGCCCTAAAACTAAATCGACTGTTGGCCACAGGATTCTTTTAATAATACCCTGATGAGATAGCATAAGAACTGATTTCTGCAATATTATAATCAAGGATTTAAAAGATAATCTGGTTTCTCGTTCTCTCCACCTTGGTTCACATCCCTGCATCTCACAGAGATAGTTTGCACTGCAATATGTTTTGCTAAAATGTGAATGATCAAGTAACCTTCAAAATGTGGGCTGATGTACTCTAAAGGAGATTGAACTGGATGTATCCCCATTAACTAACCAGAAAAATCTTTATGCCTGATGCTCCTCTTTGCTTCCAGCTAACTGGAGCAATTTTTGCTGATGCCCTTTAGTAGAATCATCACTTTCCCCAGCATTGAATTATACCCATTTTCAGTGCTACTTACTTCTTCTTTGGTGCTGATAATGCCAGAAGGAGAACACCCCATACCACTGTCTTCTCTCCACTCCAATCTTCTTTCCTTGACTGTATCAACAACAGACAGTGAGGGCACTGCCAGATAAAAAGAAAAAAATAAAAAGAACTTTGATAACAGAATTATATCACTAACTTCTCCTACCGTAAACATGTTATGTCAGAACAAAATAAACTGCACTGCCTAGAGACTTCTTTGGATGGTACAGCATCATCCTCACTAATGCTTCTTCTCTGATAATTATGTTGACCAGCAGTACAAACCTCGTCTGAAAAAAAAAGTGGATCTCAGGCCTCGCTGTACAGTGAGTGCTATGATAATCCACAGAACCATCTGAGAATAAATGAAATCTTTGTTGAGAATTTGAGAAGAGCTGGGATATCTCAGTGCTGTTCACCTGCAAGAGAACATCATGAGCTTTGTCATTCAGAGAACATTCTTTTCACTTTCTCTGCAGTTCATCTCATGGTGAAATATGTGCCCCTGTAGTGAGAACAAGGGAGGAAAGTCTGGGAAGAGGAACACAGAACTTTGTTCCATATTTGGGATGTTGGATAAACAAAAGATTAAGCATAAAAGTCAGATAACTTCATATACTGATCTACTACAGCCATCAACATGCTCCACTAAAGAAAAAGAAGAGACTGAGAGGAAAAACAGGTACAATGCACAGATAAGAAAAAGAGGAACATAAAAAGTAAAAATAGGGATACATGGAAACAATCAAATGTAAGGAAGAACTGGGAAGAATCCGTTCCTCCTCTAAAGAAATGCATTTCATTTCCAAGCTTGACCTACATGTGTCTGGCTACCTAATTTATGAGACATGAAGCTGACCACCCAGCAGGCTGGCCATAAATTATATCTCTTAGATCTGACAATATGATTTACATAGGAGAGAGGAAGGGAAAACTGATTAATAAGAATCTTGACCTTACCCTCCAGGGAACTGCCTAGAATATACTCTGTTAGCACCTAAAAGTCTGTAGATGTCCTGAGGTAGTAATATTCCTTGCCAAGACCTCTGCATTATAAAACGTAATAGATCAGAGCCTTTTCTACACTGTCTGACAGCATGGCTGCCTAGCACAGCTACAGTCTCAGATCCACAATATTTGCAATTTTGCTGAGCAAGCTTTGCTCAAATCCTTGCTTTTTCCCCTTCCTTCACATATCTTCATTGTTTATATCCTTTATTTCTCTCTGTACTTGCACTTCGGTTAGTTGGTTTGGTTTTTTTTTTTCGCGCTAGCCAGTAGCCAGTAGGTCAAGGGTAATTTTTTTTTTTTTTTTGTCTAGTAAATGCTGATTAGGCTATATCTGGAATACTGTAAGACTATCTGGAATACCATCACTGGTTTTGGACCCTCAAAAACAAGAGAAATATTGACAGTCTGATAGAGTTCAACTGAGGACAAATAAGGCTGGAGCGTATGATATACAAGGAAAGGTTGAAGTAAATGACTTTGTTTAGCTTAAAAAGGAAAAGACTGGGAGGGAGCTATAATTGTTACTCCAACTAAACAAGGTGGGATTTAAAAGCAGACACAGTTAAACTCTTCTCCTAGGTGGACAACAAAAGGACAGGAGACAGAATCTCAAATTGCAACAAGCAAAAAAATCTCAGTGGACATATGCAAAAATAATTCCACAGGACACTGGAACAAGGGCCTAGAAAGACTATGGGACCTTTATCTGGGGAAGTGTGCAAACTTGGACTAGACAAGCATAACCTATCCTTTATATTAGATCAGCTTTGAGCTATTCATTGCACAGATGATGTCCGGTGGCCCCTTCTAACCTTACTTACTCTATGTTCAGATACCAGATGCTATGTTCAGCTAACCAAAGTCTCCATCAGAGTTACTGGTCAACATAAGCAAGACAATCTGCTTGACCTAAATTAAAACCTCACTGGTATTTGGCAACTGTGAACACTTCAGATAGTCTATGGTATGGTGCTATAAAATTAAATTTCTTGTATTAAAAAAATAAATAAAGAAAGAAGGAATAAGACAAAGACCAAGTTCTCCTAAAATCAACACTTCTAAAATAATTACATTTAATGACTTCATAGTAGAATGTATTGATGCATACTCTCAGATTGGATTGACAGGAAGAAGCAATCAACTGATCTCCATGCCTTGCTTATACTTCCTGCCTCATGCATCTGCAAATTCTTTTCACTTTGACCAACTTTTACCTCCTCACCATTTTCCTCTTGTGGCACTCATGCCTCTCCAAGCCCACCTTCCACCTCAATCTATTTTCCTCTTCACACAACCTTTTCTTGTCTGTTTTGATCCCAAACTTTGTTCTTCTAGTCTTGAATCTCTGAGTTGAAAAATAATTCCTCAAGGCACCTCCCCTAAATAGCAGCTAATTATTTGGCTTTGGGCCTGCTCCTGCTTTGTTAGCTCTCTTGTCATCAAGTCCATCAAGTGTGTGGGGAAGCTTTGGAATGGCCAAGAAACCTATAAACAGACCTGGTAATCCTAGAGAAAACCTGGTCTGCATTAAGGATACTTGTAAAATAATCAAGAGAGCTTGATGCCTAAAGTACCTTTGAGCAGCCTTCTACAAATGTTGCCTGACACATCAAGTATTCAGTGCTCAGAAGGGGGGGAGGAGGAAAATATGTCTGCCATGAAAATGAATAGAGAGACTAAAATTATGCACCACACAAGCACTAGACCTGCACTAATTTTATTAGCAATTAATACATTTCTTCGGGTTTTCTTTTGCCTTAGTAGCTTGGCTCCCATTACTCTCAGTCTCTTTATTCTTGTTAATGCTGTGGCCTTTAGACATCAAGAGTCTTAATGTAAGAAATAAAATGGTTATAGACACTTAGCATGCCTGGCTATATGCCTGACACAGTGAAATAAAGGATGAAGAACCATTTACACAACCTGAAACCGGACTCTTTAGTCTGTTAACTAGTGAGCAGTCAGAAAGGTTGCAGAGTTTTATAAATAGACCTGATTCAGAGAACAAGAATCACAGAAAATAACACTTTTACCTCATAACTACATAACTCCAATTGGTATTTTAGAGATATAACTTGAAAAGTCAGTGACATTTTGTTCTCAGGTATAGAAAAGTCACTGTTCACTACATTTGAATGCCAGACATGGGGCTTACCAGTCCGCCTACATCATTACATAAATACACAAAGAGTTTATGAACATCAGAAATTTTTATACTAGAAAAATTCCTAGTTTCACTCTTGAATCCATATTCTGATTCATCAGAGCAGACATGTATTTCTAATCTGAATACTTTCTTTGCAATAGTCGCAAAACAAAAAAAAAAAGAAATTTGAAAACAAAACACAGTTGCTTGCCCCAGCAATATAGTTCACATTCTTACAGATGACCGTCTTATGCTTTCAAAGTCTATCAGATTTAGCTAGGCTAACAACAGACACTTTACTTTTACATATAATCCTTCTGCAAATCTCAATAAATTCTTTTCTGAAATAATAGCCATACAGCTGCTAAGCCCACAAGATAATTAAGCACTCTGTGAAAGAACATCTTTTAAGCAGATTGAAATTTTATCAAATGATTACTCCCTCTTAGTTTGAATAATAATTATTAATATAATTTTTTCTTTTTAACCTTTTCTCACCTAAGTTCTCTCTTGGTCCCATGGGCAATAGAAAAACTAAAAATGTAACTGTGGGATAGCAGAAGGCTATGTGAAGAAGGTAGGAAAAAAGGCATTAAATAGTTATTTCATTCTCATTTAGGCTCCAAATGTAGCTTCAGAGGGACTATTCATAGGCTAAAAGCTAAGGATAAAGAAGAAGACTGTGCAAGGTCATAGTGCCTTTGGCATCAGAATTTTCTTGCTATGAAACATAAAAGTGCAATACACATAAAAGGCCCCAGTTCGAGTTGGATCTAGAAAATTTGATGCAGTATAAAACACGTGAGAAAGAAGCATCTAGGAAGAGAAACTTCTACTATTCTAAGAAGTCTCCTCTCCAAATAAATATCTGACTGAGTTTTCCTGTATTGATTTGGGTTGAGCCTCCATTTTGACTGGGCATAGAAAGTGCTGCTTTAACATTACTTTACTAACCACAGGGAAATTTAAGAAGATGTGGTAGCCATGCTTAAGAATTTACACTTGAATTAATGCTGCCACTTCAGTCCAAAGACCTGATACAAACATGACAGTCTATTTAAAAAAGACATAATGCTGAAAAGGAGTTAACAACAGCTATTTTTAAAGGGCTAGCAAACTACCTAGAACCACAGGAGAAGGGTGTTTGCTATATGCTACTGATTCCAATCAAGATATCTTCACCTTCACTTTGTAAAGGAAACAATTCTCTTAAACACTTATACATTTGGCTTTCTTTCTCCAAGTGTCTGTATCTACAAAAATTGCTTCTCACCCAAACCCAACCCACTTATTTCTCTAAAATATGACTGGTGTTCTCCCATTCTAAGGGAGACTCTAGCAGATGTTTTTGTTTTGCTGTCTCATCTTCAGACTCCTTTTAAGGAGCTATTAGTCTTCCCTAATCCCCCAACTAAATTTATCAGCAGTTGTTTGCAGCCAAGAGTTAAGCTAAATTAAACTTTGAAATCCCTGTACAGTGTATCAGATGCACTTCTCATAGGGGAGCAGAAAGTTCCAAATGTTCCACTTATCAAAAGGTAGGAGAACTATGTTTGTCTCTACAGGTTTCTCAAAACTTCCACACATTTTTCAAGATGACCACAATTTCCCTGATTTTATAAGAGCAAGAACTCAACTACTGAAACAACTTGTTATTTAATTCCATATTAGGTGTGTACATGCACACAAGCACACATTTTTCACATAGGCACATACTTTCCTCTACAAGTGTAGATCATGTAGGGAGGAGGTGTGTATAAAAACACACTTAGGTTAAGGCTGCATGCATGCCTGAGACATCTGCTCCAGCTGACACCCATGGTGAAAAGGTATTTATCTACATCTCTCTCTCAGCATGTATGTATCTGTTCCCCAGTCTTCCTCCTCACACAATCAATCATTCCCTTGTTTGCTTCTCTCATGTATTCATAACTACTTGTCAGAACAGATATTCCTCCTGCTTTTGGTGAGTGATAAAATACACAGTGTTTTTAAAATCTGCATGTCAATGCTTGGTTCATTTTAATGACAATATATGATAATTGCTCAATCCTGTGGACTTCTGTGGTTCTTTTATGTCAGAAGATGGATAATTATGTATCCTTACATACACACACACACACATACCCACACACACAGAGCAACCAAACCAAAGCAGACACCACCAAAAAAAAAAAAAAAAAAACAAAAACA
>VZRZ01007688.1:348957-360012 GCA_013398175.1 Climacteris rufus
AAAAACCAAAACCAAAAAAAACCTCAAAACAAGAACATGAAACATAAATAGGACAGTCCAGTATGGACTCTTTCTTATAAACAAAAAAAGCACATGCATAAAATGTGGATGCTTAAGAAGAAACGGCATAAGATACAAATCTTTTACCTGTTTTTTTCTACCTTTAGATTACAATCTAAAACATCAGCAGCTTTCAGCAGCCACTGATACCTAACAAGAGATCAGCACCCACACAGATTTATGGTGTCAATGAAACTCCTAACCAATTGTCCTTCTCTCTACAAAGTAATTGTTCAGTGGTACTAATTGATGCCCACCTCATTGCAGTTTCTGAGAAAAGCTCTAGCAGAGAGGCCTGGTGAAATCTCCATTAAAAACACCACAAGAGTCTCAATGACAGCTGTGGAAGATGGCACAGATCCTCAAAAGACAACCGAGTCGAGACTGCAGCCCTCTGGAGGTAAAAACAATTCTTGCAAACCAGGTTACACTAAACTGGTAAAATAAAAACAAACTTTCTCTCCAAAGACTTCACAGCATTTACTCTGAGGCCAAATCAAAGGTTTGTTTCCAAAATCATTTGTCTATCCTTTCCATCAGTTTTTGGTTTTTTTTAAGGAGAGAAATTGTGTGTGAAAAGTGTGATTTCTGCTGTCTGTATTCCCACGGCTACTAGAAACCGCTAGAGAGGGAATTGGGCACATCTCACAAAATGTCAGGTTAACAAATACCAACACAACAGCTCAGAGAAACAGACACTTTCTTGCACCTTCATCCTCCCATATCACACTAAAAAGAGGAAAAAAAATCAACAAAAAACTAGCCAAAACCATGTAAGGGAATCAAATACATCCTTCAGAAATGTAAGCTTATCTAAAAATAGGATGAAAGGCTAAGCAAGTCACTTGTTTTCACTCATAGCAGTAATAAAGGTCTTTGTAAGGGATTTGCACAAGTTCTGTGCTGTTACAGTAGCATCTGTCTCCTCATTGCTGGAGAAAAACAGTGGAGAGGATTTAGAGCATGTATAACCTCAGAGAGAAATCATCTGTCATTCCCTCACGGGGCATTAGCAAACTTTCCCTCTCCTGGGAGAAGGAAGAGCCACACTCCTTCCCTTGTATCTTGTGATCACAGCTTTAAGCATTTTTCCAATATGCTTATGACTACATGCTTATGAATAATATTAATAATTGGAACAAATCTAGCTCTATTAAGAAAGGGTAAAAGAAACCAAATTGAAAAGAGACAACGTTCTGTGCAATAAACAGCATGAACGTGGTAGCAAAGAAGAGGTCAAGTAACAAACAGATCCTCTGTGTGAAAGGGATGATCCCTGCTCCACCCAAGTGAAACTGCTGTCACAAGCTGTACTTCTCACCATCAAGATCAAGAGCAACAACAACAACAAAAAAGGATGGTCCATTTTGGAAGATACCACCCCAGGATAGGATGCAATTTCTCGTGCCACTATACTGTGTGGTCTCATGTAAACAGTTGATTTGTTGGCACGTCAGTTATCTGCCCTTTAACGGGAGAAAGTGTTGGAAAAGCAAGTCCCTAGGCAGCCAGGCAATAGTAACGGGAGACATGGAGGTACACTACCTCAGAGATCAACAAGGTTTCAGTCTGCCCTGATACTTGCTTTTTCTTTCACAAATTACAGAGTAGAATTGTCAAAAGAAGTGTAGAAAAATAACAGAGATCATAAATTTCCGAGAGAAAATGCCACCAGCCAGCACATCACTTGTGTCTTGTCAGTCTCTGCTTCATCCACAAGTAAGATATTAATGACCAATTTTCTGAAATATCTCATTCTTCTTCAAGACAGCAGCTTCTGTGTCCCAGCAACATCAAAACTCAAAGGGCCTGGGAAGCTACTGCCTCTCACAAATAACCATCAAAATACCAAAGCAATGAGCTAAAAGTGCTGATGATTCTGTACCAAATGCTGTGTTGATGCTCTACTTCTAGACTACAACACTTATTTTACCTACAAAAGGAATATATACGAAGTTTTGAAAGGAGGAATGCAAAAAGGCCCTGCAATAAGGTGATTTCTGCAAGAGATTGCCACCGTGAACCTTTTAGGGAAGGAGAAACAATACAAACATCCAAGCAAAAAAATTATGCCCATAATGAGGATAAATTCAGATGTGCAGAATATAAAATGCATAATGTAAATTTCTATAAAAATGTTTAGTTCAATAAATCTATTTCTTTTTTTGCAAATAATGTTTTAAATTGTAGGAATAAACTTTTTCACTTTCATAGGAAAATAAAGAAATCCCCATAGATAAGATTATTAACAAGGTCATAAGATGATTATCAGAAAGAATATCTAAAAGGAAATTGTAAGAAGAAGTTGTGATACACCAAAAATGGCAGAATATGCCTGTGAGTCTTTCTTTAATAAAGTTTTGTCCTGAACACAGCGGATAAGGATGTTATAAGAGATAAATTCAAATTTTCAATTTGACATTTACCTGAGGGAATCCCAGGTGAATGCTGGTGGACAAGCTAACACTTGAATGTTTGTCCATTCTCTTCAGTTTAGAAGAGGTAAAAAAAGCAAAGATTTCCTTCCTGGAGTCTTCCCTTTTGGCAACCTAAAGAAATAAAGAAGTGAAAGCACAGGAGAAGTCAGTGTTTGGGTCTGATGCAGGCCATGAACTACATGGATATATTCTTTTATTGCAAATCTGTTCATTTTGTGTGTATTTGTTTATTAGCAACTGGACTGATGCTGTTCAACTCATTTCATCAAGGTAACTGAAACAGGACTACAGAATAATGACTTTTTTTACTGGTATTCTCCTTATCTGGATTCAAATCATCAAATCAAATCACTTAAACCTGAGAAGTTATCTCATTTACCAATTGTGTAAATGGAAGAACTGTTTTCTAATGAAATATTTACAATGAATAAACAGCTGACACAACAGCGCTCCTGTTCTGCTAATAGTTATAGAATTCCTTAGCTAGCAATTTCCACTTGGGAGGTTGGCAGGAAAGCCCCAACTTGCCATTTGAGCATCACAGCTATAAAATACTTCCCACTTGCTGTTAACCCTGCAAAATATGACTCCTTTACAAACCTCTGACTTCTAAATTCATCTCACTGTGCACTAGCAGCTCTGAAATGAAGTATAAGAGCTTTGGAAAAAAAAAAAAAAAAAAGAAAAAAAAAAACCCCCAACAGATTAATTAAAGAATAACTATAAAAATTTGGGTTACCACAGGATTTCAACTGCTAAAACTAAAGTCCAATTTCCCCAAAAGCTGTTTACCCTGATCTAAATACTTTGAATGTTCTCCTACCAGCAGCCTAGTATAAATAGGAATAAGTAATGAAACCATCTTTCTGCTGTGCTAGTTTTTCTGGAATATAACCCCTGTGGTAATAATTACATGGGGCTTATCCATCCCAGTGTGAACACCACCAGAGTGTCAATTATGACAAATGTTTGATACCCACAAGTGTGTGTTGTAAAGAAAACCAACTGTTTCCATTCTCTTAACCTTGGGGTCAGGGTTTCCCACTGGGACTAACAGCTTTTTTTCCTGCTGTAAATACCCATTTGAGAGTTGCTAGGAGGTGTTATGATACACAGACCTACTCTTTCAGCACTTGCTTTTTTCTTGTTTAGTAATTTGAGCCTAACTCTCACCAGGGGTTTACACCGATCTCTGTTTTTCATTTGTATTATCTCCTTTGGGTGAGACATTTCACTTTCTTTTCCACACCATTTGCAATACAAGCTGAAGAGTCCCCAAAGCCCACTGGTAGCTTGGACTAGCAGTGACCTATTTCTTACCTCTGGGGTATCTCTTGTAGCTGTTTGCTATTTTCAGCTTTTGAGACAATTACCAGAGGAATGGAAAAATCAGTAAAAATGGAACCACTAAGCACCAGTCCTAGGAATACAGACTTCTCTCAGGCAAACCAAAGAACTGGCCATTGCAGAAGGAAATGTCAGTTAGTATATACAAACCATGGACATTTTCAGTAGTGTAAAATATAGATATACCTTAACAAATATGCTCATATGCAGCCTAATGAAGGCCTAACCCAAGAGCAGCATATAAGCAAAGAGTCACAGTAAACATGGGCTGAACATTTCTGCTTTATATTGGCAAAGAAAGAGACTTTTTTTTTCTATGGATACTGTAAATCATTCTTTTAATTGATTTTTATTTTTCATATACATTCTGCTCACCTGACCCTTCCACTTTTCACATGTGTGTGATACTATAAACTACACTAAGGAAAATAAGAACTACCACACGGGATCAAATAACTTTTTCTAGTTCTCTAACCCAGCATCCTGAACCCAGCATCCTGTCCCCAGCAGTGGACATAGACCAAAGTGTTGGCAGGAACATAAACATAAGGCAATCAGATTATGACACCTTCTCCTAATCCTATCCCAAATTGCAACTATTTTAGCTCTGGAATTTCACAAGCTGGATGTGGCCTATAGGAGTTTGATAACTTTCAGTGGATCTCTCTTCCATGAACTTGCCCATTCTCCTCTCTAACACATAAGAGCACTCATCATCACAGCATGCTTTGCAGACTGAATGTAATAGATGCTACATTCTTTAGTAAGTAAATATAACTTTTGAAAAATGTACAGGTTGTACTCACGAACCTGAAATTTTAGTGGTACTTTTGTCAGGAGAGGTTTTTCCTGAAATTCTGAGAAACTTCTAATGTGGGTATTGACATTGCATCTTCCCAATAAGTCCCAATTTTATCATATTAATTAGAACTCGTATTTACTCCTATTTCTCCAAAAGACTTTCAGTACAGGATTTCTGGAATCCTGAATCACAGTATTATATGCTTTACGGTTATATGAAACACCTAAGGCATCTCATTTCAGCTAATAAGGACAGCAATATGATATTTCTTCCTTTTTTAGAAGTAAGATGAAAGGGGACAATATACCTAGGACCTTGTGAAAAAGTGCAAGTTTGATAGCAGGAGCAGCAGGAAGAAACAAACACCGATGTCATAATTTAGAGGGAAAACACCAAAGAAAATACCGCCATTGTAAGGATTCCTATCCTGCCTCTAAACATAGGTGAGACAGACAACAAAGTAACTTCACATTATGCTGGGCACCACAGTACCAAGAATATGCCAACAAAACAAGGGGAGTACAAAATATCAAATTAGAAAAAATTATTACAGGTCTAGGGAGACTGATTAGTGGGAAAAGGTGTAAAATAACTAATTCTGTAAAACTTACCATACCCAAGGACTGAAGAATATTATAACTGACTGTAAAATCAAAGACATAAGCACCAAGAGAACAGTGAAAAAGAAGGCTGATCTAGAGATTTATATTAGCTATTGATGCAATAAAAACATAAGACAAAATTTACCTGGCAACCAAGAAACATCTGTTGTCAATGAAGCATATAAATTTTAGAATACGCTTTCAAATAAAGTCATATGACTTTGAGCCAGAGTGTGCCCAGGTGGCCAAGAAGGCCAATGGCATCCTGGCCTGTATCAGAAATAGTGTGGCCAGCAGGACCAGGGCAGAGATTGTCCTCCTGTTTAGCCTGGAGAAAAGGAGGCTCAGGGGTGACCTAATCACTCACTACAACTGCCTGACAGGAGGCTGTACCCAGGTTGGGGTTGGCCTCTTCTCCCAGGCACCCAGCAACAGGACTAGAGAAAGCGGCCTCAAACTGCACCCAGGGGAGGCTCAGTTTGGTCATCTGGAAGAATTCTTCCCTGACAGGGTGGTTAAGCATTGGAATGGGCTGCC
This sequence comes from Climacteris rufus, assembly GCA_013398175.1. Taxonomy (NCBI): domain Eukaryota; kingdom Metazoa; phylum Chordata; class Aves; order Passeriformes; family Climacteridae; genus Climacteris; species Climacteris rufus. Next base: position 354,744 of record VZRZ01007688.1, read on the forward strand.
CAGGGAAATGAGGGAGTAACCATCCCCGGAAGTGTTCAAGAAATGACTGGATGTAGCACTTAGTGCTGGTGCTGTTCGGTCAAAGGTTGAACTTGACGATCTTGGAGGTTTTTTCCAACCTTAATAATTCTATGTTTCTATTACTTCTTTAACAAATAAAGAAAAGAAACAGGGAGTGAAAGATTGCTAGCTGGTATCCTTGAAGACTCAAGCTGCTTGTCACAAAACTCGTACATATAGGAGACAGCAGCAGGGCAAGCTTCCTGTTTTAAGGTGCTATGTGAGTGTTGTCAAGACAAAATCCAGAATTTGGGGTACATTGGTTAATAGGGACCTGGAGCACCTTACTATTCAGATTACAGTTATTTATGTGCAGTGGGAAAGAGAAAAAGACATTATAATGGATTAGTATCCTCAACTCTGCGCAAAGAGGAAACCCAGTCCTAATCTTTTCCTGAATGAACTTGATTGAGATGATAACAAATATGTAACCACATTACCAAAACTGACAAGTGCAGTAACACAAACTTCCTCCCTAAATCCTATCATTTCACATAGGTGAACTCTCAGTGTGCCTGTTGTCATAACTCTCCACGTCTTTCAGCTTCAGGCAGATTTGTACAAATAACCTAGATCTGTCAGATTTTGATTGCATTCTTCTTATCAAAAAAAAACCAAAAAATTTCCAACAACAAAACCCCTTTTAATTAATTCAATACTTGACATGTAACAAAGACCTCACTATATGTCCAGTGTGGTCATAAATCTGTTTCTCTCTTTGGAAATAAGCCTTAGTAGGAACCAACTAAAAGGATAAGAAAGGATTTCCACTAATCAGGATTGCTTTCACATGGCTGAACTGCACAGAGGAATCACAATGACTACCCCTGCGCTTGCTGTCCTTTCACCAGTGGACAAATGCACTCATTCCAGTGGAGTAGACAGAAATGCAAGTCACACTCCATTAGCCAAAAAGACAGTCCTATAATCCTTATCCTCTCTAAGCTGCCAAAGGAAGGTAAAAGAGAAAAGTTGTTCTGCCAGCTACCAAATGGAAATGAAGCATGCAGCTAACAAGCATGAGATACTGGTATCTCTAAACCAGAATCTAATCTTGGTACTACATCAAGGGTTTATAAAATGTGAAAGCTTAATACAAACCCCACATCACTGAATTTAGCAAACAGCATATGATGACTTACACTGCTCCAAAGGCAACACACCAGTTGGTTAAAACATCTGGACACACAACAGCCAGCTACCTCCCATTGTAATTATCACCTGCTCTGAGCTAGGGTACAGACACGGTGTTTGTGAGGAATTAAGGAGGCTATTGAACAGTAATATTACTTCCCATAAGACTGTAGCACACTGAAAACTCAAAAACCACTACAGGACATGTCATAAAAAAAAAAATTGGAGAGAGAAAACTCAAATGATTGAATTAACCTTTGTCATGTTTGATTCAATAAAGCTGCCTCTTTAGAAATTATCTAAAGCTGCTGGAGTACTTCCAATTTATCACAGAACTCAGCGTCTAAATTATACTGGCAGTGGAGAAATATTTTAAAATATCCCTATCCCATACCTACCTCAATTATATTTCCCCACTTCTAGGGTCAATTAATCAAGCTAGAAAAATCAAATCTCACTTTTGCAGCACCTGCCTTTCCCAAAAGATAATTTCCATTGTATCTCAACAACCTTGATTGCTTTTTAACCTAAGAAATGTTGGGTTTGAGTGCTGAAAGAAAAAGTTCTTTTTTTTACTCATAAATACACTACAGATAAATGTTATGCATAATCCTTTATAAAATGTTTTCCCTTGCCAGAAAAACATTAAATATCAGGAAACATGTCCCCAGATGGATTACAGAATGGCAAATACATTTCAATGGTATTTTTATTGTTGTTATTATTGCTTGATAGCGTAAAAATAGAAGTGTCTTCAGAGGTGTCTTTCCCTGGAATGAGCAACTCAGCATAAAGAGAATTTATATGCTGAAAAGGTTACAGTTAACATATAATGGCTGTATATACAGAGTGTCTTCATTTACAATTCCCTGTCTCTCCTAAGAAAGCTCAGGTTGTAAATTTCTTAGACTTCTACAGTACCTTGCCCAATGGGGCCCTGAATGCAGATTTTGCATGCCCCCGGAAGTATAAGCAATCAGAATTACACAACTGAGTTTCCTGTTGCCTGCAGGAAAAAAATTATTTCTGACTTCCTTCGAGGCCAAGAGGTAAAGCTGAATGTTGCAGCTTCAGGTGCAGGAGGCAGTTTAGAGCTGTTCTATCTGGTTTCAAGCAGTATCTGTCAAGGCTAAAGAGAGAAAAGGGGAAACTCCAGAGCCTATCTTTGCTTCCCCTCATGCTGATGAGGGGGTTGCATCTTCCTATTCCCTTCGTGAACAGAGTCCCATCTCTCAAACCTCCTGATGCATCGTGATCTCCCCAATGCCACTTTCATCTGATGTATGAGTCATGGTCCTTTGCAAAACGTTTTGCCTTGCCAGAAAAACATCAAATAGCAGGAAAAGTGTCCCCAGATGGATTACACAATAGAAAATAGGTCTCAATGGCATTTTTATTGTTGTTATTTGCCTATTTGTCCCCAAACAGCTCATTTATACTGCTTGCCTCTCCCCTTAACATTAAAGTTTCAGACGGACCATCAGTTTGCCAATGTAATGGATTTTCACAGCCAGGGGTAAGTAAGGGCCAAGGATTATTAATAGTGTTCCTCGATTAGTTAAGGGAAAGATAAATGTGACACCGCCAACAAAACCCCTGCATATCTGATACCAGTGAGGAGTGGGTATCACCTGCCGAAAATAGAAAGAGCAAGAGACATTATATAAGTGGCGTTCCTACCCAGAGTTACACCACTTTTTGACCACCTCCCTATCTAACACCTTTTCAAGCGTGCTTAAGAGAGATCCAAGAGGTAAGTAGCAAGAAAATGCTCAAATTTCCACAGCAAACTTGGATTCACCAGGTGCGGGCAAGAAGCAGGACCTTCGCAGACAAGGATATCTTCCATCGCTCCGACCCCATCCCCCTTTCCACCAACAAAAGCCCGGAAACAAAGCGATGCAAATCTCTGAAACACTGAGGAATGGCTTCCCGCAGAGAAGACTCCAATCGAGAAGAATAGACCATTAAAAGGAGTAAATGGGTGAAGTTTTTGAGGGAGAATGAGGACAAAAAGGAGGGGAGAAAGTGGAAATGACAAAACTGGGAAAGGGAGGGAAGAAAGTGAACGACAACGTGAGCAAGAGCTCGTGACCGGAATTTACTGAAATGTCCAGCTGTGAACCGAAGAAAAAAAAAATCCAAAACACGTCGAGAAAGGGCATATCTCTTTTTGCACAGATGATCGTAAGCGATGGGATGAAGTTGCTCTCTTCTAGGTGTGGTCACTAAGAAGCTAAAGGAAATGTGTCACCCTTTTTGCAAAGGACCTCCATCTTTCTGCTTCAACTTCTGGTGTGAGGGCTTCATGCTGTTCAGGAAATTTTCCCTAAATTGCTTGCTTTTGGCAAGGGTGGGTTGATTTCTACTTAATTTATTTGATTCTTTACTTAGTAAGAATATCATCATGGTGAAAGGGAGAGTTGATCTACACAAAAGTTTTGGTGCAGACAACTTGGAAATCCACGGTGTGGATTTTGCAAATACTTTGGGCAGGAAAATTGGCAAAATCTCAGAGATAAAGGAAAACGCGTCACTCATCTCGCAGGGATGATGAGAAAAAGATGAAGGGTCAAGTGAGAAACTGTCAATTCGTGAAACGCCTTTTTTATTAGAATAACAGTTTTGACTACAGCTCGGTGGTTAAAAGCTTCTGGAAGTTTGCTAGCTGTCCTTAAACAGAGACACTGTTGAAGTTAGAGATGGGCCTCGGCCGCTCCTCCACGCCAGATCCCAGCAACACGCTTCGCAAACCTGTGTGTCGCTGCTTTCACTTTTCTGGTCGTGGAGGGTATACACGGCTTCTGAGCAGGGGGAAATGTTATTTACGCTCTACAGATGGTTCCACTTGATCTGAAGACTCATTTTTCTGACACCTCTCACTTTTCGCCTCCACAGCATGATTAGGCCGAAGAGGCCTGACAGATCCGGTGACGGAGAAAGCGGGGAAGTTCGCGCATCGTTAGGGATGCGGTGGGAGCCGCCGGGCTCCCATCCCCGGGACACAGACACGGAATGCGCCTCTGGCATTCCGGTTTGCTTGGCATGAGGCTAGTTAACCTGATCGGCGTCTGCCAGCACAGCAGGCAGCGCCGCGCACCGCCTCTGCCAGCTAGCGGCTCGAGTTACCCCCGAGGGCAGCCTTCCAAATGTGCTCTGCCTTGTCAGCAGCGCGGGGTTAACACCGAAACACGAGTCACCCGCTAGGAGAGCATCTTCGCTGCCGGGTGGTCAGGTGCGTTCCTGTTTGTAGGGACCTAAAAGGAAGCTCCGTGGCTCAACAACAGGCTTGCAAAAGCTTCGTAAGCAAGGGGGGAAACCTGCGGAGCCTGAGGCCCAACTCCTCTTCAGACCGCACCCATGCTGCATGCAGCAAAGCAGGGAAGCAGAAGACGGTGTAGTATTGGGCTGGCCGTGCCTGCCTGGGGAGCAAGAAAGGATTCTCCTCTCTTCCCTCAGTTAAGGAAAAGTAAAGGGACGTCAATTTCATAAGATATGGCACATTGATCTCTGGCAAACAGCTGCGTATTGATGGGTCTGCACTTACCCTACGTTGAAAGCTGACTAACGATAACCTGTGCTCTCCAAGCCAAACTCTGCTAAAGCAGGAGAGCAGAGTACCCCGAGTACTGTCTGGACTGCACCCTTCTCCAAAACTACGGGGGCCGCTGAGCCAGAACAAGCCATGCGGGAAGGTGCGTAGAGCTCTTCTGTGGGGCTGCTGTTTACCTCGGTTCAGCATCCCAGCACTCAGCTCCTCTTTCATGAGGATCAGGGAAGGACACGTTCAACCTAGGGAGAGGGACTTGGCTCCACCATCCTTCTCCTTGTTTGTCCTTGGAGAAAACTAAGCATCGCTCACATCTCAGGAAATACGGGAAAGGGAGGCTGGGGGAGAAAATTCCGACGAGAGAAAAGCGACAGTCCCTCCCACAAAGAAGAGATGACCTTTAAGAAAGACAAGCAGAAAAAAAAAAAGGGGGGACCCCAATGTCACCTCCTCCTCCATCCTTCTGCGTTCAGTGGCATGACAATGACTTACTCATTATAGCTGAACTTGGGCCGTGGAAAGAAA
>VZRZ01007688.1:360042-404568 GCA_013398175.1 Climacteris rufus
AAAAAGGATGGAGCTCATACTTTTAAAAGCACCAGGAATTACTGACAGCACGACCCGAGGTTCTGCACCAGCCGCCCCCTTTTCGAGGCCACTCTCCAGCGGCCCCATTCAGAGGAAAGGTGTGATTGTGGCAGCGGGACCGGGCCGTACCCGTCGATTGCGCCCGGGGATGTCGCTGCCACCGCTCTGTCCTCCCCCGTCTCTCCTGCAGCAGCGATGCCAATACCCCTGCAGAGATCTGCCCTACTACTGGGCCCGAACCTTGGCTACCTCAGCCTAATGGCTCCTGCCCAAACTCTGAGAGCAAGCTGGACTACTTGCCATAATTTATGTGAAAAATGGGCACAGATTCTTGGAGAAAAAGAAACAACCCTAGAAAACACATTACAAATCCTAAATGCTTTTTTTTTTGACGCTGATGGGAAGTGCCCGGTCCTGCCTGAGAAGCCTGCTACCACACAGGAGCTCCTCACGAGCGTGTTGTCACCTCGCATCTCGTTTTGTCATACCCTATCGCGGAAGATTCTGCAGCATATTGTGCATTACAAACGGGATCTGTAGGATTCGCAGGGATGTGATAATTAATTCAGTGAGGATGATGCTTAATATGGACTGGCCCGAAAGAAACAAGGTCTAAAAGGAATATGTGTGTGAAGGGGAGGGGGAAGGCAGAAGGGGGAGATGTTTAAAGTGGTTGAACGATAAGGCAAATGTTCAAAAGCTACATTTGCTTCCCGACCTCAAGAGCAGCTTGAAGCTTGGCATATGCTGCAGTACCTTACTCATCACCAAATATAACTGGTAAAGCTCATCCTGACTTACTAAAGGAAAAGGCTCTGCTCTGCACCACTAGTTTGTCCACTGCACCCGAGGACTTGACCTTGGCAAAACTCTTTCTCCAGCCGGTATCACAGCAGACTCTGGCACTGCTCCAGTAAGGCTTAGACTCCAACCTCCCAGGAAGCGACCCCCACTCGCGTCCTCCCCCACCCCAGTCCCCACAAAGGCATCCCCATGCCCTCTCTTTAGCTGAACCCTCGCGTCTGTGGACTACTTGGTGCTCTGCAAACTGGAGAGCGACAGCCCACGGCACTTATCCACGCAGAGCTATAGAGCTGGCACGGGTCCAGCCTTTCCCGGTGTGCCATCCCCACACAGCACTGCAGCTTTGGTCATATGAGCAGAAATGATGAGAAAAGCACTTTTTAATCTTTTCGCACTTGCTTCCCTGTTCAAACAGTTGCAGGATGGCTATGACTGACGTGCTCAGCGCTGAGGATATCAAGAAGGCTGTGGGAGCCTTTTCAGGTGAGTGCTTTTTTTCTTTTTTTTTCCTTCTCTCTTTTCCTCCTTTCATCTCTTCAGGTTAGGATAGCAGTGCATTTATTTTAGCTATGGGAAGATTAGAAGAACTGGCTAGACAAAATTTCAAATGAGAATGTGTTTTCAAATGTTCAATGAATGCCTCTGACAGGTTTATGAAGTACAAGGCTGCATCCTCAGCAAAGTTGTCCTGCACGTTACAGAGGTGAAATATTTATTTTAAAGGAAAGCAAGCAGTAACTGCGGACAGACTTTGCTTCTACCGAGAGGATACTTTCAAAGGGAACAAAACCCTCGGCGAACTAGGCTGCATTAAATCTTGGTGTGGGATAGAGAAGTCAGCAGTGGATGTCGGCAGCTTCCCACTCGTTCCTGAAATTTAGTTTCAGATGTTACAGAACTGCTGTTTCCCGTTTCAAGGATATAAGAAACCGCTTTTGTACTTCCTATGCAGAATCCCCGGGTGGGCTTTGCTTTTCGGGATGGAGCAGAAGGCAACAGTAGAGCAAGCGGGTGCACTGTTCGACTGCAGGAGCTCCCTGCAGGTCGAATGGCTGCAGTGGTCCACACATCCGTCTCACACTCCTCCGGGTATCAGATATTCCCTACCCCTCTCATTCATCGCGACCCCTAAAACTGACAGCAAAGCCTCTTCGTGCTTACAGAGATTCAGGTAGTTAAGGTTGCTCTCAAAGAAACGCCAGAAATCGTGCTCCGGGATGCACATTATTCCCCCCCTCCCCCAAACTACCTGGCTGACCGCACCATCCCGGGGAGCCGCCTGTGTCTGTCCTGCTCTGTGCGATGACCTTCCCGAACAGACAGAAGCGCAAGACCCGCTGAGCCCGACTCAGCTCAGGAGCCGGAGAGTCAGAGGGAGCGACAAATTGCTTTGCTCGATCCAGCAGCTGTTTTACTCATTAGCTTCTATTGTTCTATGGCCATCTCCAAGTCCCGGAGCAGATGCAATTAGCAGCAACTAATGACAGATCTCAGTCGGGCAGATCACGAAACACCGAGCCTCCTTAATTTTATGTAATAGGAAAATTTAATGCGGCGGGAATAAGAATGCATGGGGAAACAAAAAAAAAGTCCACCACACGTTTTGGAGGTCACTGTATGGCATTTCTAATCCACATCACAGTTAGGCTACCAGGGTGGGACAAAAGCGGGTGCGGTTAAAGGACAAGGGAGGTGGGGCAGGTAAACTCGGCTCCGATTTCAAGGGCTCTGGGTTGTTTGTTTTCTTCCTCCCCGGAGACTGCTCCTCACAAGGTCTTGCAGGCAGCGCGCCGTGCAGCGCTCCCTTGCAGTGCCCGAACTCACTCACACGCCGCGATTGCACGTTCCTTTAGCGGTCGAAATGCAACACTGATTTCTAGTAAGTTTCCAAGAAAAAACGCGAACAGTGCTGAAACAGTCGTGTTCTGAAACACTTCTCGCTAATGTTTGAGCAAGAGTACCCTGTTTTGTTTTTTTTTTCCCAGGGGTGAAAATGTCAAAAAGTGACAGCTATCTAATAGTCAGAATCCGCTCTCAGAAGTCTGTACTAGTGCAAAACTTACACACCCCTTCTCCCCCCCACCCCGCCAAAAAAAAAAAAAAAAGAAAAAAATGTTTAAAGCACTAAAAGAGATCAAGCACATTAGAACTCAGTTTCCAAAACTCCCAACTCTATCACAGACTTCTTGTGTGACCTTGGGGAAGTCTCATCCTTCCGTAGCTCAGCTCTTCATCTGCAAAACCAAGACATTGTCCCCCATGTTTATTTCCAGCAGCACCTGTGAAGCTCCTACCACAGCTGGGCTCGACTGTTCCTCCCAGGGTAGGAAAAGCAGTAGTATGGAAGAAAACCACGGGTATGTGTTCGTGTATGTTTCAATGACTTTTCTAAGCAGTTCTCTGGTTTTTCATCTCTTACAGCGGCTGAATCTTTCAACTACAAGAAGTTTTTCGAGATGGTAGGATTGAAAAAGAAGAGCCCAGAGGATGTGAAGAAGGTTTTCCATATTCTTGATAAAGATCGGAGCGGCTTCATTGAAGAGGAAGAATTGAAGTAAGTAAAGTTACATCCTTTCTCAAATAACCTCACCTTAAGAGTCTAATTTCCTGTGGCTTTGGTTTTTTCTTGCAAGACTCTAGGTAGTAACATACAATTCAGGCTCTTGACTAGTATTTGTGTGCAATACGAGTTGTTTGCTGGGCATATGATCTCAAGAGTGTTGTTAGCTAGTTGTTAGCTAGTTGTCACTTCAATTGCAGGATCCCTGAAACACACACGAATGGTCAATACCTTACAGCCAAATGCAGTTTCAGAGTAAAGTGCTTCTCCTGAACGTTGAAGAAGGTCAATAACAGAAGATACAACCCTGGATTCCAACTTGCATACCAAATCAGTGGTACAAATAAATAGAAAGTGTTTATTCTGGGGAAAAAAACAAACAAACAAACCCCCTACCCCCCCAAAAAAAACCCAAAAACCCCCAAACAAACCTTCCTTTTTTTCTATGCCTCCTCTTTAGGTTTGTACTGAAGGGCTTTACCCCAGAAGGAAGAGACCTATCAGACAAAGAAACGAAGGCTCTTCTGGCTGCTGGAGATAAGGATGGTGATGGTAAAATTGGCGCTGATGGTATGTAATTAGAAGAGCAAACTTTGACAGTAGCGACCGAATATTACTCTTACGTATAAGAACTGAGGAAAGTTAGGAATCACTGGGGGCTGTGACCTTCTGAAGGGCACAATTTGCGTTTAATGCAATGCCAAGTCCTGCTCCATTTGCCATACCTTGCTTGGAGGCTTTAGCGGAAGAGGAGCCGAGTTGTGACACTAGAGGGGGCAGGAGCTCATAGAACCCGGCTGTGGGTCGGGCACTCTGCAGCGCAGGACTAAATACCCAGCCAAACTCTACTTCCATTACTGTAATTTGTCTGCTGATAGCAGTGGAGTGAGATCAGGACACCATGAGTTCAGAGGCCCAGGCTTGACTATAAAGCTTGGAAAGAATAAAAGCTGAGTGCCAGCATTTCTGCTTGATGATTAGTTAGCAGAAAAGTAGTGCATGACTTAGCAAAGCAATGCTCTTAAAATTCAAAGTACATCCATTTTGCTACGGAATTTCTATACAATAACAGTCTATCCAGCTCATGCTAGTGTTTACGTGGGTCTTCACACCTAAGAAAGCTTGTCACTCCCTTTTACTGAATATGAGAAATACAAGAAAAGAACACTTCTCCTCTCTCAGCATTGCTTAAAAAAACAGTGCTGTTTTCTATTCCCCCTTGGGATGAATCAGCTTAGCCCACATACAAAATTTCTCCCTCTTCCTCTTTTTGGGAAGTGAGAGTGAATGAAACACACTGAAGCAGACATGAAGAGAGGGAATTCTAAATTCAAGGTTCCTCATTGCAGGAGATAGTAGCAGAAGTTTGTGGCCAGAGTACAAAATCACCTAGAGAACAGGCAATTGCTAGGTTTTGCCATATCGCTAAGCCATATCATAAGTTGAAATTTAAAAAATACCTAAACCCCCTCATATCTGTCTATGTTACCTAATCTCTGGGATTTGTAAAAAATGTTGCCTCAAGACAAAAAAAAGGCAAAAAAAAGAGAAATAAAAAGCACAATACAGTTAACTAACACAGTCTCCCAGCTTAGAAGATGACACACAAAATCAACCACTGACATATCAGTCACTATGACTCTTTTCCTAATTAACCTCTTAATTTCTCCAAACATGACTGTATTATGGCTTCAGAGGAGCAATTGTAAAGCATTTAGGGGAAGCTCCTGCTAACTTCAGCAGTGCTGCTAAATCCAATGTGGGTGTCATTACTTAAAACTTCATATTCTTTATTATATGGGTCTTCTTTATACACATTAAAATAAGTGACAGTAGTACTAAAATCACTGGGGAAATCTTTCAAAAGAAAACTTAATTAAGGTAAGTAAGCTTACAGCTGATCCACCAGCCTCACATCAGATAAATTTCCAGCTATTCCAGAAGGCTGCAAATCAAAACCAGTCTTAATCAGAATAAAAGAACTATATTGCATAATGATTTTGGCTTATACAAGAAAATACAGCATTAACCTTTTTTACTTGAGATTGACCATAACTTTTTTCTTCAAGTTGAAACAATGGATGAAACCCAGTACACTGTAATAAAGCAATATGAAATGCCTCTTCTCCTTATCTTTTTCTTCTGCAGCTCTTACTGTTCCGTAACTTTGAAACGGAATTACTCTGAATTTATACTTGATAATGAGAAGAGAATGATGTGCTTTTCTCTTTTGCTTCTTTTGACCATATGCCTACTGTACAACACTACCAGTTTCTTTTCCATTACTTAAATTTAACTTTAACAGCAAATTTTCACACCAGAAAGGCTTGAAATACATACAAAAGTTAACAGTTGGGACTGTGACCAAAGGACCAGGAGGACAGATAGTTCCCAGCTTTTCCTTTGGTTCATAAATCCAATTTGAGAATATAACAGCATGTGTAAATAAAATGTAAAGTCACAAATGTACATCGCGTTCATATTCAGTATTGGAATGCTGTATTTCTGGTGCAAACCATTTTTGTTTCCCTGTACCTGAATTGTCAGGCATCACTTTTATCCCTTGTTTCAAACATCAGCTTCCTACACCACTGAATGATCACAAACAAGCAGCCTTTCACAGGGGTTAATGTTAATTCTCCTGCTGGCCCTTGAGCGCTGTCCCTCAGGAGCCCACAGCAGTTGTAAGAACTGATCTTCAGGGATCTCTAACACCACAGAGCCAACTTTCTCAGATGTATCAACACAAACATTAATCCCAACCTAATCAGCCTTCTTTTAGCTAGGGTCTCACATTACAAACGTTCTCTTAGGTCTCTTGCTTTAAATATTTTCTCATTCCTGCAAGACCATTCAGCTCTGAAACAGTTTCACCAGTTTACCTCTTGTCCAATCACAATCTTTTCAAAGAGTTGAAAACTTGCAGCCAGTTCATGTAAGACATTATCATCTTCTGTGTGCTGTCAAACCCCCTCCATATTCCACCAGTGTGGACAGAAGACGATGAATCTGAAAAAAATTGCAGGTCAAGACCAGGAAACCTAATAACACTACCAACATTATCGTCCAGATCAGGCTGGAAAGTGATGCTGAAGCAGCTCTGCCAGCTTCAGGAAAATATTTATAAGAAAAAGGAGAAAACAAAATGAAATTTTCTGATCACAATGTTTTTTAAAATATGTTTTGAGTATTGGTATTGGACATGCATGTCATGATATTGATAGACTTGAGAAAGTACAAAGAGAACTTTCAAAGGTCATGCACCATAGGCAGAACAAATCCAGATTTTTATCCCAGTAAATCAGGATCTTTTACTTGGTACAGGAATTAACATCTGCAAACATTTTTAAATGTTTCAATTATTTCCTTTAAATGTAAAAATGTGACATTAAGCATTCAAAATTACAACTATTAAATCATGACCTTGCCAGGTAAAAGTCACAACAAAAAAGAAAAAAATCTTTTGGAAGCCTCTTTTCTTTTCCTGCTTCATGCTCTTCTTCTTCTAAAAGAAATTAGTGTAAGTTATTACTTATGAAGTTTCCTAAACAGATTTGCTATTGCAAAGATAATGTAAAAAACACAATCATGAGCCTACAAAGTGTCCTCTGTATTGATGTCTGTCATTTCAGTACAATACTAGAGGGCATGCATTAGGCTGGTATATAGCACTAAACTGTACTGAACACAGGGAAATGACCCTCTCCTTTTAAGTCAGAGCTTTGACAAAAAACAGCTAGTAAATTATTTTACATGACAAAAGAGTCTAAATCCTTACAATTTAAAGCTACTATTTGTGCAAAGAAAGACATAACTTAATTTTGTTTGGAAGGGTAACTGCAACTGGAAACAAGGATATAGTAAATCACAAGGATTCCCTCACTAACAGACCGCCAGAGGCAATAACCATTTACAAGGGACTAATATACAGTGCCTTATCTAAGAAGTTTTGCATATATGAATACACTTCGTAACAATGCCTCTACAAGCCATCTGTGGTTGGACTAACCTTCATACGAAAACAAATAGTGAACACTTACAAGATCATTCAACTGAAACATCCTTGAAACATTTAAAATATATTGAAAATCCTGGGGAAAGTATAAATCGTGTTGCAATTATTCAAGGAGGAGTATTTTATGGTCTGCTGGCTATCAGAAAGTACCTGTGAAATATACTACTATTAAGTGATAATAGCACTATCAAAATGTATTGCAGAAAATATTTGGCTGCAAGTCTGAATAACCATTTCCAAATATATTCTGTAGATACAAATAATTATAAAAGGTATTTACTTTAGCTTAATAGGCATGACAACTTGTTTTAACAGTATATGCATGGTTGGTTTTGCCTTTTGGAAAGGTTTCATCCATTGCAGCTCATGTTTCTCTCTGCAGGATTTATTCACACAGAGATTTAATAATCATAGCCTTTCTCCTTTTCTGCCCAGAATAGTCGGGTTTCTATCACAAGCACTTTACGTTATCTCTTAAATTCAGTTTGCAACACTTTCGATCTATGTACCCACCATGTACAGGATTTATACATGTTTTGTGTTAAGTAATCTGCATCACTAATCCTAATTTGGATTTGGATCTTTCAAAACGATGGATAAATTTGGAATTAATTTAAACCCTCTGACACTTTTATTTTTCAGTCTGGTTTGTCAGCATTTGACAACATGAATTTTGGACATGTCATCAAAAGGGCTATCTGTTTACACACAACAGTCAATTAAAATCTCACTTGTTCAGAGTTTAGCATTTTTCAACTGAACACTAGAATATTCTTTAAGATGTCTTATTTTCATCTTCCATCTTTTTTAGTTGCCAGTTTATTCTTCATTATGTCAAACTTCAGTAATTTTTTCTTGAGCCTTCACAGACGACTGCCTCCCCTATTTGTCATTTCCCTCTCAGCTGATTATGTTAAACCCATAAACCACTCTCTCTGCATACCCTCTAATCCCTTTATCGTCTTTGTGGCCCTTCTTGGGATTCCCTCCAGTCTGTCATTTTTAGTGCTCTGGGGCACATACAACTGCACGAGGTATTCTCATGTGTAACTCCTCCAAGGTTAGATGGAGTTAGGAATTATAACCAAGCAGCTATTCACCAGGATACAAATGTGTCTTTTCCATGTTTTATCTCCCTGCTGAAAGGCATTATATATACTAACGCATAAAATAACCCTGAACTGCAGATAGATACATTTCTGTAAATATTATGGATGTAACATTAATAAAAGCCACAGGGTAAAATCCTGGCCCTTTGTCACCACAGGAGCTTTTCTCATTCTCAACAACATGGTCAAGATTGCTATGCAGGTTGGTACCAGCCTTCTTTTTTGTAATCTGTCATTTTCAATCAATTTGTGATTACAAAATTGAATTTAAATGCAATATAATCACAATATAGGGACACAAATACTTTGAAAGACTCATTAATGATTCTCTTTGCCAAACTCTGATATAAAAGAAATTTATCTCCCTGCAAGATTAAATTTCTAGTTCCTGCCTTCATCCCATTGAGATTTACAAAGAAATAACCGAGAACTAATTGAGTTCTTCAGATGAATAGCAGTGGACAGTGTTACAGTCTGGCATGTATAGCATTTCCTTCTTACTCTTAAAAAAATCCTTTCATTGCATTGTAAGATTTCCCAAATCATACTTTCCCTTTAATTAACTTGGATTTCTTTGCTCTTCTGTTATTGTGATGTTTCTGCTACACCAGTGACTCTGTATTCATTGTAATATGCTTCCTCCTTCTTTAAATTTTCTTTTTTTAATATTTTAAAATTCTTTCCCTTCTCCAGAATTTGCAACTATGGTGGCTGAATCATAAAGGCTTTGACCAATGCAAACCCTTCACCCATCCTTCACTGCCCAATTCCAACCACCTCCTGCTGACTGCTTTGGCTCCTGTTCTATTTATTTATGTTATTTTATACTCCAGCTCTGTTCTCTGCAATCCTGCAACTCTGTAATTGTGCTGAAAGACACTGTTAAAATAATAAAGGTCACATCAATCTGGGCTTTCTTCTCTCTCACTACAACTTGTCTCTTATTTCATGTAGGCTTGGCACATGCTGAGAGAAAATGTTACTGGGTTTTTTTGCTGACATCCCTGCTGCTTTATCCCTAGCTAGGGAAAAGTAGGAAGAAATTTTAAAAGTTATTTGGGATAAAACATTCATATAATGAGTCATTCAGTCCAAGTTCTGAACTGTGGCAAAACTGACTGCATTATTTTTAAGCCATCCCTGCTAAATGGATGCATACTCATAGCCTGGAAAATCTCTAGTGATGGAAAATCTCTAGTGATGGCAATTACCCAACTTCATTTGGCAGTTTGTTCCTTCAACTTAATCAGTGTTATAGCTAAAAAGTATTTCCTAATATTTAATCTACATCTCCCCTGCTGCATTTTGGTGATCAGTAAATTGATCCTTGTCTGTATCATTTGTTAAATTTGCCTGGTCCGGGGGGATTTTTGGATAAAAGGTTTGACAGGAATATCAGTTGGTGCCAATCATACATGGAGATAACTTCGTAAACTATTAAAAAGCGGTCACTTCTGAAACACAGGCTATGTTTACTAGCAGTGTTACACAACTATCTAGGACAGGAAGAATGCAATGCTCACGAGAAATAACTATATGAATTTCAGGAAGGGGAACACCAAGATTTAGGTGTGATGCTGCAGTTCACAGTCTCACTGCTAAAATAGTAAATAAAAAAAAATCCCATCAAAAAGCATTTATTCTAAAACTTTAACAGAGAAGTGAATAGCTTCCTTGGAGTTACATATAGGAAACTGAGACTCAAGCTAAGGAAATGATTAGCCAATAGTAAGGCTATGACAAAGCTCCACACTTTTTTCCCAAATCCTGTTCAGTAACTTTGGCACCAAGCTCATGCTTTTTACCTGTGTTGTTGGGGGTTTTTTGCTTTTAAAGCAAAGACAAAAGCAGGAGGAAAATCCTTTTAGGCAACATCTCCCCCACATCCTGACAGAACATTAATTACAACTGTAGTAAAAAGGAAGGACATTTTCCATTTCTATATCCCAAACTATTCCCTGCAGAAATAATACCTTATTCAATGTAGATTTATTATCACTGATTTAGCAGAGACAAAAAGATAAAGCTGAAAGCCGGTCATGATGGCACTGTACAGCACCCCCTCCTGTGCCACAGCGATTACCCAGCGCTACTCGGGGAGCCACGAAACGCTCCCCAAAGCCCTTCGACATCCTCACTCTGCAGTAACTCGCAAGGAAGGCTTTTTGCTGAAGAGGCTGTGCGTTCAAAAGAAATCCCGTGGTTTTGCACAATGTATATACGGTTCGGAAGGATGTATTGATTTTTAAGTATTCTAAATAAAGCAAATGAAAACGGATTGCAGTGGAGCGGGTTTATTTCGGGTTTTTCCTCGGCAGCTGCTGACCTCGCGTGGCAATAAAGCGTCAGTACAGGAGCACGCAGGGCTCCCGAAAATTGCTATTGCAGAAAGCGGGAACGAAGATCCAGGGAATTCGAGAATCGACACAAAAATCAGCATATAAACAAAGTCCTTTACAGTCCCTTTGTATTCTCGGAAGCTGCAAGGATTTATATTTTATGCTTCACTGTATGGCATGAAAGCTGAAATTTTCTCCTGGGCTTAAACAAAAAATAGGACAATAGAACAAATAGCAAATAAATAGAGCCACTAATGAGTCTAAATATATTTATAGCACATTACGTGAAATAAAGCAAGTTACAGCAACACTAACAGGGATATTTCACCAGCATAAAGTGTGAATACCCCAATGATCCCTGTTTCAGTCTTTCATCACTCTGCAACAAGCAACACTGAGTACCTAATTTGGCCTGTAAATTTTCAGCTATATAATAAAGGATAAGATGAAAAGAAATATCCTTTACTTTCAAACTGAAAAATTACAATGGGTAGAGAGACCTCCAAAATACCTTCTTTACTTTCCATGCTGACAGGACAAGATACTCTTAAACATGCATTTGGTCAGTTTATTCAAATAGGCAACTCAGAGCCTATATTCTGAGATCTTATACTCAGAATTCTCAAAAAATCTATTCAAACCCACTTCCTCCCACCCCCCCAACTGCATTTTAAATTAAAAGTTCAAATTTCAATATGTCTATCTCCAAAGGAAAAAAAAAGAATCAAATAAATGTGTAATATAAGTAAATCTCTGCTCAGAGACAAAATGACTGTTTTACCAATTATCATCATACTGTTACTTTTTTTTTTCGCTGCTGGATCTTCACTTCTTCTCTTAGTTTCTTACTTTTCCCACTCAAATTTCTTTCAAGCTCTCTCCAAATCTTCAATTGTTTCATTTCCAATCAACAAAAATTTTCATAATTTTCCTGTTAGGTAGAAGTTATCTAGTTGTAACTCAAAATGTAGCAAACCAAAGCAAAATTTAAAGTTTCAATAAAATATAAAACAAGGCATTTTATATACAAAATATTAAATTATTCATTCTCATATTGTTCTTGCTTTAATGTCTTTGAGACTGTCAGAGAAACTACTGTAAAGCCTGAAGAAAGCAGAATTTGCTACAAAATTTAATCAGGCTTTCAGCACAGTGTGGGTTATGCTCAACAAATACAAAAAAACCACATTACTCTGCAATCTACTATTTCATGAAGAAAGATGTTTTAATTTTCAGATGCATAAGCAAAGGAGGAAAATTACATTTCTCCAAGAAACATTTACCTTTAATTTCTTAATTGGCATCTTACATCTTCTTTGCCCTGAACAGTAATTGTCCCATAATTTTCTTCCCTCATGTAATACAGTAGAAGTTATGAAAAAAAAACAACAAACCTTCAGCCACTATGTTGAAGACAAATTTTTAAAGAATCAGTACATATCCTTTACTTAGATTCATATCCAATGGTTTGTAAGGAGACACAATTAAATGACACACTAAAACAATATATGCTACTTGTTCATACTGGTATTCTATGTTGCTAGAGAAGGAATTGCTCACTCTCAGCTACAGCTCAAGAGGAAGAAGAGCCAAATCCCCCAGTCATAGCTAAACCGTCACTTCCTGACACATGACATTAGCATATAACAAAAAGGATTTGTATTAGCAGACTGTCACCAACTCTTAAGATTTCTCCAATCACCATTTGCCACTACTAAATCCTTAACCAACAAATGCATAATTGTTTATGCTTTAAGGGTCCTGCCAAGCCCTTAATGGAGTTTCATGGATCAGCAATTTTCCACATGTCTTATTTTGGGAATCAATGGACTGGAGGCCATAACACCTGTTCACTTCGCAGAAGCTGAGCTAGGATTTATATTTACAATCTATCCACCAGTCCTGAGCTCAACACTGCCTATGTCCTGCAAATGCTTCCACACTTCCTTCACTTTATCAATGCAAAGCTTGCTTTTTTTGCTTCTTTTGCCTTCTCTAACTAAAGTAAATACTTTTGAAGAGCAGTTCATGGTCTCTTTTCCTGCAACACACACAGTTTTAGCAGAGCCTCTGTGCTACGGTATCTAAGCATTAACAACATTCTGTCCAAAACAGATTTAATATTTTTATGGAATTACAAACTGCAGCATTGCACAATATATGCAACAAGTTCTGCCTTAACAAAATAACATTAAAAATTATGCCTAAAGGTTCAATGCAGTCACAAATTAGCCCACAAAATTTTTATTAATGAGCATAATGCCCAAAGTAACTTCACTTGACTCTAAAATCCTAGATTGATATTTAAATGGGTGGCAGATAGAGAACCCATTCTTTTACATATAAATAATTGCAAATGAAAGAGAAAACATATGGCATGCACCTGCACACCAAAATCCAGCTGTGATTAAAGCACATGCTGACATTCTTGTTCTAACCCCTCTGAGGAGCCATGGGTAACACAGACAGAAGAGCACAGGCTTCAGTACATGCTGGGGAATAAATACGTCCCCTAAGTCTTGTACTCATTGTTAATGTGGGCTTGTACCTGAGCTTTTGCTTCTTCATTCTGAGCAAGCATTTTAGCTGATTCCCTCTTCCAAAGAAACACACCCTTTAGAAATCCCAACACTCTCTGGGGCTCAAACATTTAAAATTACATTTCTCCTAAACACAGGAGAGTGAAGCCAAATGTATCTAAACAGGGTTAGCTGTCTGCAGGACAGGTCAATAGTCAAAATTTTCCCAGACTGTAGGATCTACTGATGTGGGAAAATTACTTCACAACAGAGGAAGTAAGTACACTTCTGGTCAATAGTAGCTCAAGTATCTCTTCTGGTCAATAAAGTAACAAAGTTTAACAAAGGTTGATGCACTTCAAAATCAGAAGTTAATATAAATACGAATACTAGAGCCCCTTCTCCAACCAGCAGAAAAATAGAAGGGACTGCATGACCTACAACAATAAACGGGTCAGATGACCCAAATATAAATACTGAAAGGCCTATGGAACTAACAGGAAAGCCTAAGCTATCAAGCCTATGGAACACGCAGCTAGAAAAGATGTTTCCTCCATCAATTCAGTCTCTCACCTAGGAAAAGCTAAGTGAAAGGATCTTGTAGTGCCTGAATCAGATTGTTCAACTCACATTGCAACAACAGTTTTTAACTTTGAGATGCTTTGTGAGTAATTAATGGCTTATGTACAAAAACACATGTTGGTTTCACTGGTATTAACAAATGGACACTGAGACCTTCAGGTGGTAAGAACACGGTAACTCGCTGATAGAGTGGATTCAGATTAGATATTAGGAAGAAATTATTTGCTGAAAAAGTTTGCCCAGAGAAGGTGTGGATGCCCCATCCCTGGAAGCGCTCAAGGCCAGGTTGGATGGGGCTTTGAGCAACCTGGTCTAATGGAAGGTGTCCCTGCCCACGGCAGTGGGGCTGGAATGCAATGATCTTTAAAATCCCTCATAGCACAAATCATTCTGTGACTACAGACAGTCACCAGGGCTGCAGCACCAGGGGTCAAAGGCTTAACCATTGATTACTGGAGGGAAGGTCCAAGGGTTGCTGAAAACCCAAATGATTCAGCGACATTTTCAGGTTTTGGAAACATTGTCTGGAAGAATCTTTTTAATGATAATATTTTAACTTTTAATAAATTCTACTTCCTGTATTTTCACAATGCAATGCAGGTTAAAAATGTATCACTAGAAAGACACTAAAATATATAAATAATAGCAAATTATCTCACAGTTATTATTGCTTTAATATAAAGAGGAATAAGAATTATGTGGCTGTGCTAATTTTATGCTTCATTCTGCAGATGAATGAAGATTTTCTGTCTTAAAAACACTTGCATGCCTCTCCTTTAAAGCAATTTTCAATTTTGCTGGATACAGCACAATTGCATCTACTCTTTCAGCTGCAATGGGTTGTTGAAATTGAGCTATTGCCCAGCACCTGCTCTTAGTCAGACAGCTGAAATCAGAGGTTAGGGGGAAAAATAAAGATTTTTTTGTCATTGTAATGCAAGTCTCCTTTTAGCTTTGCTGCAGTCAGTGTTCAATTATGTTCTGTAACAACCTCCATTACTACAGCCAGTATTTTTCTCTTCTCTCTGCATACATTAACTTCCTCATTCACATGTGAGAGCCTTCTTAGCAAAGCAGAGTCTTAAGAGACATTTGCCCATAGATTTCATGGGTCTCTATCTTTTTGGGGCTGTTGAGGATCCTGGTGTTCAAACGTATCTTCATTTTGAATGCTCAAAAGAAAGGTAACTGATACAATAGAACTTAAATTACCTCCCACTGAAGGTCTGATAGGACAAAATTAACCTGAAATTCCATCTAGTCTGTTGAATACAAAGCATCGAACAAGTAACAATGAAGGACTCCCACGTAATTTTTAATCCTATTTTTACAAGCTCTGAATGCTTCTCCTTCAGAATTTTTATCAGTTAACTGTGGTGCCCAGAAGTTTAAGACTCCATCAGAAACAGGAATCAAGGCCCTACATCTGTAGGAAGAAAGTCACAAAGATTTTGACCAGCGAGGTCCAGCCACAAATGGGAAGGAAGTAACTGGTGTGAAGAGCTACTGGGAGGGCAGGAGCAGGAGCCCTGCTTCTGAAGTAGGAAATAAATGGACAGAGAGCTCTGAGGCAGAGGTCAGAGGGTGAACAACACTGAAATTCAGGGTCTGAGGAAAAGGAAATCCAGAGCAGGAAGGACTGGAGACGATTAGAGTGAGGATTTGAAAAGCTTAGAACAGAAGATATTTTATTATAATAGAAATCCATTATAATAAATTGACCTTGAAAAGAAAGGCCATAATTAAGGTGGTAAAGTTAGTGCCCAAAAATTTAGCCTCTTATAAAAGGGAAGAGGATAGGAAAGAGAATGATGTAAACTTTTGAAAACGTAATTAGGAGTCTCAAGTATTTCTCTTCTGCTTCTTCCATTAAACCTCTGGTCCTGGAGTGACATGGCTGACTCTAAGTTTTCAGCAAAGGGAAGAAAATCCTAGCTGTCATGCCTGCAAAGAAAACCTTGAACATTCAAACCCTAAAAACACAAACAGGATATAAACCCAACCATAAACTTTTATTTTTAATAAATCTCATTATTTGAATGTAATCTGTCTTGCAGTTTTTAACATAAGATATAGCATTAGTGTAAGCCTAGCATCTGCCTTCTAAGCAAACAGCAGAGATCCAAAAAAAGATCCCCAGCTGCTATCATAGTCATCATCAGCACATAATGACTGACATGCTGGAATTATGGGTAGCTCATTTAAAGCTGTCACATATTCATGAATTCTCTGTTTGACAGATTAACCCCTTCCCCAGGATGCAGTGAGAGAGAGAGACGATGGCTCCAATGACAGCACTCGCAGCTCAGGAAGGCTCAGGCCACACACAAGGCCCCAGCAAGCCCTCAGTCTGTCACAGACTCCCCCCATGGAGACATCCAGACAACTTTCTGTGTGATGTTCCGGTTCCCTGATCAACTGCCCACTATCTACTGCTTTGGGAAGTATTGTTAAAAATTAAATAAAGATTTCAGGGTTTCTTCCCAGTGCTTTTCCATGTTCAAGAATAAGAAAATAAAGATTCAAGCTGGAATTTTTCCAGACATATGCTGAATAATTACTGTCTAAAAATTCTCTTTATCCTTATGGATTTGAATGCATCCTTGAGAAATCTTTCCCTCCTTTCATATTCACCAGAAGAGAGGACATACCAGTTACAATTAGCATACTCAAACCAAGTTTACATCTTGTAGAGGTACCTACCCCACATGTAGTAATTTACCACTTTCCATTGATGCCACGGCTTCCATCCATTTCTAACTTCCACTCTCCCAATGGAGTAGATCAGAAACAAATGACAGATATACCAGATCAGTCAGAAAGGCTGTTGTAACTGCCAACAAATCCTTTGGCTGCTTCAACCATTTTATAATCATCTTACATTTCAGTGCACCGACTCTCAGCCAAAAAACCTTCAGATCTGTGTCTCAGCCCCTACCACAAAAGAGCAAAATCTCAAGACCTGAACTATAATGGCATTATCAACAGGGCTAGAGAAAGCAGCCAAATTCTCTCTTCTGTGCTAATAGCCTCACTCTGAAGAGAAATAAAAGTCAGTTTTGAGGGATGCCAAATGAAGTAGCCCTCAAAATAGATGAAGTTTCTATTTATTCCACTGCTTGGGGAAAGCGTAAAGAAAGGAAATCAACAATAAAATTTACACATCCGTTCTTGGCAGTTTTCAAAGCTCTCCAGACATACCAGTAAACATTCCCAGTCAATCCTGTAAGAATCTATACAGATTTAAAAAGCTGCATGAGCTCTGAATATTCATCCATTCCCAAGATATTTCTGATGCCGTTTAGTCATACTGTTTCCTTTTAGTAACGTAAGATTTAAAAAAGAACTGATGAAATACTTTGTATTTAAGAGATTTCTTACAGAAAGACCTACTAATTCCCTTTCCTCAACATTAATGCCTTCCTGAGAAGCACCGCTTACTCCAAAGAAAGCTACAGTACTTCCCCAGCAGCTTTTATTAGGCAGCACGTTCAAGTTACAGGTTGTAACTGCCTCAATTCTGCACGTATCTAGAATGTTTGCAATGATACATGAGTAACTATGAAAACAAGTCCTAGGAATATGAGTGAATTCTGCCTCACAAAAAAATCACTTTTTAACAGGTATGCTCTGTGAAGAAGACAATTAAGTGACCTATACAGTGCCCGGCAGAATCTGGAGCACAAACCATACATCAGCTTAAAAGACTGCACGACCTCAGTTTAATCCTCATTGTAAAGCCTTACCTTGTGTCTGAAATTCCTTGCCACTCCTGCTAGAGCTGCAGTTCCACCATCGCTGCCTTCTGCAGCCGGATGAAATGCCAGCCACACACGACACGTGCAGTTCGACTGTTGTTTTGTGGCCACTGCCTGAAGGAATGTGCCTTCACATTTCAGGGTCTTGTGGCGGTCAGGGAAACTTATCCCACTCACGTGAGAGATGGGGCATTTCCCAGCCAAAAGAATGCTGATTTATTTGAGGAAGGAATTAAATGTGTGAATGAAAAGAGTGCTTTATTTCTCCTTTCTCTGCTAAATACAGACTTTAACCTAACAAATACTTCTCTAGGGTAAGGGCATCATCCTTTGTTGTTGGGGAGGGTTTTTTGTTTAAATCCACAGGGTTTCTCTTCCCCTCTTTCTCACATATTCACGATGAGGGAAGCTTCAGTGAGCACAGCCACCAGCATTCCAATTTATTCAGCAGCAACCCCTGTGGACTGCTAACAGCAGACTGCGATTCTGTTTGGATTACAAGGTGCAGATAAGTAATTCCGTCCTTAATCTATCACTGTCAATGATGGTGAGGGAACAACTTATGCCTGTGAGAAGTCAGGCAGAGGGAAAGACTGAGATTGGGTAAAAAAAAATAGTGTGGGGCAAAAGGACAGAAGAAATAGAGAGGATACAAGTCCATTAAGAGTTCTATGCACACATGCATGCAGAGGCAGGAAATTAGGGAATGGGATAAAGGAACAGGCTTGCTAATAGGAAAGCAGCAAGCAGAAAGGAGATATCCAGATTCCAAGCAGAATTTTTCAATAGCAATGAAAATCTCACTTCCAACATAATCTATGCCTTCTCTTACACTGATCCCAGTATAAAAGGTTTGGGACATTTGCGACCTCAGTGAATGCTGATGGATACTACCACATTGCAGCCACGATCAATAAACCTCAAGTACTTCATAATGGAGCCTCAAAGCCTTCACATACAGACCTGTCAGGAAACTGGGGCAATATTACAAATAGACAACAAAGGATAATGCAAAGATTGCAAAAATGGAACAACGCAGAGACAAGTGAATTTCTTGGAAGATGGAGTGGAAGGCAGAAAAGATGAAAGAGGAGGTAAGCTATTTAGACACAAGTAATGGAGAACATCAATAACCCACACCTGTGTTATGTGATGGAGGATTCAGGGATGGAAAACAGGGGAAATAATGATGAGATCTGGGATGAATTTTTCCCTTTTAAAGGAACACCAGTAATGACTCCATCACTATATTTCCCTACAATCATCATCTACAATTAAAGTCTGCCCAGTCAGGCTAGTGAAGTCCCTTTCATGTTTTTATCCCAGAAACAATGTTATTTTACGTGCATACAGAAGACTCCTCTGATTTTGCTATAGGTTCTCATTATTTTTATGTTATTCGCTTGCCTGGCTAGGTGTCTGGCAGATATGTCACAGAGTCCCACACATGTGAAATAGCTCATTTATCCCAGGAAAGGTAAAGAAAGCTGCCTTCTAAGCAGGTACTGCCTTGACGTTAAAAGAAAACTTGGAAAAATTTATTTTCAACCAACACTAGTCTCGGAATGTCCAACCCAAATAACCCAAATACAGATGCATTATTGATTATTCTGTTCTTCCCAAGCTTACTCACTGCTTTCCACAGTAGGCACATTCTGTGCTCCAGAATAAACAACCCAAAGCGCAACCAAGCAGAGTTTATATCCTAAAATACGGATTGCTATTAATGGCATGCTTTCTGATGGCACAGATCTTCAATGTGGTTGGAAGGAGGGGAAAACCCGGGAAGCTTCATGGTCACCTTTTTCAGCTCCCACCCAAATCCATTGACTTGGACTGTGTAAGGATGACAGAAATCAGTTCAAAGAATAAAAATAGGGCATAGAAATAGTTTAATAGTAGCCAAGGGAGAACTTGGTATAGATATTTCAAAAACAGGAAAAAAACATAAAGAAATCAACCTACTGCAGTGTGAAAGACTACAAAAATTAACGAAGAGGGGAAAAAATGAACCAAATTCTAAGATTCTAAGAAGAAAGTAACAAGAAATCACCAAGAAAACTTTCTCCGTGAGTACAGTAACACAAACACAAGCAAAAGTGTGCACTGGAGGAAGGGATACGGGATCAACTGCACATCCGGGCAAGGAAGCAGCGCAGCTCCCCTTCCACACGGGTCACAGCAGCCTCACAAACGTGCTGTTCCCACCGTGCTGACCCGGCTTCGTGGCCGACGACGAGCTGCCGCAGCCAAGCCAGCGGCCCGCTGCGCTCCGCGCTCCCGCCCCACGCCCCGGGGGCGCGCCCACCCAAACGCTGCGGCCCAGCGCCAGCAACGCCAAGGGCGGCGCAGGCCGAGCTGCCGGCGGGCGCATGCGCAGCAAGGAGCCGCGGCCCTGCCGCACGGAGCATCGCGGGCTGCGGGCTCACAGGCAGGAAATGGAGGGTTCTCCCCCTCGCTTGTCTCTTCCCTCCTCGGTGCTGCCGCAGCTCTTTGCCCGTAGCTTTTATTATTTCTGCCGTGTCCCCAGATGGTTCATTTCACCCCCGTGGTACAGTCCCCTGTGTTCTGCCCAATAACAAGCCGGCTCCCGGCGACNTGCGGGCTCACAGGCAGGAAATGGAGGCTTCTCCCCCTCGCTTGTCTCTTCCCTCCTCGGTGCTGCCGCAGCTCTTTGCCCGTAGCTTTTATTATTTCTGCCGTGTCCCCAGATGGTTCATTTCACCCCCGTGGTACAGTCCCCTGTGTTCTGCCCAATAACAAGCCGGCTCCCGGCGACGTACTTAGTTACCAGGCAGAATTCCCCGCCATGCCTCCCGCAGCACCGCCGTGCCACCGGGAGGGGCGGAGCGTCAGGTTTGAATGACAGCACGCCTGGTGGGCGGGGAAAAGCGTGAAAACCAATAATAACTTCGGCTGGCATTGACGAGCAGGGCCCGCAGCCAATCGGGATGGGCGGGCGGTCGCTCGGTTGCCAGGGCCGCGCGGTTGCTAAGGGCGCGGTACAGCGGAGTGGCGGCCCCCGCTGTGGTCGGCCCGGCCCGCAGCCGCCACCCGTGCCTGGCCAGGGCGATGGTGAAGCTCGCTGCCAAGTGCCTGCTGGCAGGTGAGTCTGGCCCGCCCGGTCCCATACGCCCCGCTGGCGCCAGGGGCCTAGAGCGGGCTCCGCGGGGTGGGGCGAGGCCGGCAGCGGAGGCGGCCCGGCTTCCCGCAGTCCTTCGTCCAGGGGCCGCCCCGGCGGAGAAGAGGTAGGAAAGGGCGACGGGGGAAAAGTGAGAACCTCGGCCGCCTGGGGACGGGAGCAGTCGAAGCCGTGTGTGTTACTGCCACTCGGTATGCGCCCCCGCCTAGCACGTGGAATCGAGCTGTGCCCAGGGAGGCTGTGAGGTGTAGCCGGACGGCTGAAATGCAAGGACAGGATCTGAAAAAAAAGGGAAAAACAATCCCAAAGCAAAAGCAAAAAGAGTATTTCTATAGTGTGGAAAGGTGGCGCAGAGATTGGGGACAGGGTGAAGGGAGCAGGGTAGGCAGCTGAGCCTTGCCTCCTTCGTGAGGCTTGCTTTGGGCTGACATGAAAAATTCATGTCAGAAATCAGGTTGATTCCGAGACTGTGATAGAAAGGTAAAGACTAAACAAAGAGTAGAAGGATAAAGCGTGTGCACTTACAGTGGCATCTTTTTCCCCGAGCAAGTTGGAGGTTAACCTGATAGACAAGTAAGGTGAAGACACTTTAGTCAGGATAGGTTATAGAGGTGTTGAAAGTAAGTACAGCTGACTGTTAACACTGCGTGAATAAAACTTTTTTTTCACCCTTCCTCTACATTTAAGCTTTGTGCAGCCTCAGCCAAAAGCACAAATCAATAAAACCTTTATGTGCAGTCAACTCCCAGGTATAACTCTCCGCTCCAAATTCTTTCGTCCAGAATAAAATGTTTGCCTTTTTTTAAGCTCAGAAGCAGCTGACCATCACCTCACACAAACCCACATGTCGTGTTTGGCAAACGCAGAAGAATTAATCTCCCTTGTGCCTCTACTGCTGTGGAGAACTTGAGTATCTTGCCCATCTTCTACATTTGAAACTTTGGCATCATTTCCAGTTTGGAAGGTTTTGCTCCCAATATATTGGCTTTTCTAAAGTCTTTCCAGTTTTGTTGTTTAGTGTTACCAAAGGCCAGTTCCACGACCATTTCAAAATCACGTAAGTTTTCTTTGGATGACCTGTTTATGTCCTTAATCCTTATTGGGTCTGGAGCTGCCTTTTCAGTTCTATTCACAGCACAAAGAACAAGAAGGTCCTGTCCCATATGTAGTTCTCCTATGTGCTACAGTAATACCCATGTATTATTAAGAATAATAAATTAATGAAGCAGGCCAGGCAAAATAGATTCTGTCTTGCAGAAAAGACCAGAAAGAGACCTAAGATATGAGTAGCCACAACAACCTAAAGAGAACAAGAAAATGCAATTACATGGGTAGGAGCAAACCCATCAGAAATGGAACTGGGAGCTCATGTGTACCTAAGGAAATGGTTATGAAGAGCAGTGACTCACAGAATTGGGAGCTACACCAAGGTCAAAGAGAACAGGGGAAAAGGGCTTTTATTAGCAAAACAGAGACTATTAACTTGACAACAGAAAACGATTCTTGTGTTATCTCAAGGGTAATTTACAGACAGTAGTAAAAGAAACTGTTGTCTGAGCTTACTGTGGAGATACTACACAAAGGTTTTCATTGTAGAGAGAGAGTTGGCAGTAGCAGGCATTTTAGAAAGACACTACAGATCCTGGCAGAATAGCAGAAATATGGATAGAATATATGCTGTGGGGTGCACTACTGGCAGATGAGACCAAACTAAAAAGGGCATGGAAACTTACTTTGAGGAAGTATAATGATGTGATGGACTAAAGAGGACGGCAAAGAATACGAAGCGGGAAAGAACACCTGGGGCTGTCAAGTAGAAGAAAGGCAACGCATCAGTTAAGAATTTTTGCTGGCTGATGCCTGCACAGTTTGGAGCAATGTGTGCTTCTCTATCTCATTTTACAAAGACAGATCTAATTGTCTATTGAAATACAGAATAGCTTCCACTCAGAACAGAGAGTTGTCTTCCGCACAAGCTTGAACTGATCAGAGAACAAACAAGCTGACTTAACAGATTTTCCTGTCTAAATATTATGAGCCCAACTCAGCTCAAAGTAAGCAAGCATGCTAAAAATGTTTAAACAAGAACTACATTTGGTTAATGCATCTAGGAGTAATTGTCACTATCCAAAACACCCTTTCTCCTCTGTAATGTTATGTGAGCAGAGAGCTTTACCAGTTTCCTTCAAAACACCATTAGGAAGCTGTAATAAAGTCAAATATACCCCTTTTCAGGTTTATCTATTTACAACATAATGTAAAATACTTTCCTTCTGGGTTTATTTATTAACAACATAATGTAAAAGACTTGTATTCCAGGCTTGGCTGTTATGAGTGTGCCTTTAAGGGTAAAGCTTGAAACACTGGGGTATTTAATTACTGGCTCCTATCCTTTTAACTCTCCAGGCTAGTAAGACAGTATGCAAAGAAATTACAAGCTCTTTGGAAGCACTAAGTTAAGTCTTTGTTTTACAAGGGTTAGGATATTTTTCATTAAGTAATGTGGGCGTGTGTGAATTCTGCCAAGCCAGAGGAAATGGCCTGAAGTTGTGTCAGGGGAGGTTTAGCTTGGATATTAGAAAAAAGGTTCTTCACCCAGAGAGTGATTTGGCGCTGGAACAGACTGCCCAGGGTCACAAGCACCAACCTGACAGAGTTCACTAAACATTTGGACAATACTCTCAGTCACATGGTGTGACACTTGGGGATGTCCTGTGCAGAGCCAGGAGTTGGACTCCGTGATCCTTGTGGGTCACTTTCAACTCGACTGCTTTGCATCTCACAGAGTTTTGCAACAGTAGACCAAAGCAGGCAGCTGCCAGGTTTGCCTGAAGTATTTTGCAAGCCATATCAGAAAGCCTTGGCTCTTGAAGAGCAAAAACTAAAGCCCCTTGGTTTTCCTTCCATATAGGGATGAATCAGCAGGCTCTTTCTCTCCAGCCATGTGCTTTCTCTCTGACGTTTGCTTCTGTTATGCCCAGGATGCAACTAATGAGCCACCAGCAGCATTGAGTCAGCAAGAGTTGCTCTCTTAGCAGGGTCAGCAAGAAGAGTTCATTGAGGAATGTTACCAGCTTAAACAGCTTTTTCTCAGTATATAACAAGGATTTGAGTCTGGGGAAATGGGTAACCTAAGGAGAGGAAATAGTCTTCTGGGAAGCCTGGTGTCCCTTATCACATTGGATTTTTTTTTTTTTTTTACACAGTAACATATCTGGGAAATTTTAATTCTTAGGTAAGGTCTATGGAGTAGGCATGAATTTTAGAACAAACAGCAGTTCCACCCTGATCTGGCAGCCCTTTGCTGTTGTTCATAGATCAGAAATGTGATGTCAGCACCAATATGCATAATGTCAATATTCATTTCCTCATGTTTTAGATTGTTTTGTGCTTCATGTGTCAGTTATCTCGCTTGTATTCAGAGTTAGAGCATCCAGGCTCTTCCAACATGTGATAGTAACAGAACCGAGGAAAAATAAGATTCTCTAGTATGAAACAAAAATCTTTCATGTTTTTGGTTTTGCAGGAGATCCAGCTGTGGGTAAGAGTGCTTTAGCCCAGATGTTTCGCAGTGATGGGGCTCATTTTCAGAAGAATTACACACTGGTAAGCATACAACAGGCTCAGACTGCTGTCTTAACATTTTTCTACGATGAATGGGAAAAATGAGAGGCCTAGAACAAAACAAATATGATTTTAAGTTCAGGTATTCGAGGTGAGATCTTACAGGATTTTCTTTCTTACACCCTGGATTCTGAAGAGAAACCGTTTAACATTTTGTAAGTCTGCATTATGTGGGTGCTGGTGTTGAAATTTAAGGCAGAACAGTTTAGTTAATTTTGTAATTTTCCTGCTGAACCAATGTTTTCACAAGGTTTTGTGGTGTTAGAGAGATTCTCTCTTTAGGGAGCACTCTATGAAAAAGCATTTCTGAAGGAGAAAGCTTTTAATTTCAACTATTAAATGTTCATGTGGACAGTGTGCTTATCACTGTGCAAACACGAAGATGTGCTGCATAGCCCCAAGATAATTATAATCTACAGAAACTGTTCCCAGATGAAGAGGATACAGTTTGCAGGCTTTCAGTGTAAGAATCGATGGTGATGACTAATCAGAAGCAGGATAAAAATAAAAGTAAATATAAGTAAAGTAAAAAAAGGAAAATATGAGTGTGGAGGAAAAAAACCCCTAAAATATGTTTATTCATTGAAATAAAGATGGAAACCAGAATTTAAGGATAGAAATAGAACAAACAAACGAGCTACAAAGCAGAATGAGATAAAAGGTGGAAGAAGCACAAATAATCTGAGTCCCATATGTTAGCTCATCACATGGTTGGTGCAAAACGTTCTAAGGCGCGTGTTAGAGCAGCAGCGTGAGAGTGAACGTAGACCTGCAGACTTCAGCTCATACTCTGACCTGTGTATAAGCAAATCTCTTTGGTTCTCCTCCTCTTTCCCCCAACTGAGCAAATCTACAAGTCTTTGACATATTGGTGAGATTATGTTACCAGAGCTCTGAGGAGTATTGCTGAGTTCCCAGTGATCTGTGTTTGATGGGATTGTAATGATTCACAAGAATTGCCTCAATCCAATGCATAGTTGGTATGCAGTTGGACAGGCTCTTTATAAACTCTCCTGATCCTCATTTTCCTGATTCTTCTTGACAGACAACGGGCATAGAACTGTTGGTGAAGGCTGTATCAGTTCCAGAGACAAGTGATAGTGTGGTGAGTATTTCTGTGACATAAATTGGGTCAGAAAGAGACATCCAGAGCTCAAGCCTCACATGAGTCTCATTCTGGTGGAAGATCACTATGCCTGTTCATAAGGCAATTAAGTTGCATTAGGGAAATGAGGCTGATCATGTATAATTGCTGATACTTCAGGGTTAGTTCAGTCTTAAAAATGTAATTTTTATATACTTGTGTCCAACACAACATTTTAAACTAAAGTTATTGCCAGCTTTTTTGAGATTCTCTTCTGTCCTTTAGGGCACTCAGGTTTAGTTCATGATTCTTGGAACGACAGAAGCTGAAGGTTATTTGTTATTTTTCCTTAATGCCCTATACTCCCATTAATGAAATGTGAACCGCATGTATAATTTTGTATAAATAGTACAGGTTACTGTCCCACTCCACATACTCTGTTTCCAGTAGGGAAACCAGATTTGGGGCCTCGAAGATAACTCTTTTATTGGTTATACTTGAAAAATAGCTGTTTATTTTTGCATATTATCTGGACTTTTCTGAATGCAGGGGAATTTGTCCCTGAGGGACATGACACTGCTGTACTGAATAAAATGTTGGAGTTACAAGTTGCAGTATTTACTTTCAAAACCTTTCCCTACACTGCATTTTTCTTGGCAAGAGCCTTCTTTCTGTTTCCGCTTTCAGGAATTCTTCATTTTTGACTCTGCAGGAAAAGATCTATTTTCTGAAATGCTGGAGAAACTGGTAAGTCTTATATAACAGTCCTCTTCTTCCAAAGAAGTGCTTTTGCTTTGAAGATCTGAACTCCCCAGTCTGGCAGATGTAGCAAACTTTGTCTTTAGTGTAAATGGGAGCAGTTACCTCAGTTGCCAACGCATCCTGTTCTACCTCTCTTAAACTTGCAAAAGTACTAGAAGAAATACTTTCCAGAGGAAGGAAAGTAGTTTTCAAATGAAATAAATAGGGATTTTTAACTGAGAATTTCTGTGTACTGTTGTTTAAAGTTATTTTTATTTCCTAGAAAAACATCTATTTTGCTGGTACCTCAACTGTGGGAGGATTTTTTTGTGTTACAGTGATGTGTTTGATCCAACAGGATTCATTCTTGTCCTTGAGTGTAATCCTGTCCTTGGGTTTTTTCCTTTTCATGTTTGTGGCCTTACCTGTGTGGTTCTCTACTGTGTTATCTCATTTTTAGAAGCAGAATCAGTTAATTGATGTGAGCTTTCATAAGATGGCTAAGTCAACCTAATGGTTCTTTGCTCTAGAAGAGACAATTCCACTTTTGCCCTTGCACTAGGTCTCATTTGCAAGGGACTTCTCTAGAAGCTGGCTCAGCTTCTCAAACTGGAAGAAAACCTTTCTACTTTTTTTTCTAGGATTAATTTTGTGCTCATTCAGCATGAAAAATCAGCTTCCCCAGGGATCAGATGAATGCCAGAGCTGATACTGAGTAAAGGGGCAGGATTGTACAGAGAGGAATAGGCAAGAGAGCAAGACCACCTCTCCCAGTGCCAGTGATTTAGTTGGATGAATTGAAATGTGAAACCTCACCAGGTCACAGGATTCTTGGGTGCTAGGCTTTTTATTTTCATTTTAGCAGCTGTGTTTGCCATGTTTCCAGACTGCCTATTGACCACATCAATTTCATTAGAGCTGACAGTGTTCCTTTCTTGCTGTGCAGTGGGAGCAACCCAACGTCCTGTGCCTTGTGTATGATGTCACTAATGAGCAATCCTTCAACAACTGTACCAAATGGTTGGAGAAGCTGAGGGCTCAAGCAGTTGGGATGCACATCCCAGGTAAGAATACGTGTGGTTCTTGTTATCTAACACCTCTTGTGTGACAGCAGTTCTTTCTGTTGAGATGTGGCATAGAGCATTTATTTTAAGTCAGGGGTAGATATGGCTTCCTCCAACTCTTTTGTTTTTATCACAAAGCAGATAAGGCTTAAATATGTTTCCTTTTTGGAACCGTTTCTAGGTAGTTGTAGACTCTTCTCCACACCTCCAGCTTTTTCAGCTGCTTCTACAAATGTTCCAGCATTTATGTCAGCATTGATGGGCTGGTTTTCTTCTTTTGTTTGTATCTTTTTTTCTGTAGGTGTCTTAGTGGGGAATAAAACAGACCTGGCTGATCGTCGAGTTGTGGAGCAGAAGCAAGCACAGGAGTGGGCTGAGAAACATGGCTTGGAATACTGTGAGATGTCAGTGGTGAGTATCTGCTCCTTTCACCATCTGTGGAAGTGGATGTTGGTAAAGTTATCTTCTCTTTCAGGCAGACAAAGATAATTGGGGAGTCTCTTCCCCTTGTTTGTCATCTAACTCAGTTTTAATCCTTCTTTGGTGAAACACAGCAGACATAGTCAAATGTTTATACCATCTGCTATTCACAACTTTCTTATTTCTTTACAGAAGGAAATGAAAAATTTTGAGGCCCCTTTCCACATCCTGGCAAAATTATTCCACCAACTGTACAAAGAGAAAGTGGAAACTTTTCACTCACTAGTATGACTGGTATGACTTATTTATCCTCTAAGCTTCTTCTAGCGCTGAGAATCCTGCTGGACTGAATACAGAGAGAAGAAGAAATATGAGCTGTTTGGTTCTTCATGGTCATCCTCTGGTAATTGAGAATAAACTAGAAATAAGCAAGTGGAAAGACACTCTTCTAAGTTGCTACCTCAGCATTCCTTTCATGTCCTCTGACTTGGTTCTCT
Organism: Climacteris rufus; assembly: GCA_013398175.1. Classification (NCBI taxonomy): domain Eukaryota; kingdom Metazoa; phylum Chordata; class Aves; order Passeriformes; family Climacteridae; genus Climacteris; species Climacteris rufus. The sequence continues at coordinate 388,322 of VZRZ01007688.1, forward strand.
GCTCACTGAAAGTCTGCTAGGTTGGAGGAGGTGGAGAGTAAAAGGGTACTGGCAGAATGGAAATTGCCAGTTCTTTGCTTTGATATCTTCTTGTCTGAACAGACTTCCTGCTGCTTACAGGCAAGGATTTAGAGGTTTGGAAAAGGAGAGGGGAAGCTGACAGAATGTTTTTCAACTTAAGCGATCCACCCTTGTTATATACATCGCAGGGCAGGACCGATATTGCCGTACCCCTTGGAAAGCATTTTCAGGAGGCAGCCTATGCCCTAAAATCAGCACCTGGGGACAGAACTGGGTTTTGGTGTGTTTCCAGGAGTGCCCAGGATTGGAGGCCGGTTTTAACAGTGTTGCCCTTATCAGTTGTAGGACTGATATGCTGCTGACTTACACGTATTTCTAATTTCTAGAATCTGTTTCTTGGCTTTGGCGTGGCTCACTGTCCCTGCCTGGTGGGAACGGCGTCGCGTCCCTACCGCTGTCACTTGGTGACGCAGTGCCCTCTGCTGGTCCCAGGTCACAGGAGTTCTCCAGAGGCTGCCACCTTCTCTGAAGCGACCGGGCAGGGCTTCCTGCAGCCACATACAAATTGGCTTAACTGCAAAATGGAGTCAAATTGCAAGAATACCTCTTCTATTCTAAAGACGAATCTAAAACTTCATGTCTTTGTCATCTTACATATTTTTGTGTCATTTTTGTCAGCTGAATTTCGCAATACCGTTCTGATTAGCTTCAGTTCTCAATCTCAAAATCAGAGGCCTCTTATTAAACTCTCTCTGCTTGTCATTTGATTGTGGATTAAAGACCATGGTTTTGATGTTGCTAGTGGAAGCAGGACTAAGGAAATGAAAGACAGCCTGGCTAAGTTTCTCTGACTCAGCTGTGTCTGGCCAGAAGTTTTGTATTTGAAAGGGTAAAAGCGTAGCTGCTCTTTTATGTTGAGTACTGATGTTGCATGTGTAAGAGTCTTTGCTAATGCAGTATGCAGAAGTATCTGTGGTAAGGTACTGCCTTGTAACTGAGCCTAATACCAAGAGTTTCAAAAATTTAACTGTTCTCTTCCAGATTATGGTAGACTCCCTTGGGCAAGGCACGCTGAATTTTGTAGGGAGTAAGCACTGAGTGGTTTTTCAGGCAGTCTTTTCAGAAGTATGTGTTTCAAGACTTTTATACATGTGGTTTATAATCATTTTTATGCCCAGTGCTAGGAAAAGTACATTGAATTGAACAGAAGAATTGAATAGGCTGCATATGTTGTAGCAGAGTTTATGAAGCACTTCAAGAATCTGGAGAAGCAGCTGGGCTCATTTCACTGGTAGCAGTGTGTTGATGCATGCTTACTAGGTAGGGAGCATGAATACCAGCTAAAGAGATTGAGTAGGAGCTCAGTCTACAAGAAATGAAAACAAGAGGTTCTTTTGCTGGAATCCAACTTAAAAATCACAGAACCAGCTGGGAAAGCTCCTGCTTTTTCCAGAGAAGGGAGAGGTCTTCCATGAACTTAGGGTAACTAGAAGACTCACTGTTTTATGAATTGGATTAGCATTACTGGCATTTGTGTCTTATATGGGTTGTCTTGTTAATCCTGGGAGTTGGCTGTTGAATTACATGGGCTGAACAGACTCTTGCCTGCAGGTGCTGGTACCTCTGACCATTAAGAATAAAAGTTATTTTGGATGTTGTGCTGATCTAGTTAAAGAACTAAAGAAGGTTTGTTTTGACTTGGTATCTCATTTCCCCTGGTTCTATTGACAATGTGATTGCAAAATAAGACATACATTTTTTCATATTGAAAATAACATACCAGGTCTGTATGTCACCTGTGACATGGTGTATATAGGGGAGTTGAATGCCTTGGGAATAGGTAATAAAATTAATCCTATGCAATCTTTAACCAGGGAGTCCATCTCTCTGCACCAGAAGGACCTTCCATAATTTCAAATAAACACTCTAAATGCACCAGTAAGATGAAGATTGGTGAATGCTGTTTTATAAAATAAATGCAAAAGCTGGAGGAGCTCATTAAGGGAATGCTTGCAGTGGTGATTTGTGATTTATAGGGAAGCTGCTTTTGAGAAGTTAGTGAAGAAAAATGCATCCCATGCAGGGAAAGATATATTGCCTGAGAGAGGAAATGTATGATCTAATTAGCTAACAGTAGGGATTCACCCATTGCCCCTTTCCCTCTTCCACAGGCCATAACTACAGTTAGAAAGGAAGGCGTGTCTAAAGCATAGTGTCCAACTTGCTTTTCACAGGACTATTTCAAACACTAATGTAGACACAATTTAATGTCCTTAAAATGGTGTGTTTGACAATAAACATCTCAACCCTTTCAAATGCGTTTTAAAAGCATAATATATTGTCCTTCCTGGCCTTCTATATAATACCAGCCTGATGCAGGTGGTGCTTGTTGCTATTTTCCTGGCTTAATTGTGACCTTGGTTGTAGAGGCTAGTAGTGAAGAGTGGGTAGAGAATATGGGAGCCAGACATGGGAAGACTGTGGAAAATAGTTTTGTCTCTGTGTGAAGGAGTTCAGGGTGGTGAGTAGGTGAGCTGGGCAAGCGGGATGAGTAGGAGTCTGAAGGCATTATTAAGTTTCTCCTGCCATGTTTACTAACTGTTGGAGTCATATCTGTAGGGTGAGGATGCTGCTTATAGCCTTAGCATCAATCTGAATTACAGATGCTGTGGAGAACAGTGGGAGGAAGACAGAAAGCCTGTCTGCTGGCCAGGAAGCTTGTTGGCTTCTTACAGCTCCCCTACTTTGTCCAGCTGTGCAGTGCTGCAGGTGCTCAGCATGAGTGTTACAACACAAAAAAGACCCAACTCAACCAGAACTGAAATTTCAAAAGAAGGGGGAGGAAATAAACAGGCCTTCAACTGTTTGTAACAGATACGTAGTCCTTTTGCCTGCTTGCTTGTTTGGTTAGACAAAACCATTTCTTCCCGCTTGGAGTCCCTCCTTCTTACCTTTTCTTTGGTCCTCATGGGTCTGCACAGAATCCCTGTTACACTTGTGCCCTGCTTTACTTAGCTTGATACATCACAGCTGATTTTTTTATCCTTCTAATTTCTGCATTATCTATTCCCAAGGCTGCAAGACATTTCTTTTTAGACAGATTAATAGACAAAAGAAAACAAAAGTGATTTTTTTTGTCAAATTGTCTTGTAAGAAAAATCTTAAAAAGCTGTCTGACATTCTGATATTTTACTGGAAATTCGTTTGTGTAAAGTTGTCATATTAAATATGCTTTAATGGTTTTGTCTTGTCTTGCCAGACATTGTCTGCTGTGGAGTTAAATTCAGGATGTAAAATTCCAGAAAGATCAAGTTTTATTGTGGGAGTTAATAGGAGTTTCAAAACTGATCATACTGTGATAAGATCTGTTAAATCTGAACAATGGAGTGGTCACTGCTGTTCATAATAAAGCCTTAAATATACTGAAATGGGGCTGCCAAAACAGTTTCTTCTAGAGATTTGTTCATTTTAGAGACTTAAAACTTAAGAAAGGACATCTTTTAAAAGACTGATCTGATAAATGACACCATTTGGACCAGGGTTATTTCTGATATAACTTCAGTGACTTAAAGGGCTGGATTTAGTCTTTTATGCCAATTGACTCCCCTGGGTAAGCTTCATTTCTTTACCCACTATACATCTTGGACCGATCTGACCTGATAGCAAAAGACACATGATGTAGTTGAAAATGAAATACTGCCTTGGGGCAGAAGGATAAACTGTGTGGCCTCCTGAGGTCCTCCCAGCAATGCTTTCTATAATTCTATTAGATTAAGTGAGGAAAGAAGTAGCATGGAAAGCACAAAACAGGCTAAGTCATAAACTAGCAATTAAACTGGGAGCTGGGCTGGGCTGCAGCAGAGAACGTACAATCTATCCCAATTAAGAGCTGTATCTCAAGAGAAACTGGGAGCCTGACGCAGGTGCTGACAGCAGGGAAAGCACTGCATTTCTGTTCTGGAGGCAGCAACTGCTTTCTGCTGGTGCTTATGCAGATCCGTGGGGGTCCTTACGCAGCTCAAGGCTGTGCTCTGGTTTTAATAATTACTGTATCTGTGATGTTCAGGTGGCAATTGCTTGCAGTTGTGGTCTCATCTGCCTGTACAAAGTCAGCAGTGTGATGGCAGGTTATCTGCTACAGGCAGGAAGACATCCCTATTTACTGACACCTGCATGATGGGACCCCTTCTCTCCCCGTGAATTCTTAATCTTTTTCCTATCTCGTATCTGCTCCTTGATGGAGCATATCCACCTCTGATTGTTCTTAGCAAGTAATTTTTCCATCTTGCAGATGGTACTCTCTGCACCCTGAGGCTGAGGGACTTCTAAGACCATTCTGCAGCAGAGTTGGAGTCTGAGCAGGAGCTCTTCAAGAGCCATGTTGGCCTCCACAACATCTCTTTTGGCCTTAGGGCACATCATCTCTCTACTTTTTATGTCCTATTTCCTCCTCCTCCTGTCATCTTGCCTGGAGAACAATGTCTTCTGTGCCAGTTGCCCTTGGCTCTGTTGACCCGGAACAGCAATGCTTGGGGGAGGGAGAAAGAGAGCTACTCAATCTCGAGTCTTTTCAGGGCTCTTCGGCTGTTGTGACTCCCTGTCGAAGTCACCTGAGAGATGGGGATGTTGCTCAGTCTAGGGTGTAATTTCCTGGCAGGAGACCACCAGCTGAGTCCTGGCAGCCTCATCTTGGCTCTTCAGAGCTTGCCGCAGTGTAACTTTGACAGACACTGGCTGTTCTTGTTCTAACTTGGAGTTTTGGTGGGTTTTTTTTGGTGTTTTTTTTTACTCCTTGGGGGTCTTTCATTCTTCTGTCATGGCTTCACATATTTCCTCCCCTAGAGCTGTTTGTCAAGAGAAGCGTAGAATTGCTCTCTTTCCTGGTCTCTGAGATTTAATCTGGCAATGTTTAAAAGGGAAATGTGACAGACCCTACATGTCAAGCTTGGGTCAGGAATGGAGTCAGTTTGATGAGTTTCCCTCCAGCCAGATATGCATCAATTGGAGAAATGTGGAGCCTGTAATCTTTCTGCACAAGTACTGGAAAAAATAGGCAATATGAGGGCTGCAAGTTAGGCACTGTGAGCAAAAGGGTATAAAGGCAGAAGTGATCCATTTCTGTGTACCAAAAAGGAAATGCAGGAGCAGTAGGGGAACAGGAATACATAGGAAATAATGTATATCTATATTCCTTCATGAAGAGCCCAAAGGATTTGCCGAGGCAGAGTGGGAGGGTGGGATATAGGGATGGGAAGACCTGAGGCTTTTCCTGCCTTGTAGAATGATGTATGGAAATAAAGTGGGAGGAAAAGTAATTTTTGCATGAGCCGCTGAGGGAAAATGAGGATACAAGATAGAGCTGGATGACATTGCAGGTAGGAGGGCAGGTGGTAAGAATAAATAACTGAAAGGAGATTTTCAGGGCCAAGCTCTCAGGGCCAAGGTCAGACAGGGGGTTTCAGAGCCATCATGAGGAAGGTCAGTGGTAACCATCAGTTTAGGCTGAAAATGTAGGACCTGCATTAGAACAAGGCAGGAAGAGTTAAAGTCTCTCTGACGGGGTTGACACTGGGATGTGAAAGGGCAATAGTGAGAATCCAGAATGATAAACCTGGGAGTAGTGTGGGGAGATAAGAACAGCAAGCTGTGATGCTGTGAGCAGCAGTAGCTGGAGACAGCATATCTAGGTGAGACCAGAAAAAATAGAGTAGGTAAGCTAAGGGCCATGTCAGACTATAAGGGTGGAGGAGTGTGAAGAGATGTTGGAAATTTGCATTGAGTACGGTTCTTCTGAGGCAATTTCTGAGTGGAGGGAAATAGCTATCTACAATTGGTACCCACACATCTTCATAAACATATTTAAAACACAAATTAATTCCAGCACTATCCCTATTTTCTTTTACCAGAAAGTGTCGTAATCTTTCTGCTTAAACCCTTTATTTATTTTTGGGGGAGGGAGAGTGGGAAACAACACGTACTCTTACGCCTCATTGTGCTGCAGCATCATGAATACATTATGTTCATCCATTCAGGGAATGGAAAGAGAACCTGCGCCTCACCTGACCAAGCAGAAGTGCCCACTACAACTGGAATGCTGATATCTCACAACAGAAACCTCACCATCAGTTTATACAGCAGAAGGAATGGAAGGAACATTTTCTGTGTTGGTTTCCCTTCTCTGCTTTTGCTAATTCATTTTAATTCCTGTGAAGCATTGCTTTCTCTTAGTCTAACAGTTGTGTGTGGCCGTTGTGGGCCATATCTAGGACTTTGTTTCCGTAATGTTGAGTGGCTTCAGTTTGATGACCGTGAAACTGGAAGTGTTGAGATTCAGGTTTCAGTTGAAGCATCAGGCATAAAATCAGCTTGTAAGCACAGCAGAACAGAGTATCTAGGAAAGATGTCTTGCAGGCTTAAGATAATGATTTTCAGTGCTGTTGTCAGCAGAGTGAGGCTGCAATGAATGTACAAATATTAGATGAGGAAGGAATGCTGCTGGGTTTGGAAAAGGGTAACAAGTATGAGTTTCTTGTAACAGGTAAATGCAGGATGCTGCAAGTTTCTGGATGCAGGTATCTGGGGAGGTAGTGAAGGAGGTAAGGGAGCATTCTTGGACATTGTCATGGAATTGGATAAGAGCAGGAGGATGGTTCTGACATGAGCAAAAGCAGAGTAATGCAGGCCCTGTCCTCTAGCTTCTATACCTATTGAGATATGGGGCCTATTTCCCTTAAGCAGAATATGTCATTGCTCTTGATGACCCCCACAGCTACGATTGTCAGTAGGTTGGCTTTCCCTCTTCACTGAGACAGAAGTGATCCCTGAATGCCATCTTGGTCCACAGCTATTTTGATATCGGATACCTCTTCCCTCTCCATGCCTGTTGCCTTTGCCCTCCTGTCTCCGCACATGAAGGTCTTACATATCCCCACAATTCTGCTACACTTGCCATGATATCAGCCCTCCCCAGGACCATAAGGCTGCTTAGATCCTCCCATGTACATTTTCAGGGATTACAAACTGTGGTCAGAAAAATAGCCACTGGTCATTCTATCCACTACCATCCTCTCCTACCCCTCTCCTCTCCATGTGGTACTGGGGAAGAGCTTGTTGCCTGTTCAGCTGGCTAATTCTGGCACAAAGCTGGACTGGTATAGTAGCGAGAGGGCTGTACCCATGTCGGATGCGTGTCTCTGTGCGGGTGAGGAGCATCCGAGGCAGGCACCCTTTCCTCCTTTTATCAGACTGCACTCATTTATTATACCATCTGTTTTCCCAGTGCCGGAGATGATGCTGGGGATATGTGACTTGGGGCACTCAGGCAGAAACTGGCCTGCACAAGGCCAGCCATGTGTTTGCCTCCTAGCAATGCAGCGGTCAGCAGCAAATTCTTTGCTACCGCCTCCTCAGTGTGGGAGACAGCAAGTGTGGGCCTGGGTGTGTAGGAGACACAAAGAGATGAAATGTGCCGGGGGAAAATGGGGAGAGAGATGCTGGGGTACATGTGTATTAGCTGGAGAGAACACTGGGAAGGAGGGACAGATAGATGGGCAGAGTTGGGGAGGAGGGAGAAGAATGGATTGAAGGGAGGGAAAAACAGAAGGGACTGTACAGGGGGAGACAAAGAAATGGACTGGCTGGGAGACAGCAAGAGAAAGGCTGTGAAGGTAGGAAAGGCAGATTTGGCAGGGTTGTGGTGTGGAGATCGATGGATTGTCTGTGGGAGAGAGATGTGTGCCAGCCAGGTACTACACTCATAGGTAAGTGGATAACTACAGTGGTGGAGATAAATTGTGTGTGTGTGTTTATACAGACCTGTGTAAGAGTGAACTGAATGAATGACAACAAGGAAGAGGAGCCATAAAGAAAGAGGAGAGAGAAAGCAGAAAAACAAAAGAACAAGATTAGAGATGAACCCTTGCAGTGCAAACAAGAACGGGCATCAGGCAGGGTGGAGGAATGGTATTTGTATGAGGAAAAGGGAGTCTAACAGCACTCATATGTTTGGGGCTGAGGTTTGCTTATTGGAACCTGAGAGAGGACGCAGGGCAGACATGAGAGCACAATTCCCCAGTACTAAACAGAAGCATTTTTATGCATGCAGGGCTTGCTGCCAGTGCACAGAGAGACCCAGTGGACCCAGGAATGTAAATGCCACTATGCTAGTGCAGACTGTTTCTTGCCTGCTGAACTGCAATGTGTACCTGAGCACTTGCAACCTGTGGACTGCCTATTTCAAGCATATCTGCTTGATTATTAGAAGCTGTTTAGGATGGCAGCTCAGGCATTTATTTATCCTCTTTTCCCTTTCCTCTTGCCCTCTTCCTCACAGTGTGCTCACAATAGCAGAGACATGAAAAAGTTCTTCCCAAATTCACAGGCACCTTCTTATTTCTTCTGCCTTATTTCACAGACACCACTTTCCTTTGCTGCCTGACTTGACCTCCCCCTCTTCCCTTTGACTGTTCCTTTTCTCTTCTGTTCTTTCCTCTGCCTTTTTTTCATCTCCTTCTTTCTCTATTCCTTCAATTTCCTGTAATTTTGAATTTTTTATTGTTCCTATAACTCCATCCCCCTTTCTCTGTTGTGTTCTAGACTAGGAGCCCTGTTTCTTTCCTTCTGGTCCTTTTTCTCTCTCACCGATTCCTCCATCTCCTTCTGTCTGTGCTTTCTCTCACTCACTGTCTGTCTCTCTTGAACTGGGTTGTGAATTCTGTTGGCATCAGAGCAGGACAAACTGTAAAACTGAGGTTCCCGGAGGGCCAGGTTGTGATCATTTTATTTTTACAATGTCCTTGGATGTGTAAAGGTGTTTGTTTGAGGGGGAGGAGCAGTTCATGTGCTCCATGTGGGAGAAGAGAGAGGAGTGCAGGCCAGAACAAATGAAGCTTATAACCAATATAGGTCAGTTGCAGAGAAGAGTCCCAATCGTCTGTGAAACAGAGAAGTGTTTTGTCATTTCAGACTGGCTAGTGGAATGGTGGCAAATGAATAGTTTTATCTGACAAACACAAGCAACCTGGAAAAGTGTCCTGTCAGAGAATGCAGTAGTGGTGAGCATGGGAGGAGGACCAGCTCTGCACAGGGGATTGCTCATCTCCCAGCCACCCCCATAACGCAGGGAAAAAACAGCCTTTCTGCCACTCTGAGCTGCCTACTCTTGTGCATGTTCCCATGTCTCTGCTATGGACTGCAGAGCACGGCTGAGATGCTCTTCCCTGTGTCCTCTGCCAGACTTGCTCACTGTGACAAAGAGGAAAACAACTGAGCAAACAAATTAGAGAAGCACAAAAGAGAGCCATAACCCTCTTGGGGTGGGCTTGGAGGATGGGCTTGGTCAGCCTCTGCTGGGGTCAGCACTACCAAAGAGACCCACATAGCAGCAGAGAGGCATCATCAAGGCCCTGAGCTTGGTCTGGTGGAGCTGTATGAGCCACGTGCACTGCTGGGAATTGTTTTCCTCTGCAGTAGACTCCTCACTCCCCATGATTTGCCACCATATCAGTAAGCACTGCTTTCTGATCATCCCTTGAAATTTTCAAAAGTGGTAGGTAGCTGCCGTGAATGACTGAAAGTGTCAGATACTGACAAACCCACCGTTTGTCCTTGGGACTTTTGATTTAATTTCTGTTAAGAAATTTGTTGCTTTATGAGGTCAAAGTCATTCTGTTAAAATGACGTTAAAATATCCAAACAGAAATCCAGATTTTCAGAGGTGTTTGGAACCCCTGCATTTCTCTAAACTCGATGTGAGATGCTGACTGCTTAGCACAACTGAAAATCAGGGCAGTTCTTCAATGTCTAAACATGGAGTTAGAAGCCTAAACAGATGTATGTGTTTTGCTTACTTTTTTTAAGTAGGCCTCTATTCCCAAGGCACCTCTTGACAATTTCTATCCATGGAATACTCTTCTGTGTATCACCATAATGCTCCAGTCTAGCATTTGACTGGCTTAATCTGATGTGTTTAACCTACTGCCTCTATAGGAATTCACCTGGGGGATCCTAAACCATTACAATAGTTATGTGAAACCAAATCCTAGGAATTCATACAATACAATAGCTCTGTGGTCACAATATATCAGCTGACTTTCTCTGAAACAGTGTCTTAGGTAATATACATCTCATGGGATGCCTCCCTGACTAAGTGGGACTACAGAAATAAACCCTTTTCACATTAAAATGGGTAGCCTGTTACTGTCATCAGTGGGATACGGTGATTCTGAGTTTTCTGAGAATGCCAACTGACTGAACTCCTGCATAGGTGCTGCAATATGTGCTGCTCTTAATTTGTCCCTCTGAAAATTCAGAGGTACAAAATAACCTATCCTAGACACTATCCATTTCTCTTGCTTTTCTTGGGATGTTCTCCAAGAGTCTCTTTAGCCCTGATTTATAACTGAGCATCAAAGAAGCCACAAGTACAATATTCCTGCCCTAACACCCTAAACTATCTGACAGAAGAAAAGCTCAGAATGCCCCAAGGAAGATGACAGTCTGCATAGCCATCTTGTAGAAGGCTTACCTGTGTCAGTACCACCAGACCTAGGAGAGCAAATCTGTCCCATGCAGGAAGCCACAGTGATACCTCTGTGGCTGCAGAGGTCTAGACAAAAACTCATATTAGGGTCGGATTGTGGCTTTAAATGATGATACTGAGTAGATGTGGCTGCACAAGATCCTCTGGTCTGTCCCCATCTGTGCCCTTTACACTGGAAGGAAGACTGATATCACAGAATATCAATCAGTGTCAACACAAACCATCCTCACTGCAGGCCTCACCTTTACCTCAGCCTTTATCATTTTGCTGATACTTCCAGGAAGATTCTGAAAGCCTTCAGCCCAGAATAAAATAAGTCCTTTTTCCTTTTTGACTTATTCTTTGCCTCTGATTACTGCCATGTTTACGTGAAAATTGGTTTGTTTTTTTTTTTTAAAGAACCAAACCACAGCCAATGCACATTTCCTTGATGGAGTTTCATAAAACTGTTTGTCAAGAAATGATGACTGCTTTTAACTTGGAGATTCTAAAGTTGACCAGGAGAGACCACCCTTTCCATGAGAGACAAATCAGGAGTGAGAGTCTAGTCTAGTTACAGTCAGTGGATGAATGGCCAAAAGCTTTCCTGGAGGCAAAATAGTTATTTGTGCCCATATTTCAGGCATAATGGGCAGTGAGACCCATTGCCTCTCAAATCCATTCTGGAAACCCTTCCCTATGCCTTAGACCTTGGAGCAGATTCTGATTTCAAAACTTGTGCCAAAAACTTTTCACTAACTTCTTGTTGCTTGGAATATGCTTTTGGGTTTCGAGGTAAGTGAATGTCAGTGGGAACTGTCTGTGTCTGGTTTTGGATATGCATGGGAAGAAATAAAAGGCTTTCCATGAAGGATCTGGGGATACAGCAAAGGAGAAGCAATGGCTGTATGCTTGTGAATAAGTGGGTCTCAAGTTGGATTTCTGTGCTGCATCGTTAATGCAGGGGTAAGGGAGTGTAGGTACATATATTTATTTATACACAAGAGAGTCCAGCATGAAGGTAGCCTGGGATTATAGATCAAGTGTAGAAAAATGTATGCTCTGGAGAGGATAAGTATAAGAGACAGCATCTGAGTGGGGGATAGTGTCTTTAGTTTAGCATAGTTATGCAAATACATAGAGATAGACATGCTGGTGGGAGGGGGAATGTTCTCACAATTTATTTTCTCTGCTAGTCTTATTCAGTAAGTTTGTATATACATACATATATACACACACACACACACATATATATCCTCACTAAGGGCACTTTACCAAATACTAGAATTCCAGCTAGAGTGACTTTTTAGCAGCCTGCCCTCTGTTAGAGCTAATGGGTTTGCAGGCATTGATTTTTTTTTCTATTTCTATTGATTAGGAGGCTGCTGTACATACAAACCTTAGTACAGCATGGAAAGAGAAAGGGAGGCAAACCAGTTCACATCCCAGCAACTCATCATGGCGGAAAATTCATCTTGGGAATCGCAGTCTTCTCCAAAAATCTCTTCCAAGTAAAGAAGGAAGTCATCCCTTTTTTGAAGAAATCAACCTCCAGGGCTCATGAGATGACACTTCTTGTTTCCCAACCATCTTCAAATAGCAAACATTTCAAAGGTTACCATTCAATGGAAGAAAAGGCTATGTGAGGAAAAGGAATCTCCCATGGAATGCACAGGAGTTCTAGCTTCAAGACTCAATCTGAAACAGGTATCTTGGGTATCCATGGGCACCCAACTCATTCATAACCTCACCCAGATCACACTAAAGTCAGTGCAAACACTTTCACTTTGGTGGGCTTTTTGATTATGTTCTGGATTTTTCGGTGCCTCAGTGCCTCTGCAACCTAATGAAAATGTTACTTTGTAAGAGTGCTGTATTTGCACAACATTTAGCTTCGAAGAGGACATAAGTCAGAAACTGAGGGCAGCATTATAACCTCACACTTGGTGCCTGCCAGAGTTTCACTCCTGTGTATCACAAGAGTTTTTTATGCACTCTCAGGGCAGCACCCACACCCATTCTGCATGGAAATCTGATCATTTTAATTGATAGACCTCTGTATTCTGTGCCTCCCTTCTTCTGTTTTACTTTCTGGTCACAGTGTTACACTAGAGATGACTTTGCTGTAGTACTGAATATCTCATGCTTAAACTGTCTTGTTGATCTGCAAGTTACATGAACCTGAAGATAAGAAAAGAGGACTAGTGAGGCTTTTTCCTTCTGTATGTATCTCCCTATATCTATCATCTTCATCTCTAGCACCTTCACCTGCGATTCTCTGGCAAAAACCACAAATCTTTCTGTAGTTTGTTGAATTGGTTTAAAAAAAACACTGGCCTGCAGATACGATTCAAATAATGTTTCTTAAGTGCTTTGAGACCCTCAGCTTTGGATGTCAGTGATGACTGCTCTGATCACCCCATCTGTTTTTCTAACAATACAGATATGTGACTTTTTTCTTCTCCAGTGAAATATCTTACATTATAACTCTCTTTATACACCATATATAGCTTCTATCTTCTCTGCCCCATTGGCTTCCAGTTCTGTGATCATCACCCTAACCCCAGTTTGTTTTCATAACATCTCCTCTGCTGATGCATCTCCCTATTAACACCTCTGCTCTGCCTGCAAATACGGCTGCATCAGCTCCATCTCTTTTACATCTCATTACAGCAGCTCCTTCTGAGTTGGCCTCCCCAGGATGAAGATTCCTAGATCCAATTTTTATACACTATCGCTGTTTGATTTTATCCTATGTGCCAAAGAGCTCCACTGCAGCACTCAATTCACAAACACTATTCAGACTCATTACCATCCCATGGAGTTGCTTCCGACTTTGTGCCCTTCATCTCACTTCCTGCATCTTTCTCGTGCCCCTTTTTTTCCTACAGCACTGCCCCTTCTCTCCACAAATAGCAGCACTCTTGGTTTGCCATTGGAAGCAGACTTCCTGTGGCTCCCTGTCTCATCAGCTTCTCATTTCAAGTAATTTAAAATGTAATTTAAAATCTCTCTATTTCCTCCAGACTATTAATTTCTCTCTCCTTACTCTTCTATAGATGTCATTCTGTGTTGCACTATTCAGAAGATGCGACTGTTGTACAAATTTGCCACAGTGTTTTTATTCTGTATTCTTGTTTTGTATTATCATTTTTAATGATTCTTTGTGGGAAAGATGAAATCTCAGCACAGCACCTAACCACAGCACAAGCAGTCACACAGGACAGTCTGGCATTTGCATTGCCTTTGTTCCATTCTTCTCCTGTGGCATTTAGAAATGTAGAGGGATTATTGTGAATGGTCTAAGAGTATAGAAGTAGGGTAGCAGGAAGAGAATTATTTCTGGAAATTGAGAAGTGTGAGGCAGGAAGCTGTGTTTAGTTTTGATCCTGAGATGTGCTGAGCTCTCATAGGTCTCACTTCTGTTAGCCAGAGATTAAAGAAATTGCCATCCTGCAAACCTGGCCTTCTTACACTGGCAATTTCTTTGGGGAGAACATGCCCCTGTCTTCTTGCTGTAATCCATGTTTTGAGAGTACAGAGTAACTGAGGAGCCAACCTTCCTTGGAGGTATGAGCAGATTTCCAGAGTGCTGGAACATGCGATGTTTGTGCCTGATGGATTTAAGTGCAAGAATAGCCAAATGAAGTTTTTTCTCCTTCAGAATCTTTCAGGTTCCTGGCCCAGATTTTATACTTTCCTTTGAAGAATGAGAAGATTTGAATATTGGGGGGGAAGGAAGGGATTGGAGAGGAACAACCACCAACACAAAATGAAAATGCTCGGAGTCCCAAGAATTACTTATTCTTCCCTTATGCCTTCCCTCTTCAAGGCCCCTTCCTTCTTTCAGTCGAAATATAGGGGGAGGAGAGGGCCTTGGGTGATCTTCTCTAACTAACCCAGAGTCTCCTCCTCAACACAGGCCATCCCTGTAGAGCCATAATTTCCCACCAGCTTCCCACCACCAGATTCTCTACATCTCTGTGCTTCTCAAATTCCTTTGCACCAAGGACAGCAGTTCAGGGAGCCTGTCCACAAGCTACCATCCTCCACAATCTTGCAGCAGGCTGTACTCGGAGTACTAAAGATGCAGAGTACAAGATGCACCTGCCCCCTTGCTCATCCCCAGCTGTTTGGCAGCTCTAAGGGTACAGAAGGAGCCCCCCCAGGCAGAGGGCAAGACTAGGATTCCCCCAGATTAACGAGGTACTATGTATGTCCAAACAAAATATTTCAGTGGTCTCAAGCTGCACTGTCTCCTACCACCCTTCCCTTTTCCTGCCTTCCCTAGGGTGTTTCCTGCCTGCTGGGGGTGATTTGCATAGAGCTGATGCCGGACACCCTGAGTGCTTGTGGGTAAACACCTCTGCCTTGGTCTCAGCTGTGACGGCAGCTTGGATTTTGCCCTCCAAATGGGGGAAATGATCAAGGGTCTGTAAGGCAGCCAGGAGCCCCCTGACTGCTTGCTATAGAGCCCTTCATGTCCAACAGTCCTGGGACAGATGGTCCAGAAATGGCAGTGCCAGTCTGCACCCAGAGACGGAATAGGGAGAAGAGATAACTGGAGTTATGAAATTGCAGCATGGCTGAAGCCCTCCAACTGGTTCAACTTCCCAGCACCCCCTTCCCCCAGCCGTGCTCCCCCGCACAGAACAGCAGTGAACCTGAAGGAGATCTTCTGGTCTCATTTTTCACTGAACAATGAATCTGATCAGAGAGAAACAAAATCGGTAGCATCAAGAATTAGATTATTTATTTTCTTTATGATTGTTGCATTAATGAGCAGCTACATGTATAGAACCAGGAGGTGACTAATGTAATTAACCTGGTGTAATGATACTGCTGAGGAAGAGAGAGAGGATTATGACATACTTAGATGTCAGTATTGCACAATTTTGTATGTGTTCCCTGTACTATCAGGTTGTGTCTGACACAGAAAACTTAAGCAGTGATAGATTTCAGTCTGCATCCATTCAGCTCATGCATCTTTCTGTGTAAAATGAGGATGTGAAAGGTGGATTGCCTTCCTGGGGTTGAGGGGGTGGAGGTATTCAATTTTGGTGGTTCCTTTCCTTAAAAAAATGATACTAATTATCATAAATCGTCCTTTCTCATGAAGAATCTTCCCAAAATGTCTGCTTCTTGGAGCAGGCATTGGGATTTCAACAAAAGCTCTAAAGACAAAGTGAGAACATAGGGATCCACACAACACTGGTCAGAGGGAGGCAGAGGGACGGAAAACGTGCACCACCAAGACATATGCAACTTGCAGCGAACCCGAGAAGAGTGAAGAGCAAGCACTTAAAAATCATAACAACAGCAATAAGAGCAGAAATACATGCTTGTTTTAAAATTACCCTTCCACGTTACATTTCAGCCGCCTCCTGGGGAGAGAAACGGCTGACTGAAGTTTTGTGCGGGTCTAACTGCAGCGTGCGGGTCGCACTCGCAGCTCCGGGCACCTACGGCGGGGATGCGAAGGAGGCTGAGCTGGGGGGCGGCGGTGGGGGGCAAAAGGCGGTAAGCGAGGGAGAGCCCCAGCGCCGGCTTTCCCTGGGCTCCGCGGCGGCCTCGGGGGAGCGACCCTTCCCGGAGCCGGCAGCGGCGGGCGAGGCGCAGGGCGGGGGCAGGCTGCCCCCCCGCCCCTCGCTGCCTGCCTGCTGCCTGTGCCTGCCCGCGCAGAGCGGAGCGGGGCGGAGGAGGAGGG
>VZRZ01007688.1:406744-479831 GCA_013398175.1 Climacteris rufus
TTTGGGGGTTTTTTTTTTTTTTTTTTTTTTTTTTTTTTTAAGGTTTATGGTAAAGGCTTAAAATAAACAAGTCTTTGAATGGAAAAATCAGCCTAAGTCTGATGTGGTGAAACTGAACAGCAACTCAGTGACATGTCTGATGACAGAAGAGACACCGCTGCAGCCAACTTCTGGAATCAGACGTTCCTAAGGGAGGGAAAAAGAGAAGAGGGGCCAGTGATTCGCTTTTAAATATGTGTTGCTCAGTACTGCTATTGGCGTACGTGTGGGCTGGGGAGGTGGTCTTCAGCCTGTGCTGGAGGCAGAGGGGCAACCGATGTAAATGCGTGGTTTATGTTACACACGTAGTGAGAAGGAGAGAGTGAGAGCACAGGAGCATACATCACAGCCCATTGTGAAAGCCCTGCCTGTGAATCAGCTCCCAGCTGGACGGTGGGCTGCCGGGGCTTCATGGACATCCAGGGATAAGATTAGTCAGTGTCTGCCTGTGTCCACCGGAGCTGGGTGTGCCTGGAGCTCCCTGATGGGAAAGAATGGCAAGTGGGTACCGCAGAACTGATTTTCTTAGCCCGGCACTCAGACATGGAAGGCAGGGGGAAGGGAGAAATAAACTATGTATGTTTTGATGTCTTTCACCAAAGCAAGCTAAAGCTGCTGTTTAGAAATGGTTGTGTCCAGGAAGAAGCGTGAATTTCCCCCCCATTCTTGGTGCAAACGGTTGAGTGATGGCTGGACATGTTTTGAATAGCTAAGTGACTTCATTGAGCGATGGTCTATTTGACGCATACTGCATTTAGTGCCCTTTGTCAACCCAAACTGCTGCCTTTTAACATATCCTGCAGAGGAGCTCTATGCTGAATACTATATGCTGTATCCACGCCAGAAAATCAATAGCAGTAAATTAATGGGGGATGTTTTAAACACACTTGCTCACACGCACACACAGATTTCCTGAAAATAGATAAATATAGAGGTATATATTAACAAAAAATGAAAAGCCTTTCACACAGATATTCATTACAACCAGGGAAGGAGACATCTCCTTAATTAAAAATTAATGAGAGAGAGGAGGGGTGGGGGGTGGGGGGGAAGAAGCCCAAATGCAAAGCCATGCAGGGAAGAGAGGCTGCGGGGATGAACTCCCTTCCTGAGCCATGTCCCCAAGCTGGAGGGCGGAGAGAGGCTGGGGTGGAGATAGGAGGTATGAGGACCCCAGCCGGGAGAGGCAGTGAATTCAGATCATGTCTATCTGCCCACAGAGCCGTACCCAGAGGGACGCGGTCTGAGGGGGAGGAGGAAGGGGCGGGTGAGGTTTGTCAGATTGGAGGAGCTCAGAGCTCCTTCTCCTTTACATCTGACAGGACCCCACAGGCACTGTTGAGAAGTGGCTTGCACGGCAAAAGAATGTGCCAGGATGCTTCCAATTAAAAGCTCTGAAGTGCCCCCAGCCCCCACAATGCTGCACTGCCAGCCCAGGCCCCCTGCCCTCCCTGCTGATGCTCTCCAGCAGGCTCAAAGTGTAGCCCTGCATGAGGGGTGTGAAATGCAGCCTGAGCACAACCTGCATGGCCCTGGCAGGGTGCTCTCGCTCACCCCACACACGTGAGGGTGGGGCTGGCCCAATCCCCCAGCCCCTGAATGCTGGGTAGCAGCAGCAAGTGGGGTAGGAGGGTACAATGCACCACAGGGGAGCTAAGCCCAGCTCTGAGTCCTTTGCCTCAGGGCACAGGTTGCACTAAAACTTGGATGAAGACTTGGTAAACGAGAGCATCTCAGCAGAAGGTAAAACCTTCCCCATGGGCATATGCTGAGCCGGGCTTGAGCATGGGTTTGCTTCATGGGGTGGCACAGCATAGGTCTAGCAGTGCTACTACTGGGATGCCTCTGCTTGGCTTCCTACAACCCCACAGCAAAGAGCTGTGCATGGGTTGGTGGCTGGCACTGTCTTGGTCCCAGGACAGCACAGCCAAATATCCCCACCAGCCCCTGAATATCAGGGCTCTTACTGTCATGTCCAACCACTTTAGAGGGGGTTATCTTCTCTCTCATGAGCAGGAATCAGAAAGGTGTCCCTGGCTGTTTCACTCTCCCTGATGAAAGCTGCTTGCTGGTGAACAGGAGAGAGAAGGATGCAGCAATGGCTCCTTTCCCCAATGATACATAGAGTGGGTAGATTTGTGGAGGGAAGAGCTTGGTCCCAGGAGGCTGTAAAAAGGACAAAAACCTCGGATATGTTCACAGCCTGCCCATGGTGTGGCAGAGGCACCTGACAAAGGATGTGGGACAGACACTCTTCTGCCTGGGGTGGATGTCAGGGCAGCTATACAGGGTGAGGGGAGGTATTGAAGAGGAGGGCAGGATGCTTTGTAACAAGAAAATAATCAAAGAAGTAGTTCAAACTGCCATCTGCTACTGGTAGGAAGCCTCTGATGATGTTGCCTTCATTTCTGGAAATGTGGAGGAATGCTGGCATTACTCAACACTGTAGGCTGTCAGAGATGGTGGACACCTCATGTTCAAGTTATTGAGCTAAATTGTTTTTTCTCTTCTTGGCCAAGAGATCCAGTATCAAAAATGATCTTGGGCTGTATGCATAGATATGTTGTGGTCAGAACTGCAAGCTCTTCTTGGAGAATTTGGTCCCAAGGCTTTCAATTTTTGGGTTCCCCTCTCTTCAATCAGTCTATTCCTCACAATGGACTTTCAGTCAACATTGTCAGATCGTTGTACTGCTTCAAAGAAGAGTGTCATTTGGGAAGTTCCTCCTCTACTGGCATTTCTTTTCCCCCTTTCCTATGTCCCACAGTGTGTCCCTGCTCCATGGTGGGATTCAAGCATATAGCTAGTGTCAGTTCACATTACTGTAGGTCATGCTTCTGATTTTTTTTCCTTATCTTCCTCAAGATGATTCTTTCACAGACTTTGGGGTTGCCCAAATATATCTCTGGGCCATTCAAAATCTCTCCCCTTCAAGAGAAATGGTTTTTCTCAGCCTTCTAACTGTATAGGCACAAAAACCACATGAACACCAAGCAATTGAGATCTGCAAGCTCATGCCCCACATGGATACTGCACCTCTTACAACTTTGAAATGGCTGCAGATCTTCCAGACTAATTCCTTCTTGGCACTGAATGTTTTAAAACCACTTTTTATTATGAGTGATGCCTTGTCTAATTCTTACATTAGCTCCTTTAGATCTCCTACAGGATTTCAGAAAGTGAGGGACGATGCCTTATCAGGGTCTTATGAAGCAAGCAAATGAAATGTATTTTATATCTGTAGGTTATTGGTTTTGTCATGTTGTCATTATTATTAGGAAAGGGATAGGTCTGGGAGGCTTTTATACTGAAAAGGAGGGAGAGAAGAGTCCAGGGCAGGCAGGCATGAGTGATGTGCATGGGGTTAGACATCCCTGTAGATCTGACTGGTGTGAAGGCAAGTAATTGAATGGATGTTGGTGGAGAAAATAATTCCTGCCTGGAGACCCTTCCCAAGGAGAATTAATGAGCTGATCTGTTCCCTTTCCAGCTTGTTATATCTGAACAGCACATGAGAGCTAAGTGCAGATTCAGTGTTTGCAAAAATGAAGAGCTGACAGCAAAGTGAGGCAGGGCACAGGCAGTGGACGAGCTTCTGCCAGACAATTCTGGCGCTGCGTCGCTTCCTCTCACTGCCTTCTCCCACTGCTGTTTGTTTCTGGTGCACCTCTTTCCTTTCACATCCAACTTATGAGTTTTGTTCCCTATTTTCACTCTTACCTTTCATGATTTTCTTTCTTTCACCCCTTGTTTCTGTCAGTGTCCCTAGTTTTGTTCTTCATAACTGCCTGCCATCCTACTTCCAAGGATCCACAAATCTAGCAGGGTCTTTTCCTCTCATCCTTGCTGACCTAATCCAGGGTGTTTTCTGAAAATTCAGTGGACATAGCAGTAGATTAAGTCAGGGTCTCCAAGTCTTGACTGTTCAGGACCAGGACCATCCTGGACATAGCAGTAGATTAAGTCAGGGTCTCCAAGTCTTGACTGTTCAGGACCAGGACCATCCTGGACATAGCAGTAGATTAAGTCAGGGTCTCCAAATCTTAACAGTTCAGGACCAGGACCATCCGTAGCCCAGCCATGAGATGCAGCAGGAGGAAATGACCCGGCACAGAGCTGATTGCTGCTGGCATTGCATCTGCCAGGGAGGAAAAAAGATACAGAGCTGGACAGGCCTTGGGTGAAGAGGAAGAGAAAGGATTTTAAAAAGTGGGGTGGCAGATGGTGAGGAAGAATTACTCAGGATCCCAGACTTGGGTGGGTTAGGTTCTCCTCTCAGCTTAAATTCACACCTGACTGAAGTCACTGAGAAGGCAGGGATTTGAGGGTCTGAGACCTGCAAGCTCAGCTCCTTTGTAAGATTTGACAAGGAAATGCTGTTCCTCACTGGTGAGTTGCTAGAACTGACTTTTAAATTGCTTTTAAATTATGAATCTTCCTGCTGACAGAGAAAGAGGAATGGGTTAATATTGTCCTGAAATGCACCAGAAATTGCCTTGCTGAAAAGAGTGAGAGTGAAATGCAGTGGGAGGGACATGGAGATGCAGTGTGGCAGCAGTAATGTATAAAGAAATTACACAGAGATAGAACAAATGTCTCTTTGCCAGGGAGACCAGGAGCTATTCCTATCTAATGTTTCCCTTTTAACCCATCCTTTTCCCCATGCAGCCCTATGAGCCTCTTGGCTGAGCCTCACTTGATTGCGGTTTGGTATGATCTCAGCAAGAGTTTTGGGGGAGGAGAGCTGCTGAGGTTTGACAGCAGAATCTCCATATTTATTTAATTTAAAAGCAGTAGCAAGGAGGTTGCCGGGGGGAGCAGGGAACATTTCAGGCTCTCAGATGGCTCTGCCCCCTGCCCCTGTTTTAAGAGCAGATTCCCAATCAGGCATACCCAGTTTATCCCAGGGGGAGCCCTAGCTGCTCCTTTCTGTGCTGCTTCTCCCTTCCATATTGCACTCGTTGTCAGGGCATGTGCTGCTGCCTTTCTTTCACAGGCACGATACCTTCCCCCTTGCAGTGGGCTCTCAAGGAGGGAAGGGGGCTGCTGCCGGGGGAATGGGTTACACCAGAGCTCTCATTCCATCTCCTCCCTCCGGCAGCCCCCATCCCAGGGCAGCAGCCACTGAGCAGGGGAAACACAGAACACAGAGCAGGTTAGGCATATGCAGAATGTATTGTAAATACAACAGACCTAAAAGTTATTTTTCCCTTGCCTGTATGACCCCAGCTTTTTCCTCACCCTCCATCTTTGACTCATTCTATCCATCTCCATTTTAATTTGTTCTCGTTTCCCTCTCCTGTTTCTCCTCTTTATTTTTCCCTTTCATCTTTATGTCTCTTCTGTGCTTTCTCTCAAAAGCATCTTCGCCTTTATTATTTCTCCCTGTTTGTCTCCAAGTTCTCTGAGGCCCATCCCCCTTGCTCTTTCCTCTGTTATATTATCTTGTCCTTGCTCTTCTCTGTCCCCTTTGCTCCTGCTGTCATATCTCTATATCCTCTTTCCTCTTCTCCCTACTATCATTTCCCTCTGGCTTTCCCCCATCTTACATACAGTCATTCCCCCCAGCTAAAGGACCCCATTCTTTTGAAGCTGAGCTATTTATATGCTCTAAAGAAACACTTTTCCAGCCTCTCTCCAACTGTCCCCCTCCTCCTTTCTCTGGCCAGTGCCCCCTCCTCAAAGCAGTGTATGACACCAGTTCCTGTTGCTGTCTCCTCTTACCTCCAGGGCAGCCCAGCTACCTCTGAGGGGGCTGAGACCCGAGCCCCTCCCTCTGTTCTCCTCATTGTTCACTGCCTGTGGTCAAGCCAGCCTCCCTCCACTTTGCTGCCTCTAACCTCCCATGGCCAGAGGGCTCACTGGCAGCTCAGCTGATGAGCTGGCTCATCTGCGTGCAGCCAGCAACTGGGCTGGAAGGAGCTCATGGCAGCCCTAAATGCCCTCCCTGGCAACCCTCAGACATGGATCAGGCCAGCATCCAAAGAGAAAATAAGGGTGTCTCAAGCCATAACCCTGGGGCAGTTATTGTGCACTACAGTGAAGGATCTCTGGTTGTCAGAGAGAAGAGTCTTGGCGAGTAGTCATCATTTTTGAGCTGTTTGTAGGAATGATTTTCTCTGGGATTCTCAGGAACACCTCAGGTGGGGAGGTGAATGGGGCTGGGGACTCCAGGACCCATGGTTGGCTGAATGAACCTCAGCAAGGCAGGGCAGAGGGTATCACTGGCTGGTGAGGAAAGGGGGATTGTGTACCATGCAGGGCTCTACGTGAACTGTGGTGACTCACTGGGTGCCAGAAACAGGGACACTGCTGTTAATGGTCCATTGCAGCACATGGCTGCAGACAGAAAACCCACCACCAGCAAGTCCCCAGGCATAAGGAGTAGAGCAAAGGGGATAGCAGAGAGTGTGGTGTTGCACAGTCAGAATAGGGTTCATTCAAGGGGGACAGGGACAAGGAAGAGTAGGAAAGACTGTGTGTATGAAGGCTAGATATGTTTGCCTGGAAAAGGAGGTGAATGAGAGGGAAAGTGATTGGATTGTGTTGAATAATGAATGGGCTAGAGAAGGTGGATCAGTAGCTCTTGATTTCCCCATTTTGTAACACACAGACAAGAGGACCTGACATGAGTCACCGGAGACCCAGTTAAAGCTTTCTCATTTGATGCATATCAGGGCTGTGGAGATCATTGCCACTGGAGGTCTCGTGGCCAAGATTTTAACAACATTTAGCAAGCAAGTGGGCATTTACGACAGAGTTCACGAAAATTAAGCATCCTCCTAATGGATGTGAACAGCATTTTGGGTGTTTTGTAATTCAGCAATTAAGCCAGTCGCCATAAAAACTAGGGTAACATTTCACAAGGGCAGCCTATCCCCTATCTGACTGCCATGTGGTTCTTGCCTCTTCCCTGAAACATTTGTCAGGGATTAAACAGAGCTCAGATTTACTTAGTCTGGCATTCCTTTTGTTTCTAGATGCTATGCTATGCAGTTGCAATGTAAGATGCAAAATAGGCCTGTGTTTCTGCTGGTGTCAATGACTGCCCTAATTTGACAAATTAACGGCGAGTTTAGGTATTTCTATCATATTTTTCTAGGAAGGATCTGGGATAGAGAGCAATTAAGAGCATATGGAATTAAGTGGAGTCCTTTTTCTTCACACCCCAGGGTATAAAGTAAGTAGTTAGCAATGAAGGTGCTATATATGTACAAAGAATTATTATTGTTGAAGTCCCTGCTTCCCAGAAAGCAATAGGCTTTGGGTCTCTTTGATGCTATCACGACTAAATTAGAAACGAGGTTGTCTCTTTTCTCTTGTATCTGTGGAAATGATTACTGAACTGGCATCTGATGACGTACAATACTGGAGTGTTTCTATGCACAAGAGATGGAGGCCCAATTCTCCCCTCATTTGCACCAATGTAACCTCGGTGACTGGGATGGAGCCACGTTGCTTACGCTGCCCGTGTAGGCAAGGGGAGAGCGAGGCTGAGGAAGGGCTGTGCGTGCTTTAAACAGCCATACCCCCAAGGTCACATTGTGTCCCCACTCTGACAGTGACGTACACAATAAACCAGGGGCTAAATTCACTCCTGGTGTGAGTGGGTTCAACAGCCCCAAAGTTAATGAGATTCTGTATTTCTTTATGCCAGCTGTTTACCAGGTCCAGCAGTACCTTTTTTAACTATTCCCATTTTCATTGTCTTTCACCCTCATTAGAAAAATTCAACTTGGCTGCCCTCCCTGTAGGGCAAAAATGAGACTCCTCACCTTGGATGGGTGAGTATGTAAAATGGCAGAGGTAACCCTGGACTCGCCGGCATTCACCTTTCTCTTTCTCTTCTTTTTGCATTTCTATCTTTCTTTGAATCTCTCTTTTTTATTGACACCTTTCTGTCTCTCAGCCCCACTTATTCTCCTTGTGTTACAGAAAAGCTCTCCCATAAAATTCCAAACTACATAATCAGAGTTTTCATACCAAGCCCTGCAGGATAGGTGAAATCCACTTCTGTTTCTGTGGCACAGGCGGCTAAAGTATTTATACTAGCTTCCTATCAAATCCTATCAAATCTATAACTCCCCAGAGAAGCATATGGACTTTATCCTGCACTTCCTATTCCCCCAGAGCATATACTCCTATCTGCTGGCTGTGAAAAACAGAAAATGAGGATGGTATACAAAAACCTGAGAATGCAATGTCATCCTATTCATGGGTAGGGATTTTTCTGATGTGTGTTTTTGCTAGAAGCAAACAACTATAAATTTCTGATTTAGCTTGTTGTATAAAGAATACATTCTGTCAAATACAGAATAACACTATCCACCTCCGTTCCTTGGATTTTCTATCCCTTTCTGATTTTTCTGTTCCTATTTCTCAGTTTTCATTCTCCTTCTGAACATGATATTTTTTTTTAGTGTCTGTTTTATTTTTCTCCTCCCACTCCTTCATAACAACATTTCATTCTTAAATTTGCAATCACTCAGAGAACTTCTTTCTTTCTTCAGGTCTTGTTTATATCACCAGTGTAGCTGCAGTGAGATGGATCATGCTAAAACACTGAATATTTCCCACGTTTATGGTCATGTTCATTCAGTATCACAGATCCCTGTGAATCAAATGACTTTTCATCCAACCCTGTCTGCTGACTCCTACAGCCTTACTGTGACCTGTCCATTGTAAACACCAAATTTCTGAGAACCTGTTTCTTGAGGTTTATCTCTTCCTGAGGATGTTGCATAATATTTTTCTTTCTTAGTTTCAATTTTTTTTCACTCTTGGTTCTCATTTTTCTTCTTTCTCTTCATCATTCGTCTTCAGAATTCACCGTTTCTTCTTCTCTTCCATTTTTTCTCCAAATCATCTCTCATGTCTGCATTTTTCTCCTACAGTCCTAACCCCTGATGGCGTTTCTGCTCTTCCCTTTACATTTGTAGCCCATAGTCCTCCTGGGCAGGAACTACTCCCCTTGATCCCATCCCCTTGAGCCTCTTTGGAGAGGTGGTGGAAAAGGATTCACAACCATATTCAAGTGTGCGTGTGTGCTTCCGTGCACCTGTACATCTCCTTTCAGATATGATTGGTGTGAAAGCTTGGTGGTTGAAATGAAGTGGTCTGGCTCTGACTTTTGCCTTTCAGACAGCCATGAGGAGTGACTCCCAAATGTAGATGCCCCCCAGAATTGCCTTCAGAATACAGGGTCTCAAGGGATCAATCATCAAGAAAGTCTGCTGCTTCGTTTTAGATTCAAGCATTGCCCTTTTCCTTAGACTGAGGGTCACAGGTTTTTGAAGGGCAGTGGCAGAATCATGAAAGAAGACATTTTTCTCTTGCTCATTTTTGAGTGAGGGAGTGAATGAACTGTGATAAATATTTTTCTGTATATAACTAGAGCTGTCTCAAAGAAGTGGCAGAGGAAACAGATGGCAGAGGCCCTTTATAGGCAGCTGCTGTTGTCTCTTAAGGTGTCACCATCGCAAGAAAAGTGGTTGTAATTGGGGAGCTTCAAGATCAGTAGCGCCTGAAAGGACTTGAGCAGAAAAGAATGTCATCCTTCCTGAAGGCAGGGGGGAGGGAGACAGAAATCAAATATTCACAGACTAAGAAATAAAGTACAGGGAATAGGTTGAAGCCACTATGAAGTTTTCCTGAATTTCACGACCACAGGATGGGTCGTTTCCCTATGTTTGGGAGTTCATAATTGACCACAGACAGTAGGAACATTGTAAGCAGGGTGAAGAGCTTGTTTAGTGTATTTTGGGGATTGAAAGAGGGGCTTGTGCCCAGAGGAAACAACTGAGTGAGAGACTGAGATGCCCAATGCAATGTGGAAATGCAGATGGGCAGGAGTGAGGAAAGGTCCAGGAATAGCTGTCTCCAGGCTCCTTTCTCCTCCGATTGCTTCAGAGCGCCACTGCAGTATGTGCTTTTGGTATGGGGGATGCTACAGTTTGGTGTAGAAGCTTCTGTCCCAGATATTCCTCAAAATGCCTGCCTGGAGCCCTATGAGCTCAGTGTATGCCGCACAAAGAGAAATTGTAAGTTGACCTGTGAAATAACAGAAGTGGAGACATGCAGCTGCTCCCTCAAGAAATAAGGCTTAGGTTCCTTCATATCTTCCAGGCTTGGAGGGACTGCATGATGGGCTAGATTTCTAAGTCTTACAGACATGCAGTTGTTTTAATCTTTCCTGCTCCCCTTGTGTCTCCAAAAGTAGGAGCCATGTATTTCTTTCATGGAAGAGAAATTTCAGAAAAAAAGTTCAATAGGAGCTTTGGGAGGAAACCTGGGAGGATGATAGTGTCTCTCATGAAGTGCAAGGGTTTGGGGCAACAGAGCAGCTGTGAACAGGCTTGGTGTTGGAGATAATTGGAGCTGAATGTTGCACAGTGTCCTCTAGCTGAGGACTCCATTGGAACTGTTCTCAATAGTCTCAAAGGGAACAACTGCCAAGAGCAGAGCAGAGCAGTGCAGCTGTTTTGCTATTGGGAAAGGGAGCAAAAGAAAAAATAATATGTCTACCCTGTCGAGTGAACTGCAATGCACACATCAGCAAAGCACAGGAAAATGTATGGGATTGACAATTTTCCTAAATTTTAGGTGACTGCCTAATCATTGCACCACTCTTTCTCAATCATTGTACCATTCTTCCCCTCTTCATCCATCACTTTGTCCATCTGTTCACAGGAAAGCATAACTCAGAAAGGCCAAGAATGGCTTTCCAGGAATTAATTTCAGGGGCTGTCTAAGATCACAGGAGAAAGGTGTTTTTCTGTGTGCTGCATCATTACAGCTTGGCCCACATTTAAAAGAACAGTGAGGGGGAAAGCATTCAGAGCAAAGTAAGACTGTGAGAAAGAGCATTGTGAAGATATAAAGGCACCAGGACCAGGGAGGACTTTTATTCTTCTGCAGAAACTGAAGGGATGAGTTGTTTCTGGGAATAAACTGACTCAGCTGTGGAGGAAAGCATCTCTGCATGTTGGATCTTCCAACAGTTGAGTCTGGAAGGGTCTGTGACAGCTGGAAAGCACAGTTGGCCAGAAGGAAACATTAGAGGGGAGGCAGGACTTAGCCACAGCATGACAAGGGAAGGTGGTAATAGGAATGTAGTGTGAGTGCTGGAAGGAGATAATTGAGACACATGGTCTGAAAGAGGAAGATGAGTCAGAAGAAACCCTGGGACTCAAAAGTAGGAGAGGCTTGAATTGCTGAGACAAGCAGGAGTATCAGCTGGAGCTGATGGATGGAGAGAGAGACCTCCTCATCCATCTTCTCTGCATTGTGGAATGGGATGGATTTTCACCTGCTGATGCCAACATCTGCCACCACTAATGGCCTTCTCTCTCACTCCTTCCTGCTCCAGTCCATGGGAGGAAGAAGAGTTCAGATATAGATAGACGGGGCAGGGTCAATCACATAGACCAACCAACCATGGACCTGTAGCAATTTGAAAAGTGTGACCTGTGGTTGTGGCTCCATGCAGTAAAGTCCGAAAAAGAAAAGATTGGAAAAAGAAGAAACAGAGAAGTTGGAGCATAAAATTTTAGACTCAATTTGGTGATGCCAAGAAAGGCAGCCATGACCACCTCCTACACTGAGGCTCTCTGTTGGTCTCACAGCTAGAAGCACATTAATTTTTCCTTCTTCTGGAGCCCCGGAGTACAGTTTTCATGGCAAAGAACCCATGGCTTGGCTAGATTATCTTTGGTAAAGCAGGGGAACCAACACTTAATGCTCCTCTCTGGCTTCCGTTCTTCAGCAGCGGTTTTCTGAGAATTTTACTTTTTCTTGCTGTTGTGCCATTGTGTCTGCACCAAAAATGCTTTTCTTAGGGTGGAAACACCTTTATGCCAGACACTGTACATACACAAAAGCTGTTGTCCCTACATAAAAGAAGTGACAATCTAAGACAACAAATGACACATGAAAGGCAGCAAAGCAGAGGACAGCAAATGTGTAGAACTTGTTTCTGTGTTGTTGCTTTTGACACTAAGGGGGTATTACACCTAGAACTGACTTCATCTCCTTTCTTCAGGCAGAGCAGAATGCAGAACAGGGCACACCTGCCCAGTGCCACGTAGTTCCAGAAGGAGATTCCCAAATAACTCTAAGCAACCTAGCTTAGGTATTTCAAGTTCTAATGGCTACTCAGACATGGTGCCCTGCACAGGCAAATTAGCCATGCATCTGAGAGCTGTCAGGATGCAGCACTTACTCAGGTGTGCAGCTTCCAACACCCATGCAAGGTCACATTACATTGTGCCATGGAGACCTATAGTAAGAGCCTCTCTCAGTTCTCAGTCCAAATCTAATTCCCGTGTTCCCAAACAGGCATGCCTATGTGGTTGTAGGGGTTTTTCCCCATGCTTGTTAACCACAGGTGGTCTGAAAGAAATGAATTATACATCTCATTCTGTTCCTATGGGAGGGGTAGTGTATTATTTGGGGCTCTGAAATGGAGCTTGTCCCAGACATGTGGGCAAGTGCTTGAGAAATCATGATCCAGAGGATGCCATCACAGCTGGATTTCTCCTTTGCAGTTTTAGCAGGCAGGGCTGAAGGACACACAGACTAATCTCCATGTGACCTGCAGATCCTGTCCTTTCACATGAGGGCTGAAGCTTGCTAAAGAGGCAATGCTGGAATGCTTTTGCCCATGTGGTATCTGCCCTGGGGATACACGGCCACTTCTGTCTCTAGGGTTGTCACTTACCAGTGAAAATTCATTGGATTCATGACAAAACTGCAGGATTTACCAGCGAAGAAATAGTTTGTTCTCAAAATAAATAAAATCTGATCTGGAGGTGGTAATTTACTCAGACACCCAAGAGATCACTTATTTTGAGTATCTTGTTTAATTCTCACTGAGACTGCTAGTTTTGTCAATCTAGATCTTAGCTTTCTTGGAAAAAGGAGGTTATCATATATTACAGGGCTTCTTCCCCATAACAAAAATAACAGAAAGGACTCAAGGAGAGGAAAGCTCCATGCTCATCACTCCACTGAGCTACACCACAGGAGGCACAGTGGTCAAACCCACATCCAAATAAATTCTTAAGACCTATATGAAGCCCTGCCCTTCCTTGGGATCCACATGAAGAATTAGATCTCTGCAACAGATACACAGTCAGTAGCTCTTCCCAAATAACGAACTAATCAGAAAGACTAAAAATAGGCTGCACTGGAACATCAGTTCAGCCATTTGGAACGTAGAGCAAACGGCACTGAATGTGTTTAATGAAGTGAAAGAGCTTTGTTTTTAATCACTGAGCTATTGATAAATTGTTGATAGGTGATCAAATGTGGACTATGCTTTCAAATGTTGTGACTTTTTGAACCTGCCAAGACCCTCTTGAGCCACCCTTGTTCCTTTCACTGCTAATGTAGTAGGACTTCTGCCCTTTTCAGGACCTAAAATAAGAATAACTGTAACGTCATTTTTTTTTTCCGGGTAACAAACATTTAGCCTCTGGGCCAGTGATCAATTTTCAAGACTAAATGTTCATAGTTGTACAAAATCAGACCCTGGGAACTGGGTTGGATATGTGAGAGAAGATGACAAGATGGGAGGCAGATCAGTTCACATCTCTACATGCTGTTACCAGGATAACACCAGGGCATTAGATTAGGTGGATGGTGAGACCAAAAGAGGGATAGTCTGTTTTTTAATTGTACAGCAGCAAAATGAATGTGAAATCAGCACAGTGTCTATGGCGAGGGAAGATTTAATTTTCATGCAGGGAAGGAAGTGAGCTGAATCCTCATGGGTGTTAGACCAAGGGAAGTAAGGGAAACTGAGGCTTTAATAGGAAAATTCATGTCTGTTTCGAGGTTTGAGACAATACTATTATATCAGTTTAGTTCATGACAGACCCTATTGGCTGTCCTAGATGGACTAAATCTGAACCATACTCAGTCCAGAATGACAGAGGAAAAGAGTCTTAAGCAGAGTCCACATGTCCCTTAATTTATGTCATCCAGAATTTCCCCTACATACAGAATGTCTTCAGACGAAATTTAAGCAAAATTACTTGCTGGTTTGTGCTATTAAACAGGATGAATCAACTGGAATGAATTTGAGGACCGAGCCCTCTACACCTGCTCTGGCTGACGTATGCTCATACATCAGTGATCTTAGTGGGTGGCTTGTTGTGCACCTTGAAGCTATCTTTACTTTTCTTTCCAGTGGAGGAGAACCACAGCATCTTTCATATGGTCAGCAGGAAATCTCAAACCACTTCTGAGATACAGTTTAGACACTAAACAATTTTATAACACTGGTTTACTTAGAACACACAGTTCTTAGCATTTCTATATTAAAGTTAGTGGGTCCTCCTCCCAAGGTGAAGTCCATCATCCAATCTGTGCTAGGTCAGTATAGCAATTAATTGTCTGACTGAACATTTCTATTCTGCTTATAAACTCATGAATTATTTAACTCCATCCTATTTGGAACCAGGTTTTCCTTTTAACCTTAACTGCAAACCAGCTGTCCATCAGTTGTGATGTGCTCATACCTTAGGGTGATGAGAGCAGCAAAAAAGCCTAAATGGGTTGCTAGAAAGTGCTACCAGTAAAATAGAGATGCATTTCATTAGTGTTGGGAGGATTGGCAGCTCTTTAATTGTATGAATCACTCAATGGGTGTGTTCCCGAAGCCAATCGGAGCGTGCCAGTTCAGTAGAGCCACACTGAGCAACGCTGTGCTGCGTCATTCGGCATTCTCCAGTGAGACATTACATCCATGTCATTTGCCATAAATCAAATGTTGTCACAGGGTCAGTCTTGTGGGTCATGCTAGGTTATCATGGGGATTTTGCACTGGTTCTATCAGGTACTGCTGTGTCACACAGGTTTTTGCGAGGTCGTGCTGGGTTCCTCAGATACCATCTCTTGATACCTCAGATACCAACTCTCACTGGGAGCCCTGTTGGAGTACATTAGGGGAATGATGAGAAGGGTTTGCTCTGTAGCCTTCCACTGCACTGGGTTAAGGCCGCTTCTCATGGCTGAAGTGTCTCTTCCCTGGAAAATGTGTGTTTGCCTCATTTATTAGTTTAAACAGACACTGTGACATCTGTGATTTTGCCCTGCAAAACAACACCTGCCCAAGGCCCAAAATGAGTATGATCTAGTCTTGAGGCAGTGGCTTATTTTTTTCAGATAGAAAGCATCATGCTATTTCAGTTAATTGTATTGCTGCCTGACTCCATGGAGTCAGAAAGAGATCCTGCCCTCTACTAACATTGCTGCACATTGGTGGTTTATATTTTTCCTGTTACCAGGAATCCCCAATATAGCCAACAAATGCATAGGCTTTCCCTCAATTAAGGGATGTGGCCAAAGGACAAACAGTACAAATAACAGGACATCATGTTCCAGGAGTCCCCTGCTACAGTGGTCCCTTGTTTACATTTATGATTTGATCAGGTATGTGTTACAACAGCCCTGAGGTACTCCAGCTTGCATCAGAGACTAAGCCAATCTCTTCTGGTCTGGTGATCAGAAAAATAAAAATGCAGCACAAAGCCACCTTTAACCCCCACACCATCCATCCTACTTCAGATACCACTGAGAAGGCTGGAAATCCACAGCTTCCCTACAGAAGTCACTTTGAATGGTATGAGTTCAAAATGTTGACATTTTTATGCATAGAAAGACTATTTTAGGATTTTTTTAAGGATCATTATGGCTTCCTCTTCTTTTTTGCAGGAAAGGAACAGAAAAATAGTCTCAATAATGTTTTTAACCCTCTCAAAATAAATTTATTTTCCATGACACACATGGCCCCTCCAGAAGAGAGTGGTAGATCATGGTATGAAAGTTTTACTGGTACCAATCAAGATGACATTCCAAACCCACTAGTGCCAATGCTGGTCAGGTAAACAAAGACTAACAGGTGATTTCCTGAAGACGATGTCCCAATTTTCAGCAGCAAATCCAATGCTGCTGGGTGAGGTTTCAACTTGTTCTTTCTAAACAGGCGATTGCTGTCCTGTGCTCAGAGCAATAGAAGCCATTCTGGTAGTGCATGGTTTTTCACCCCTTGATGCATTTCATCACCCTGTGTCCCTGTGTCAGAAGAAAACACTCCCATGCCCATTCTATATGTGGAAAATTTCAGACATGGGAAGGTTGTCATTAGCCAAGTATACACAAAGACTGCAGCAGAGCTGAACTCACTTTTCACTGAGTCGTAAGTCCAAATCCAGATCACTCCACCATTCTTCCAGAGTGCTGGCCCCACTGCCTATCACACCACGGAAGGGTATTGACTGTTTTCCAAGTGTGAAGTACACAGATGTTCTCTAAAGCTCCAGGGAAATGTCATGGATTGCAATCAGTAACATACTAGAGCCAATTCAAGCTCTACAGTACTTCTTGCAAGCTCCCAGATCCTTTGAACATAGGAGGGCTCTGCAGGAGCCACATCAGATCTTGCTGGTCTTCTATCAGAGTCAGTGAGCAAGCCAGGAAAAAAGTTATTCCCTCTGCAATTGAAATCAAACTCATATTTTCCTCAGCAGAGCTATTTTAAGTCATTCATTATTATCTTTTTTTCTCTGCAAAGCAATGTCCATTTGATACTCAGAGGTTGTTAGAACCAAAGGGGAAAGAGAACACTGGGGTATTGTTCTTGCTGCAGTTGCAGACTTACTTGGCATCTAAAAAAGATTTCATTAAAAAACTAACCAATTGTACAATGCTTTGAGTGAGAAGAATTAAAAAGCAAGGGAAAAAAAAGAAAAATAAAATCCATGCTGTGTAAGTCTTGGGCAGTGTCAGGCAAGTAAGGCATGAAGTTGACATATTGGGTCAAATCAATGGCTACTACAAGTGAGCATAAACCACTCATTCTTATGTTCAGTGACGATGTGTGTGAGGCTAAGATGCAGATTATCTCATTTAGCTTTTGTGATGTAAGAATCCAATGCTGAATTCCTTCGTATGCCTGTGACAGATGGTGTTTAATAGCAACAACAGGCACTCTGGCTATGTTTTCCCACGTCTTGCTGGATCCCAGCTTTCTCCTCAGGCTTTCCATGTCAGTTGTAACTCACCTGGAGAAATTTTCAGGTGTTTTTTCCTAATGCAAAAGCAAGACATGGAAATGCATCCACATTAAGTTGTCACCACAGTACAGCCTCACATTTGCCAGGTGACGGACACAATTTGGCACCTCACATGGTTTGCTTTCTTCCATACACCAGTACATGGAATCATCTCACCACTCTCCATTCATTTCTTTCTCCACCTACTTGTCTGTGGGGTTTTTTTCTTCCTCATTCATGTTCAGCAGGTGCCTGTAATTCCCAAACATGTTCCCAGATCTTTTCCAATGTCAGCTATGGAGCTAAAAAGGGATTTTCTGAATTTGATTGATCAGGTTGTCACAAACCTGGCTAGGAGCCATTTGTTGGACACTAATCAGATTGCTGCTGCAGAATCCAGCTGCTGAGTTTCCAATGTGCTTTTAGCCTCTGGAGCGTAAAGAGAGACAAAAGCACTACACCTGACTGGGCATCTCCAGGGATGTTTGAGGGGCACAGAGCCTCTATCGACCATTCTTTCTTGAGAACTTGACCTCCTGCTGCAGTTGTCTCTCCCTGCAGGCTCACACAACTTCCCCAGGTAGCTTAAATACTGCTTTTCACAGAATCCCATAATGAGGAATGAGATTACACTTTCACTTATAGGCAGTGCTGGATGTAACACACCTGTGATAAAGATGACCTTTGCATATAATGTCTGAACCCATCACCTCTCAGGAAATATAGATGATGAGAAAACAATAAACACAATGTCCCCACCCACTGTTCCCTCTCCTTTCAACTCAATGAGATCTCCTGCCTTCAGACGCCAGCTCATAATTTGTCTTTTCTGATCATAGTTATTCCCCTCACCAAACGAGGGTTTTCTCTTTAAAAAACCATTCACTTCTCTCTCTGCCATCCATTCTCTCTTGTCTCTCAATGAAGTTTCCTGTTTTGTTCCTCAGCCAAGGCTTTCTTTAACCATTTCCATCCTTACCTGTCTTTGTTCAGCTTTTTGCAATGTGCACAGGGCTCAGCAGTCCAACCACCCCTGTGTTCAGTCTCAGTCATCACCCACCAGGGTTCAAGGACCAACTGCTGTCGATGTGTGAAGGACTCTTCTGCCTCACAGTGAGCAGGCATCCACTCTGGAGTTACTCTGATATTTACAGCAGTGTAATAACACCGTGACATCAAGGAGAGTGTGCAACTCATGCAGAGGTCTCACATCAACAGGAGGCTCAGGACCAGCTGTTCAACAGGCATTTAAACCTAGTGCTATTCTAGTAGCGTGGCAGGCTCACTAAGTACAATGACTCTGAAGGAGGTACAGATATTTATCTCAACAAGCTCTTGAGGCCTTCAGCTGCTCATCTGGTAAATGTTCAGACCTGCTGGTTCTGGAGGACACGTGCCCACCCTGATCTCCTCCATTCATTCCAGTTCAATGTGCAGGAGCTCAGAGCAAAAAGACAAGATTAAGACACAGGTTATCTTCTAGAGCTGTTCCGTGAGTCAGGGGCCCAGTGCACAGCATAACCTCCATGCTTTTATGAAGGAAAATAGGTTGAAGCATCACATCTTCTGTGGCTGCGGCTCGGCAGATGCTCCATTTGCACACTACAATTTATGAGCTGTGCTGTGGTATGATTTAGAGGGTTGAGGACAGAGTGCTTTGCTTTCATCAGGGACGTGGAGGTAAGGGAAGGCTTCCCATGAACAGGCTGTGCATACAGCCTAGGGAATGAGACAGAGTTTTTTCCTGTGTGGGCTGACATGCCCACACACGGACCAATGCACAGATCACCCTTGGAGTAAGGATGACTCGATGGGCTCTTATTATAAATGATCCTTGGCTAACAACATAGAGAAAGCAATTTATGCTTCTTCCTGCATTTCTGAATAATCTTTAATAGGTTGAATTGTCCATAAATCTACTGCTGTACTTTGGATACAGGTGTGAATCCAAGGACTCTCTGACTCTTAAAATGATGAAGTTTGGCAAGCAGAAATCACTTTTAAAAGCAAGGATTCACTTCTCTCTCATTTAAATGCTGCAGGAAGTCGTGACACACTTACAGGAAGTAAGGTCTGATTCTGGTAAAGTGGGCTGAAATAACTTGCCATTTTCAGAGCAGGATGAAACACATGGCAATTATACTGCAAAAAGCTTTATGAGGATGTAACTGTTTAAAAGCTGATTATGAAAAAGAGGGACTTGGCATCCAATCTGGAAGGGTAGTAGAGGGAGGGATGGCTGCATGGCAGGATTCCTGTTGGTGTACGAATGTCTGCACCACGGTGGCATTGTTATCCCCTTCTTGTCCTGACAATACGCAGTCAATGGCACTTCAGGAGGTGGGTGGGAGACATCTGGTTAATGAGGAACAGATGGACCTCATCGGACATGCACTATACCTGCTCTTTTCTTCACAGCTCCCTCCCTCACTCTCTGATTTCTCTATTCTTCATTGCAGCTGAGCTCTTCTGTCTCCTTCCTGTGAAATGGGCAAGAATGTTTGTGTGCTCCCAATAAAGAGCAATGAAATGCTTTGGTCAGAGCCAAGTGCAATAGCAGAAAATGCAGTTAGGAAATGACTCAACTGTAGCATGCTCCGTTCTCTGGGATCTCTACATGCTGTGCTGGTCCCCACTTACCATGACCCCTTACCACTCCAGTCCCTGGACCCGTCATGATAGTGGGAAACAGAGGCAAATTTCTCATTTGCCATTTCTTTGATATGAGCTGTTTAATGACTTGAGAATGACTTCCTTGAAGCCCATTCTTTGGGATTTTTTAGTTTACCCCACTGTAAAAGGGTATTTGTTTATGGATACAATTTTTAGAAGGGGCACAGTGACTCCAGGCAACCTGAATTTCCCTTCCATCCTTCTAGTTCCTCTATCATATGTAGGTAGGGTTTGGGTCTGTGCTTGTGTGATCTCATTCAGCTACAGATGCCAGTAATGTGGATTTGTTGGTCTCCCATGAAAATCTGAAAAGCTGCATGTAAACCAGATCCTGAGAGAAATACAAATTCCCAAAGGCTTGTGTATCTCACAGCTCAGAGGAGACAGCACAGTGTTCCTAGATGCGCTTCTACAAAGGAAATCTTCCTAAATCCCTGTGTTCCAACCAACACTGACAAAATAGCAAAATAATTCCTATCAAGTTCCAATTGGCTTTCATTAATACTGGTGGCTTTCATTGAGATTTTCTTCCCGAGAGATATGACAGAAGAGTCAGTCCCTAAACCCCTTCTCACTCCTTCTTAAAAAAATTTCATTTCACTACAGTTATGCTTGCTCAGAGTTGAACTGATCCCTCAGTTTAAGTTACATGATGTGCTTACATAACATCAGAACCAGGTTTTCCACCTTCCTCTAACTCACCCAGTGTTTTAGTGTGGGTGAACAAAGTCCCCCGAATTAGTCCCTTTCAAGGACAGCAAGCAGAGGCATAGTTAGCAGTCCAGCCATGCTGCCTTCTTCTGTTTCTTAATCTGAGAACAGTGTCCAAAAATGGGATAAATTTTCAGTGTAGGTCTGTTTTGGATAAAAGGCCTTCATGTCCCTTCTGTGGTTTCTACTCCAGCTGCCTTTGAGACACATTGGATTTTTTTATATAGGGCACAATTACAGCATGAATGAGGAAGGAGAACTTCAAAGAAGGATGATTAAGGTTGGATGAGTTGGAAATGAAGTTAATTCACTTGAGTTGATAATTTCAATGAGGAAAATGGATTGAATCCCCATGGTATTCTCTTCATAGCACAAAAATGCTGAGTTAGCATCCAGATCCACCCTCTGCCAGGATCTTGACTTTATGGGCAACTCGGAAGTATTATTCAGTATACGTCCCAGCCAAAGCAAAGGACTATATCTGCTTGTCCTTGGCTTTTCTTCCAAGATCTTTTCCATACCGTCTCTCTTTTTACCTTTTCCCAAATGTGCTCTCACTCCTCTCATTGACTCCATGGAGAGTTAACAAGCAGATTCTAACACAGTGAGTTAGCAATACCTCAGCAGCCTTAGAGAGTACAACAGCTACTGGCAGGATGGGACAACAAAAGGAAAAGCCTGTTCATCCCTCTCCTTTTGCTGTTCATTAGAAGTTGAAGTATGGTCATAGAATCTTAGCTTTATTCTGTATGACACACCCTCCCCATTCCCAGGACTCTCTTCCTGCCTGGGACATTCCCCTCATTGCAGCAGAGGAGTGAAGATCCTGACATGCCCCCACCCCTCAGAGTAACCTCTTCAGTCCAGCGTGACAAGTCAGTCTTTACACTATTCCTCTCCCACAAGCTACTGAGCATGGCAACACAGTCCGGAACTGGTGCATGATTCAGTGAGTTCACAGGGAGACAGATCCCAGCCTAAGGATCCCATCCAGAATTCCTCAGGGAGAGAATGTGCTCGGCCATCCCTGGCAGCTCATCTCCAGGCTTTACCATGCACCTAGAAATGAGTCTGTCAGGTCAGCCAGTGCTACTACTTTCCAGCTGCCTGGATGGCTGTACACTTCTTGGTTTGTCTTAGATTCTTTCCTCAGACACACCTCATATCTCTCCTTGGACACATTCCACAGGGACAACAAGACTTCACAAAACCTTCTACCCTCATTAGGGAAGTATCTGCTCAAGGTCACTGATTATTCAGTCCTCCTGATGCAATGGAGTTGGGGTGATCTGGGAGTTTCTTACCAGCACAACCTCTCTGTTTGACAGCTCTCTTCCCTTCAACTCTGGAGTGCAAGTCTTAGCAAATAATGCCATCTTCAGTGTTCCACCTCTAAATAGCCTTCCATCTGCTGAAGAGTGAAAATCGGTGTCGGTGCACCTGAACCTGTTCCCTTGAAGGGAGATTTTCTATGCACTGCCCCAGATTTGTCAAGTCCATTATGAAGAATCCTGTTGTGCAGAACTTCAAATTGAGACACACTGCTTTGTAAGATAAATGCAGGTTGAAAGCGTGCAGCTGCATTCCTAGAGAAAAGGGCTATGATTCCCCAGAGACCCTCGAAGGTCCAAGGTAACTGCAGTCATGACCTCATTGCCTGCACCAGTCTCATCAGTGAAGTAATGCAACGAACTTGTACAAGCCCCACTGGAGAAGGGACAAAGCTGATAATCCCCATTCTGTCTTCTACAGCAAGTGCATGCACAAAAACTTCCTGGTGTGCCTCTGAGGAAAGTTTATGCCCCAGGCTGGATAGGCAAGGAACTGGGGCTTACTGGTGGCTTTAGAAGTCAAGAGATTTTGGATCCTTGCTGCTGCAATTTCATGTAAATTACAAGCCGTTTTTTTACCTCCCACCAGAATGCAGCAACATGCAGTGAAGTACATTGCTTTTTGGCTGTTGAGACTGCTTTACTGGGATTCTGGGATTTCAGTTTTCCTACTCTTCTCATATGTGGTGAGACCCATGTGAATAAAACACCCCTGGCCTGAGGTAGAATTCAATTTATGTTGCTTTTCTCTGCTTCAGTTTCACTGGTAAGTTAGAAATAATAATAATAATAATGCATCATAAATCTTGGGTGAAGTCTGGGCTTCCATCCCAAAATGTTCTCAGAGGCTTACCAGTTCTGAAAAACATCATGACCAGCCAGTGAGGTGGATCTGCTGGACCACTCCTGCATTTCCTATGTTTAGACTAGCGTGGAAGCTTCTTTTATTTTAATATATGTTGCACTGACAGAAATCTGTCAACATGTTGCCAGTCTGAGAAAATCTCTTTTCCCCGTACATGTTTTTCAATCTGATTCCTGTTCTCCTTGTAAGTTCTAGTTATAACACAAATTTCAGCAGCTGGATGCTGTGGTATAATGAAATTCTAGAGTTGTTCCATAGGTATTTACAGTGTGATAATTACCATGTTGTGTATGTATTTAAAAACTGTATTGCCAGGCTTTGAAATGGCATAGCACTGACTTTCACCTCCAGCTGTGCTTGTTTATCTACACCCTCCAGTCACAGGGCAGGGGGTGTCAGTAAAGAAAAGGTCGGTCAGACATTTGTGTGTGGTGGTTAAGTTTGAATCACAGGATAACTGGAGCATTCAGGTGGGAAGGAATCTCACAAATTCTCTAGTCCAAGCTACTGCTCAAAGCAAGATCAGCTGTGAGGCCAGGCCAGTTTGCTCAGGGCTTTACTCAGCTGGGGCCAGGTTTCATGGATAGCACATCCCAGCAGAACTCTGAGTGAATGTGGTATATCACTGAAGAACAGCTATGCCCAGAGTTCCAGAGAACATTTTTTTTTTTTAATTAATACTTTTGTCTTCGTGGTTTGTGCATCACACCTTTGAGACTTACCCCATCTCCTCACTCTGGCAGTCCTCAGTGGGTACCAATCAGGAACTGAAAATAGCCCATCTTGGATCTCAAAGCAATATTAGCTGTAAGCCCTGCCTGGACCATGTGCTTGTAAGAAAGCCAAAAGAAGCATCCTGTATGACTTTTCCTGGGTTGTGCACACAAGTAAAGAGAAGGCAGTGTTTCATCTACCTTATCACAGTAAACAGAGAGTAGCCAGAGGATGAGAGATGTAGGAAAATGTGATGTACAGAACCCAGTTCCTTGCAAATTGGAGTCTATGAACCCATGGGAACATCTCTGATGCCTCTCTGCACCAGTTGGTGAAATCCCACACACACTAGTTCTAGTCCCTGAAGTCAAATGCACATGGGGCTCCCCTCTGTCCTGGGGATGGATGGACTTCTCTTTGTGAGCCAACTCTTAGAGGCTTCTATGCATGAAACAGGAACTTACTGCTTACTATTGGCAAAGGGTTAGGCTGGATAAATCACTGTATCATAACACATCCTCAGAGTCCTGGGAGCAGCGGCAGATGTATGAACCCAGTGAAGTCGTCTCTGGTCAGCATGGATGCTACTGGATTTGAATTCCTGCACTTGAGGTATAATGTCCTGTCAGGAAGAACAAAGAAAAAATATTTCTCTGAAATCCCATTTATCTGGCTCCTTATTTAGGAAATTGCACAACAGCTCAGGGATTATACAATTCTCATCATGCAGTGCAAAGTGGACAGAAAGTTTTAACAGCAATACAAACCAATTTAGCTGTTTTCAGATAAAAACTACCTTTTTTTTCCCTAATTGTGACAAGAGATCATAGTCCCTATGTGCTGAGGATCACGTGCTATAGGTCTCAGAGCTGCAAAACTGTGTCAGCCAGAGCTGCTCAATAGTTCAATGGTCTATTGGACAAATGAGAGGATGAGAAACACAGTAAAAGGCAATCTGAGACCATGTGAACGTCTGTCAGCCAATGCCACTGGTCTGGAAAACCCTGGGTTGCAATTAGAAACAGTATTTCATAAAGTAGTATCTCGTACTGTGATACATGTCAGACAAACACACAAAATAGGCTCTAGGCTACCCCACTGGATTTAGCCTGGCCAGGGCAGGCAAACCTGCAGCCAGAGGAGCCGTTCCAAACTCCCAGCTCCCGGGAGAGGCTGCACCTCTGGGTGGTACTGCACACTGATGCTCCAGACATGGGGCTGCAAACAGCTTTGTGTAGACCCCTGGTAGCAGCTTGGGCCTCTTGTACGATCAGAAGCTTCCCCCTTAGACACAGCAGTGGCTGCATTGGTCACAGGCATCTCCTCCTTACTGTCATCTCCATTAATTCCTTGCACGCGTGCATATCAGTGTGTCATTAATCCCACTTGCCTGGAGCTGACTTCCCAGGCCAGCTAGGAAATGGGACTATGTTAGAGAAAGATGCTGTATTCCAAAGCTTATGCGGTGCAGCAGAGAAGCCCAGTCAAATGGCTTCGCAAACAGCCCCAGATGTGCTCACATTCACTAGTCTGCTCCACAATGAGCACTTGGTGGTTTGTTCATTTTTAAATACGTGTGATTCCCAGCGCTGGTCACCGGTTTATAGCTGGCTTATAATCCATATGTTAGGCATGTAATGGTGTACAGTGGCATGATTGATCCAGAGCTAGATGTGGCGACACTGTCATCTCTGTCATCTCTCTTTTGAACAGTTCATCAGATGTTTGCAATATAAAATTCCAATACCAACTTTATTTACCCACAGCCATTACTTTGTGCTGCAGCCATTTCACTGCATACAACAACTGGGATTTAATTCCAGGACCTCCTCACTCAGGAGTAAAGGCTTTTCATCCAGTAAGCTACAAGAGCTGTTTCACTGGCTCGGATGGAGAAGATGAAAGACTATAACTAATAAAAATGCCAGCAAAATGTATATATTTGGTTGCATTCACAGCTTGAACTGAGTGAATCAGAGGCAGAATGAGCTGCTGTAATTTGTCTTTCTCCCTGTCCTGCCAGCACATAACTCACACAGCTTAAACTGTCTTAACTACTGCTGGACTCCTCCACACTTATCCCTTGCTGTCCAATAAACAGGATACTGATGTAGTGCTCCTTAATAGCACCTGTAACATTATCCTATGCTACAACAGTAGCATTCCTGTAGCAGCCAAGAAAAGAAACATAGCTGGACAGACCAATAGTTGAGAAAGCTGATATATTTCCACCAAGAGAAGGGAGCTATTCATACCCTCTACCTGTCATTAAGTATTGATCCTGCAGTCATATTTTCCTCATCAAAGAGGGATTCTGTGGTTGCAGTCAAGCTTTGACTGAGTGTATACATGTATTTGAAGTGTATGTAACCTGAACTTTAAGACTAACCTCTAAGACTATCCTTTTAACAAAAACTCAGCATGGTACCTCTCCCATTGTTGGTTAACTCCTACGATTTGAAAGGACAGGTTATGCTCTGATGATCCCGTTGTCAGGATGTTGTATCTTACTTTGCAAAAATTATGTAGTTGTCATCAGATGGGCAAGAACATAGATGTAAGTAAATATCACACAAAATATTTGTGTGTGATCATTCAGTTTACTTTAAACAAATTTGCTTCAATTGTGTTCCCACTCCATTTGTCTGCCTTCTGTGACTGTTCCAGCAACATATTTACTGGCATGGGTTTTCCCTCAAACAGCAACATTTAAGTGAATGTGTTTGTAAAAAGCTAATGTTGATTCTATAATCAAAAGGTATTCTCTCTGATGAGACACTACTATTAATGAGTTAAACCCACTACCAAATTGTTACTGGCAATTTTCCTCTGAGGGAAAAGCTGAAAAAAATCTGGATTTAGAGGCATACTTTTGTCAGAAAATAACTGAAATTCATATCTCATATATTTAAAGCAATGCTGGCATAAATGGATTAGCAAACAAGTCAGAGGTTGAATTGCCCTTGTGCTGTCGAAAAAAAAGTCAATCAACAAACAAATTAAGGGAATCTATTATTTTCCTTGAAGAATTATTTGAAAACATGTGTGAGAGACTGTTAATAGTTTAGAGGGACTGGATATCTCCCAGGCTCTTCAAAAGAAATAAGGACATTCTGTTGATCATGCATGGAATTGCAGTTTTACATTACATTCCGATCCTGTATTTTGTAACATTTGTACTGTGTGCTAGAAGAACGCAGGCTGGCTTGAGTTTACAGTGGAAAAACACAGGACTAAAGTTTAAAAAAACAATTGAAAAACAAATCTGTTATCAATTGAAATCAAGATAGGAGAGAGAGAGAGAGAGAGAGTCCAAAAAGCAGAACAACAGAAATGTTAGTTCAGGCCAAGAAAGCAGTATTGGAAAAAGATACGTCAACAGCTGGAGCTGTGGGACATTGAGGAAGCCAGTGCTAGCAGAGAAATTTGAGTAATAATACAGACTGGAACAAGTCATTTTGGAAAATAAAGGAGAGGAATTAGAAAAAATGAATGAGGTCTCCACACAAGCCTTCTCTTCTCCAGGCTGAACAGCTCCAACTTCCTCAGCCTGTCTTTGTAGGAGAAATGCTCCAGTCCTCTTATAAACTTTATGGCCCTCTTCTGGACATGCTCCAACAGTTCCGTGTCCTTCCTATGCTGGGGACACCAGAACTGTACACAACACTCCAGGTGGGGTGTCATCAGAACAGAGTAAAGGGGTGGAATCCCCTCCCTCAACCAGCTGGCCATGCTGCTGTAGATGCAACCCAGGATTCACTGGGCTTTCTGGGCTGAGACCACACACTGCTGGTTCACATTGAGTTCATCAACCATCAACATGACATATGCAGAACAGTTTTCAAAGAGGGACAGGAAAGTGATGTGGGTTATTTGAAGCATTTTCAATTAAGAGGAACTATTCTACCTGTGAAGAACTTCACTGAGAAAAGCTAATATAAATCCAGAAGGTAAGAGAGGCTGCAGGTAAGCAGGGACAAGCCAATGCAGTTATAAAAGGTGTGTGTATTTGAGTACTATTGACATTAATGGCTGATAGAGTTCACAGAATTTTTTTACTGAAACACATTTT
The DNA here is from genome assembly GCA_013398175.1 of Climacteris rufus. NCBI lineage: Eukaryota > Metazoa > Chordata > Aves > Passeriformes > Climacteridae > Climacteris > Climacteris rufus. Next base: position 434,207 of record VZRZ01007688.1, read on the forward strand.
TTGTCTGTGAATGTCAGTTTTTGAAGCTGACACTCTGCAGGAACACTCTTTCTAGTCTCAATGGAAAAGGTTGCTTAGATATGACATGGCATCACCGGCCAGAAGGAGAGAAGGAGAAGAGGCAGTCAGAAGAACCAAATAATTAATGAACTCATCTAGAATACAGGAAGTTCAGGGTGAAGTCTCTGCTGGGTGAGAAGAATTTTAAACCAGTTTCCACCATTTCAATACCAAGTCTAGCAGCTAGTCCACCAGTTCTTCTAGGGCAAGGTTGTTTTCTCCCTTCCGTACAGAAAAAACAAAAACAACTGAGGAGGTATGGATATGTCACAGTCCGAACTGAAGAGTTTTTCTCAAACTTCTAAAATACCCTGATGCTTTGCACCATCACATCTCTCCACCATGTAAGGCAGAAAGAAGACCCTGAAGCAGCAGTAGGCTCATGAATGGAAGGCTCTGGCTCTGATGTCAGAAGTAAGGGAGCTCTTTGTGGTCTTGATCAGATGGTATACAACTACATTTTCATAGGCACTCAGTTCTCTGTGCCTCATCTGAGATATTTTGCACCTACTGTTCTATTCTGTATTTTTCAAAGGTGTTCAAGACCTACTGCTCCCTTTCAAGTCCTACAGCAAAGCAATTAGGTTAAGTTATTTCAGACTGTGTTCCCAGAAATGAAGATGCATAAAATGAATGAACACATGAAAATATTGGCCCTAATATCTCTGTGACTCAGCATTTCTGTCTCTACGATGGAGAAAACAATGCTTACTGATTTTGCAAAATACTTTGAGCTCAGTGAGTGAAAAGCAGTGTGAATGTTGAGTATAAATGTAAATTTTATAAGGAAAAAATATTAAAAGCATAATTTATCCCCGGGAAAGGGATCCCAGCACAGAAGAGGCATCCCTGTCCGAAACCATTTGAAAGTTGAGCAGTTGCTAAGAAACAAGAGTACCTTCATCACAATGAATACCTCGAGACGGATGGAGTGGGCAACCATTTCACAAGGCTGCCACGAGGTAAAAAAGAAATGGGACCAGGCATCATTAGCAGAGAGGAGATCATTAGATTCCTGCACTACGGTCTGCATGAACCTACAGTGAAAATGGATGAGGAGAGTCATGTAGGAGAGATAGCAGGGAGTGACTCTCTTAAGCACTCTATGAAGAATAAGGAGGCTCTGGGTGCTTGTTAAGTGGAACGGCAGTGTCAATGGAGGAGCCTGAGGACACAGCAGATAATGGCTTCTTTTCAAAGAGCTGAGCAGAGTACCAGAAGCTACGGAATTACTGGAAACAGGAGTAAAGTAAAAAGACAGAGTAAGGAGATAGGCCTGAATGATGAGAGGTACCAAGGTCAAGAGAAGTAGTTGTTTTCTTGAGCAACTGAATTATGTCAGATGTTTCCAGGGCTGCAAAGAGAGTAGGAGAAAACGCATAAGAAAGGCTCAGGAAAGGGGGGTTTTAAGTCTAAATGAGATAAATCAGGGAAATCTGCAATTGAAAGATGGAAAAAGTATATTGTACTTGTCTGGAAAAGGGCTAGGAGGTGAGAACAACATGGGTGTGCTGGGAATAATAGTGGTGTCAGAGGAACAGGGAGGAAGGGCTAATACAACTTGAGAAATGAAGCAGGAAGAGGAACGAGTCTATCCATAACAAGCTGCCCTAAGTCTCCTGGTGGATATGGGGGAGGGATTTGTGCTGTTGTTCCTGAAAGTATAACCCAAATGATTGAAAATCAGAGACTTGATAAACCACCCTGAAGAAGGTCTTGAAGTGATGGATTTAGTTTAGTTTTGGGTTTGGTTTTAGTGCAGATGGGTTTGGACAAAAATGGAGATCAACACAGCACTGCAGCTATTGTCATAATGGACAGAGAAATGAAAGGAGGGAGGCAGTCAAACTGCAGATGAGCACTAGTAGGCATATAAGAAAAATGCTTGAAGGGAATCAAGGGTTAAGTGTAATCCTGAGATTAGGAGACAACAGGGATTGGTGCAAATTAAGCAAGGCAGCACTGGGTAGGGAGGGAAAAGTTGGGCTCATTAGGACCAAGTCCCAGAGATCAGGAAACTGAAGTCGAGAAACTGCATGCCAATAGTTGGGAAAGAATGAGGAAGGAGCAGTGTGAAGAAAGTCACCAGAGTTGGAGCAGTTACAGCTAGAGGAGCAGCTAGACTATCAGAAGTCTGAAAGATCATAGAAGATAAGAAAATAGAAGATATTCACATGTAGAAAATTTCTACAGGAGTGAAAAGAGAGATGAGCTGTTTAAAAAAAAGTACATAGGATTTACTCAAGGTTTCAGAGATGGGAGATGAAGATTCTCCTAGAAGCAGTTACAGGACCAGGTATGTTTCTTGCTTATTCTGGCAGTTCTGTCCTGCAGGAAACACCCTTGATAAGACGTGACCTAAGGAAAATGCAATAAACAACAGAGACAGTGGTATTGATCTTCTCTGGAACTCGCAGAGTGTGGGAAATGCTCTACTGCTGGGATTATCCCCTTGATCAACTTTAGGGGAACTCATGAGCTTGGAGGCGATGCCACTGCTTTTCTCTCTGTAGAAATGCTTTGCACCCTACAGCCTGTGGGCTGTCATAGGAGATCCTCAGCCCCTCAGTGACATTGTTCTGCTGCTGTAGGGGCACCCATCCCACTGCCCACAGACAGCCCTTTCGCTGTGACTGTCTCCCCTTACAAATGAACACTCCTGATGCGTGGCTGATTGATTGGGCAAAAGCAATATAGGGAAAATGCTTTACCCAGCTATTCAAACCAGATCACGAAAGCACAAACCCGCTCAATTCTCAGAGCCAGAGAGGCTCAGCAGGACTATAGGGGTGGCTTAATACTCCCACTAAAACACCCAGCATGCAGCAGCTACATTATCTTTTCCTTACCTGCTGTTCCACTTGTGTCATTCCCTCTTCTTGAATCCCTGTGCTGACTTTCAGTCTCCTTCTACATCAAAGTTCAGTTCTCATTTCATCTTCAAGGCCTCATGTGGCATTCTTGGAGCTTGCTCCCTGCCTCCTCTCCCATGCTACTCAGTGCTCACTCAGCACATCTGCCCCTTCCCAGCCCCCTCCATTGCCCTGCAGCAATGACTCTGCTCCTCCTTTCCTGCTGTCCTCTCCCCTCCTTCCACCGAACAACCTTATTCACCTCCCTCGTGCCTGCCCTCAGAACTTATTTGCTGCAGTTAGTCTTCCTGCCTTAATGACTTCCACTTCTCCTATGCCCTTGGCAAGTTTTGCCCCTTCTGACTATTAACTTTGTTTACTATATTACATCTTTAGAATGAGGAATGATTCAGAGATACCCAGCTAAAGCCAGGAGCAAACAAGACATGAAGAAGCCATAACTCAGCCTGTGACCTTTCTCAGGCACTTCCTTCCCTCATTCCATCCTGCACGTCTCAGGCCTAATCTTGTCCCCACTGTTTTCCCGCTGACCTCACCAGAAGCAGGATCCAGGCCTTGTAGCTGCTGCCTAATTGCTGCTGAGAGCCACTTCTGGAGAGCTGAATGTCCTCACTTGCTAGTGCCCCACATGCTGGGGTCTTTGTGTTGTAAAATCCTGGGGACAAAATTCTGCTTGTTTAGCTGCCAGTAAAATGCTGTGTACACATGATGGTATGTGGAAATACAGAATAATGCTTAACGCTACAAGCAGACAGCATTATCAGGGAAAGACTTTCCCCTCCCACTCACCCCTTGTCTATCTGTTTCTTTCCTGTTGTCAAAATTTAGCATCCTCCACTGAGAGACTCAGTTTTGCTCTGATGCTTGGAAGGCATCCAGTCCCAGCTTGCTCGCTTTCCCTGCCAGTCTCCACAGGTATTCTATACACAAGGCTTCCAGCTTGTCAAGAAATGCTCTCTCTTCTCTCCACACCCCCAGCCCTCCCACCCCCCACAGAAGAATCTCCAGTGCTGAGGTTGTTACAGGAACCTGGGGTTAGGCAAAGTCGTTAATTCTTGCTCTGACATGTTAATCACCTCTGCTCTGCAGCACACCCTGAAGTGCACTACAGGAAAAGAGGACCCCTTCAGGAGGAGTGGAGGGCCGCCCTGAAGAGGCATTTGCACAACCTATTTGTTATGTCAGGTCACAGAGGAAACGAGAGGAAAACCAGCACAGTTTTGGTTCTAGCTTGGCCAAAACTCATTCAGATGTTCAATAAAAGGGGCTCCATGAGAGACAGTTTGGACCAGGGACTAATGCATAGACCGAATTCCATGTTTGAGGTTGACATGAGGCTAATGTTGGCTTGGCAAAACCAAGGCTACTGCCTTCCAAGGCTGTGCTGATCAAGAGGTCTTGGTGCACAATAGATTTAAGAGGTCAATTTTGAAGGAACAGGCTGATAAGTTGAGATGTGGCAACTGTAAGTGGAGTTAAGTGGACAAATGGTGCCCAAGGAATAGCTGGCCAGCTGTGCCTTCAACGGACACAGCTGTCCCAGCAGGACCCAAAGAGAAGGTGCAAACATATGCTAAATAAGGTGCATGGTAGCTGACATGAAGTCAAGTAGATGCAGAGACCAGGCTAGAAAAAAAAGAAAAGTTCCAGAGAGCTAGTTTCCCATCCCACAAAACCCTGGATTTATAAAACTCCGTGTTCTACACTGGAGTGGGACAAAGATAGTTTTTAAAGCCTTTTCTTATAGACCAAAACCATAAGTAGGATGCACTGAAATTGTGAGTAAGCCAATAGTTCAGGTATTCACTTTATTCCCGAGATTCAGGTGATCAGGTCAAAGTCTCTGCATCCCCCTGAGAAATTTTCATTGAAAAATGCTGACCAATTTCAAGGAAGAAAGACTTTCAGCAGTGGCTGTGGCACAGACAAAAAAAAAAAGGATTTACTCGTGGAGAGACAAACACAGGCTGAGAGGCTGAGATGCTGCCATTCTTTGATCTTGGCACATTTCTTGTCTGGCAACTGAGTTCAAAGGTAAGAGAATGAGGTTAAGATCTAAGATGCAGCACAACTTTTGTTGTTACTTCACAGACTGCTGTAGCTATAGCAGTAAATTAGAAACCAAGGAAGGGGCTGGTACTTCAGACCAGTGATTCCAGTGGAGAACTGGTAATATTTTCCAAGGAAAAGCAGGCAAATATGAAAGGGATTTGGGTTTTGGCAGTCTTTAGGAGACAATTGCTTGTTTTAAAGACGTTAAAGCAGGGAAGTTTCAGTTCTGAGACTTACTCCATATGTGGTGTAGGTGAGGAGTACAGAGGTACAGTTTGGTGTAAGAAGCTCTGATGGATGTGTCTCTGGGTAGTACAATCCAGGACACAGAAGGTGGCTTGGTACCTGCTTGGACATGATTCAAAACCCTGAAACGGCCTTTCAGGTTTCTAACTGAGTGTAACTGAACCAGATCACATTAGAAATAATATTCCCCAGTCTGGTATTGTGAGTAAATTTTATTCCATTATGAATAGCCTCCTCCCCGGGACGCAAGAGTAATGTTACGTGTAGAGTAGCTGAAAACGCTTCAGAGATTAGCCTTAGCACATAGCTCACACCCACAGACTCTTCTGTAATAAATTAGTGTGCTCAATGGATGAAAAAATATTGGTGGAGCAGCACAACTTGCAGTCAAGCTTCAAAAGGGTTATGATGACTGAGCAGCAGTACCTGCTCCCCCGTATGCCTTCTCTGGCTGTATCACAGGTAGTTTCACACTCCCCCTTCGCAGCCTCCCCTTCAACCTCCCCTTTCCAAATCATCCTTCCCTCACTGACCTCCGCTCACTTTTCTTCCAGACATCGTCCCTAAATCTAGCACACCTTTCCCCTCTATGGTTTTCTTTTTAAAAGCCAGCATAAACTAACAGGATATACACATGCACACAACCATAAATGTCTCATGATCCTGTGCTGCTATAAACCTCTCTTTTCCAAACACCCTGCTGGCACTGTTTGCTTGTTAAATAAGCCCAGTGCTGTGCTTAAGTCTAACTTTTGTTGTAAGAGCTCCAGGAGAGGGCCAAGACACTTTGTTTTCTTGTAAATCACTGGGGTAACTGCAACCCTGAGGAAATAACAATAATAAAATTATTAATGTTCTAATAGCAGTCTCTAAAAGCTAAAGCACTCACAAGGCTTGGCATTTGTTTTCTGCTCAGCTGCATAAAAAGGGACCTAAAATCAAATCTGTGCAATATCTACTTTAACACCCAGTGTTTGATGTGGATTATGAGTAAAGCAGCAAGTTAGAACAGCAGTAGCTCGTTTGGAGACATTGGGAGCCTCGACATAGCTGTGCTAATGCAATTTGATCAGACTCACAGCTACCCTGTGCAGCCCTGTGGGATATAGGCTGTGTTTACCAACATTTTCTGAATTCCAGCGACCCAAGTGAAAAGTAAGCGTAATGTATGTAACAAAGCAAACTCTGCATCCTGGGTCTTTTAGCACAGAGAGCAATGCTTTCCTACAACAGAGTAACAACTGGACTGACCTGTGAAAATTGTAGGAAAGCAATTGCACCAAAATAATTGCAGGGAGGTATGAGTTCAAAATATTTTGGAACCCATACATGCAATCCAGACAATCTCAAATCCCAAATGCTAGCATAGCTGGGAAATGCGAGAAACAATATTAAGCCATGTTTGGATTCAGCATTCAGGCTGATTGGGAAGGAACTGCAATGGAGGCTGTTCCCATCCTGGGGATATTGCCAAGGCAGAGAACTCCCCTTTTTGGGATAGCTGGGAGCCAGTGGCTTCCAGCTCTGCTATCAATAGGAAGGGCTTGTTGTACATCAGATCAGTCCTCTGCTCTTCCTGCTCCGTTTTCCTTCCAGTTTCCTGTTTTCCTTTATTGCTTTAGCAACATTTGGGAGGCTTTGGAAAGTTTTGTGAGTGAGGTCCAGGTCAGGAGTGGATTCACCAGGGGTGAACATCCTTAAGAGCTTCAGCACACTCACATGCCCCTCATCCCAGTGTGTTCCTCAGAGCACAGGTGGGTATCTGCTCTGGATCAGGCTTCTCCCAAAACACCAGTACTGCAGGGCGAGACATAGTGACTGCCAGAGGAAATTGCAAAATTGGAAAGTCCTGACCTCTTCCTCGGGGCTTTCATTTTCTGATTTGTAGTGGTGCGTTCCAGGGCATAAAGGACACAGGGCAGAAAAGCTCGGCGAGTGCACGGCCCTGCACGTTGCAGCTCAACCTGAAGCACTGCAGTCAGCAGGGCTTTCTGCCAAGGAAATCCTACACTCGGTTTCCCCCCTGGCCATCTCTGGTGGGCTGCCTGAAGGGACAGCAAAAATCCCAGTGCACTTCCTGAACAGAGTAAGGGATAACCAATATTCCCTGCCTGGGCAAAGCCGCCTCCACTCTCCAAGGGCAAGTGTGTGCAAGCTCAGTGAGCGCATAATGGCTGCCACACTCATCCGCAGAGCCACCGCGCTGGGGGACCTCTGTCAGTGTTGCATGAAGGGCTTTAGGTTCCCTGGGGTAAAAAAGTACTAGAGAAAGCCCAGCCCTTCCCTTGTTCTATTTCCTCACCTAAAATAGACTTCACACGCACCTCCTGGGCCAGAAAAGTCAGAACTGGTTGTGAATTTCCAGTGGAGCCACTCACTCCAACTCAGGCAACAGCAAACGGACCTCCAGTTCTCATCTAGAGATCTTTAAAGAAAGGAAGTGGTGCCTACCTTCCCAATCCTTTTCCTAGAGGAAGGGAGTGCAATGAAACAAAAGGCCCTGAAGACCACTGGGGCAGGGTTGCAATTTTCCATGAGAGGCAAGCTGAGGAATTCCCACACACGGCTATTCCCCAAAATTTCTACTGCTGGGTGTCAGTTCTGCTACAGATTTCACAATTCCTACTGCATGCTGATGATGATGTGTGGGAGAACACAGGAGACTTGCTGAGACTGCCAAATTGCTAAACACTTGTGATGGTGGGCTCTCCCTTCCTCCATGTGTCTGAGCCTTGGAGGGAAAGGGGGAGGAGAGCTTAAGTGGCGCAGAAGAGGGAGGGTGGATTGAAAGCTGCCTCTGTCATTGACTTGTTCCATTCTTGGGATTATTTCCCTGGGGTTCTTGGGTATTTTTGTTATTAATAACTAATAATAATTTCTATATAGCGTTTTGCATCCTGAAGGACCCTAAAGCACACCACATACTTCTTAAGCTAATTAACAGCTGCAAGCCTAATTCCTCTCTTGGTTGTGGCCCTAACTGCTGAAGGAGCAGCTCAGAGTCACACTAGATTTACACCAGTTTAACTGAGGACAGTGTCTCCCTATAGATCCAGCTGGATATGTCAGAGACAAATGCAATGTGGAGCTGGAGATGAAAAATTTGAAGTGCCTTTTCTCCTCCTTCATAATTTAAAAATGACTAAGGAAATTGCATTCAAAAAGCCTTGTGGACACAGCATTACAATTGCAAGATTCAAGATTTGGAGTTTGGGAACAGTCAAGTCCCAGTTCCCGCTGAGTTAGGGGCTCAACTCATATCTGAACCAAGGCATGCACAGCTCGTGGCTTGTCCCAGGCTGTGCAGGACACTTTTCACCATGAAAGGAGGGTTGTTTTACCCTATTTTCTTCACTGTTAAATCCATGTCAATATGCAGTTAATTCCAGTAACCACAAGAGTTACAGTCTCTGCACTGATCCAAAACATGACCTACTGTACAAGGTGAACCTGACTCTGTCCTCTGATGCACACTCATAGATCAACAACACAGTTACATCTGAGCAGAAAAATGCAACCCAATAGGATGAACTAAATCACAAATATTCTAGCCTGTGGTTTTCCTCTACTTACTTCTGGGGAAAGATTAATCCATCTGAGCTCTGGGTCTTTGAGTCCGAGTTTGAGATGGTTCAGTCCTTATGTCCTCATCCAGCTAGGATGTTGTTTACATGCTCTGATTTCTGAGAGTTTGATGTTGTAACCCTATATGCAAAAACTGTCCTAGTTACAACATTGTTGCTGTGATAGGGAAAAAGAAAAAAAAATGAAAAGAGAAGCAACAGCTCTTAAATACTTCCTCCATCCCATTCACCCCTTTCCATCCAGGCTTACATTACTTTTGCCTTCCTCTGACATCTGGCTGTGCAGCTGTGGATTGGGATTGCCTGTGGTAGCTAAGGAGCATCTCCTCTCCTCCCACACCTTATGCACATCACTTCTCTCTCACTGCAGATAATTGCATCACCCTTCCTGTCACTCGGCTCACAGTTGTAGTGTCACATTTGACTCGTTACACACATGCATATAAATGCTCTTGCTACAAATTGCTAGATTTTCTTTTTAATCATCTGTAATATCTTGATTTCTTTCACTTGCCCTTCCTGTTTTGCCTGGATTTTTCTCCATGTCCTGATCAACTTCTGCTTTCATTTCTCCATTCTCCGCCACAGCAGCTCCAGCACTTGTGTTCTTGGAGTTTGAAACCCAACATCATGTTACAACATCTGAATACAACTATTTTCAAGCCCCTTTCTCAATTCTTTTTCTGGTTCCCAGCTCATTTAAAATCTAGTTCTGTCTCTTCTTGCAAGGCAAAGGCAGTCCTTTTATTGACTCAGCTAATACATCTTAAAAAAGTGCAACATGGCTTGCAAGCCAGGAAGTTCATATGTTTTTCCTATCTAGAGTGACACTAGTCACTCTAACAACTGTAGAAATAGTTTCTGACCTCTTGGCTGAGGAATCGGAGATATTGCCAACGCTTTACTCATTCACTGAATCACACAGGAAAATATCATTTAGAAAAACCAAATTATTTCATTGACATATAAATGAAATCATGCATTGGTTACATAAGTATATATAAAATCACTTGCAATGCCAGCACAGAAGGCAAATGTGAGAAACAGAACATTAGGAGGAGCATAGTTACCCACAGCTTTAGATGATTTAGATGAGCCTAATACATTTTTGTGTTAAGGACTATTTTCAGACATAATTCAGCCCAGGTGTGATTCTGGCAAAGTCTAGAAAACACAGGCATTTGTTTACTGTGAGAGACATTTGTATTGGGCATCTGCAAAAATGCATTTTTTGAATGATTTTTATTATTGCTGTGTTGATGTTTTTCATTTGTGACTTGGACAGATGTCTAGCAGTCTCTGAAATCCAGCCACCCGCAATGTTTCAGTTTGTAAAGCTCAAACATCCTGGATTTGCCTTTGCACCAAAACGCATTCAAGAGACTTTTCCCAATTTTCCCAGCCAATCTCACTCCCTGCCTGTGACAAAGCACGGGAAATTTCAAGCCACAGCGAGGATATTTTTGAAAGTTACAACCCTGTAAAAAGAGGGTGTTTATAAATGGAAATCTTCATATAATCTTAATAATAGGTTTTGCTACCACTGCATCTCCACCCACGTACGTAGAATAGCTATAGCCAGCTAGATGCAGAGTCTATCGGCTACTTAGCAGCACACAGCAGCAGCAGCATCGAGCGGGGTGGGAAGGAGAGGAGGCTGCCGCCTCCAAGGAAAAACGCGAAGTGTTTCCAGGCTGACAGCAGTGCAGAGTCCGGCCCTAGCGCAGCGTGGGCCCCATTGGCTGCTGCAGCAGAGCTCTGCAAGGCACCACGAGGGCAACACCACAGAGGGATGGGGCTCTTCTGCACTCCCACACTGCTGAGGCTCTGCAGAGGGACCTAAGCCACCTCCAGAGGCACGTGTATTGTCTTTGCACTGAAAGGGTGGTTAAGCATTGGAACAGGCTGTCCAGGGAAGTGGTAGAGTCACCCATCCCTGGAAGAGTTCAAAAAACAACTGGATTTGGCACTTGGAGCTTTGGTTTAATTGGTGTGATGGTGAACAGTCAAAGGTTGGACTCAATGATCTTGGAGGTCTTTTCCAGCCTAAGTGATTCTAAGATCCTTCTGTCATTACCCCCCTCTCCTGTGGCGGGTGATTGCCAGAGATGGTTGAAGGGAGTAAGAAAGGAGAAGAGCAGAACAGGAGCCTGGTATTGGTTTGGATGGGACTCATCTCCCTGGTGTTCACTGGCCTCTCTCTATATCCCTCTCCTTCCAACTCATCATCTCCTCCTCAGTGCTACCCTATACTGGCTTCTCCCATCTATGTCTGCATTTCTTTTTCTATTTATCAGCCATCTCCTGAATAAATTAATCTCCCCAGAGCTGGTATGTTCAGGCCATTTTACTGCTGCAGCTTTGGTCATTGCTAATGTGCTGTAATACAACTCTTCCTCCATGCTCATCAAAGCAGCAATGGTCTGTAAGACAGTGTTTGTGCCGTTTTTACTGCAACTCCCTTTATCATCTGATCCTTGGCAACAGCTTTAATAAACGTGATTATTAATAATAAGGTGAGGAGAGCTGGTATAATGGTTCTGCCTTGTAGGCAGGACAGATATTCTTTCATAACTATAAGATCAATTTCTATTTTCCACCAGTTCTTTTACAGGCTTCTTCAGCACAATATCTGAATGATTTCCAGTGGCACATTAAGTGATGGGGCTTGATATCAGTCACATGTGGTTTGTTCTTTTATCCTCTCCCCAGGGAGAGAATAATATATGCAACATACTGGTTATGTTGCTAGCATTTTGCTTGGGTTTTTTAACATATGCACTGCTGCATGTTTGTGTTGAAGAAGAAGACCACATCAAAGCAGGTGCACTGCATTTGAACAGGATGGGGGTAAGATTTTTTATGGCCCATTGTTCCCACATGTTCTCTGCTATTGTCCCAGGCTCAACTCCACAGGCCACATTTGCTGCCTCACTGAGCTTTATCTTGTAGTGGAAAGTTCCTTTGTCCCTAAAGAGAACTGAGGACTTTCAGTCTTAAAATTACCCACCTGGGTCAAAAGGTATTGCCCCTAGCACAGCATTCCCTGCCACTGTGCAGGGTCAGAGCTGCAAGAGCAGCACCTGCTCAAGGCCCAGAATGACCATCCCTTGTGCACAGTGGCTACATTTGCTGGTTTAACCCTACACCCTGTAACCTGCACACTGAGGCACATGAAAAGACGGCCTAATTTTTGTAAGGTACTATCTATGGTGAGATTCCCAGAGAGAGATAATGAGACCTTTGGAAGGGCCAGTCTTTCTTTCAGGCTTGTCAGCACAGGGGGGTAAAAGCAGATGCCCGCGAGCACTGTCTGTGCTTCCTGCCGCTGCACTTTTCATCAGCTCCAAATCCCCCAAAATTATGAGTGCTCTCAAGTACTTCATTCTTGGAAGGGAGAAGAACAATCAAAATGCCTTCAAAAGGCTTTTCCTGTGCTTTCATCGTCACTTCATGAAACCTCACTCTTTCCTCTTGCAGTCATGTCAGGTTGGGCATTAACCACTCAGTGTCACCAGTGTCAGTTTTTGACAGGGATGGCAGACTTCCTCTACTGGTTTGGAAGCTTTTGGCCAGTATGTGTTAGAAAGACATGCCAGCATTTTGCCATGTACCTGTGGAATTTGTCTTCCTAGCCCAGAGGCTGGCTCTGAGCCCCACTTCACAACCTCGTACCAAAGGGACTTCGCTCAGAAACAGAATCCTGGAGGAGAAAGAAATGTTTGTGCTTGTGTCTGACTACCTGCCCTTCGTGTGCCATTTCTCATATCTCTTTCATGGGCAGGTAGCAAATACAGTTTAATCTGCACCAAACTTTACTCCTGGGGCAGGAATCACAAGCGGGAACTTCTGAGAACTTTCATGTGTGCACAGCCTTCACGTAAGAAGAAGGTCACATCAAAAATGAGCATGTTACATCTGGACTAGATGGCTGGGAGAATTATCTGGCCCAAATGATCCATTGTCTCATCCCTGAGTCAGGGAAATACCATTATTCTCGTTTTGAATGAAAGAAGAGGAGGGATAAGTGGCTTGCCTAAAATGATAGAGGGAGTGTGTGACAGAAAGTGATACTGAATCCTTAGCCAACACCAAGCCATCTTTCTCAGCTTTTAGAGACAACAGCTATATCCAGCCCCCTTTATTTATTTCTCTAGAAGTCATCATGCCAAAACCTCTGCTAAATTAGAGAGAGAGACTAAAGAAAAGCTTTCAGTGGATTGCTTTTCTCCATAAATGGAAATATCACAAATCATTCTGGGAAAACAGGTCTTTCTGTTCTCATCCCTCTTTGTCTGCTTCTCTCCTTTTGGATGTCTTTTCCTCTGCCCCTGGCTCGCAGTTTTCAGATGTATGGTCCTGACCATTTAAAAGTGTTCCCACCTCACAGGAAGGGAGTAGCTTTTCATTCTTTGGAACTTACTATTTTGCAATGGATTGCAACTCTGCAGGCAAGCAAGATTTCTGAAAGAGACAGGGCTGCACAAAGAAGCACAAAAATAAACCATATCACCAACAATACCAAGCCAGGTTCTCATCGGGGATAACTCAGTCTGAGTCTTGCTGCAGCGGGTCTGATGGCTGCCAGCTGTCCTGGATAGACAGCATGTACCCAAACAATGATCCTGCCACATTGGACGAGGTCTCTCTAAGGGATGGACACACAGTTGACATTGAATTTCATGCACCTTAGACATTTAGTCCCTCTTGGCAGTATGATAAGTTGTCTCTGCTCTTAATAACCTGACTGGGCAACTTCTGTCCTCGTCCATGCTCTGGAGGGCTGCCTGTTGCACCAGTCCTAACTCCTCCAGACTGAATTTTCCAGTTTGTGCAGGAAACAAGCAAACGGTGGTGATCTTGTCCAAAGACTTCCAGTAATACAGAGGGGATGTGGAGACCACTCTGGGGTTTTCTATGGACCTGGGCATCCCCAGCTCCTCCCTGCCTCCCTTGCAGCCTGCACACCCCAGAGTAAGCTGTTCAGAAGATGCCCACACTGATACACCAGAGAGAGGGACATGGCTGCTATGAATGAGAGGAACTGAGAAAAACGAGGAAGATCTGATGGGTGAGCATGGGCAAGGATGAGGGGAGACCCCAAACTGTACTGGGAGAGCTACAGGGAGGAGGCGGAAGCATGTGGCTTAAGTTTCTCAGAGAGGCACACAGGAGAAGCCAGAGCACTCAACACGTCTGTTCCAAGGTTCACAGCATGAAATAGCTTGAGTTGGGAAGAATGGGAAGGTCAAAGGGACACAAATAGAGAGGAGATGTTGCTCTTATCTCTTTGTGGGGTTCTCAGAGCCCTACATGTCCTCCCAAATAATGATTTGATCTTGCTCAGTGTTCTGGAGTATTAACTATAGGGTAGCACACAGCTCTCATCCTCCCTGACTGCGCAAACCACACGTGCAGCACAGGAAAAGGCTGTTGTGTCAGACCTCAGCGGCACTGCTGAGCTGCTCCATCCCCCCTCCCTGCTTCCACCAGCACAGGTGCCAGAGAAGCTGCTGCACCATCTCAGCAGGCCACAGATGTCCATCAGAGAATTGCCGAGTGACCTTGGTGCAAGATGTGACATCAAGGCCTTCCCCACACCAAGTGGGTTCCTGAACCGCTGCCATCCATCACTCACCTACTCCATGCACTTTCAGAGCCGCTGGCACCAGCACACCCACACCATGCCCTCTTTAACACGTCCCTGTACGGCACCAGGCAGAGGAGTGCTGTCACCCCCATTTTACAGGGTGGGACTCTGAGGCAAAGAGAAGTGGTTTTAACAGCATGCCTGTGGCAGAGTAAAAACTGAATCTTGTTCTCTTATATTCCCAGTTAGCACATTAATGACCTAAATTCTGCATCCTTTCCCCATCCATCGCCCAGAGGAGCTGGAAGGCATTGGAGGAGAGGGTGTGGCAGCACAGGCAAATAGTCAGCATCCAGAGCCACTGCACTCTGTGCTGAGCACAGACAAAGCAAGGGCTGAAGTGGGGCCAACGCTGCCCGCATGGACTCTGGCAGGGTTCATTCAGGGAGGGGGATCAACCTGGCACAGCACATCAGCCTGCAGAGAAGGGCGGCTCCACAATGTCACAGCATTTTAAGCAAGCCAAGGCTGGACACTCCAATGGCCAAGTACCCTGCTGAGCCAGGTCAGCAAAGCCTTTGGGACACTCAGCACCAGGAGCAGATTTTCAAAGAGCCTGCATGTCCCTCAGCCTGCCTCAGCAGCTGAACCTCTAACCAGCTATCCCACGCAAGTCCATATAAAAGACACCCTGCACCAGATGCAGCATTTTCCCCAAGAAGCTCAATTCTTTACATAGGAATTAATCAGGCTCAAATTCAGCAAGAAACAGAGCGGGGGAGAGGGAGAAAAAAGGAAGGAGGGAAAGGATGTCACACAGTGAGGGGGTTTCCAGATGCACTGCGTGTTCCCTCCCTGGCTGATGGCAACTGTGACGCTCCGGCTGTGTGCCAGGAGCATCACCTGGGAGGTGCATGCAGACTCTGCCTGCTCCCCCAGCACGTATGGGCAGGAGGAACTCAGTGTTCAGGATCTGCTGGGCAAGGAATTGAAATCTGAGGCTGGAGACCTCCCCAGTGCCCCAGAGAGTGACAGTGTTCACGTGCACTGTACAGCAGTGACTGCAGCCAAAGGACCAGGATGAAGAGCTGCTCATCTGTCGCAGGCAGATGGCCCCAGGCAGTCACGGGCAAGCAAGGCAAAGGACCCCCTTCCTGCTGTATCTGCCTGCCTCACAGGGATTTCAGTGGGCAAGCAGCAGGGTGGAAGTGTGCCAAGGCAATTTGCTTGGCTATGAAGCTTTCCTTCCAGAAGAGCCATGGATGAGAAGCAGACACTTTTTGAACGAGTTAAATGGATTGGGGATGGGTGATTAATAACCTTCTTTCATAACCCACAGTTTCAGTGTGGGAATAGTATGTCAGAGCTACACAGAGAGGCTTTGTTCCTACTTTCTTCTCCTATTACTTACCTTTTAATGCACACACACACATACACACACACATTCCTCTCTGCTGTCTCTAGTCTCTTTGAGCAAGCTCTTTGAACTAGTAGTTAAATGCAGTAGGTAATTTGGAAGCATCAGCCACAAACCAACAGGATGCAGAAGAAGCCAAACTTGGGGGCTGACCTAAAGGAACCCACCTACCTGCCTTCTACAGCTGTTTACCCAGGACTGCCTCCCAAAGCATCCCAAACATTGATCCAGCAAGGCTTGGCCTCAAGAAGAAACTCAGGGAAAATCCTTTGAGCTTGGTCCTTCTTCCATCTAGTCACAAATACCTAAAAGATCATTCAAATTTATCTGGAATAAACCTTCCAAGACATGATTTGGGGATCTGTCATGGTGCCTGCAGGTCTCAGCCTGGGTAGGATTGGTCTGGAAGAGCTCTGTTGCTCTTCCCAGAGTCAACAACCTCAAGTGTGGTGGCTTCATTTTCCCCTTGCCCTGCACACCCAGCTGGTCCAGCTGCTGGGCTCATGGTCAAGGTGCCAGGAGGCTTTCTGAGGTTGCCACAGCATTTGTCACTCTCCAGGTACGGGCTCCAAATGCTTCTCCTGAGGGATCAATCACCCTGAGCCACTTTGTTGGTGAGAAGGCCCATGAGATCACCATGTCTTCCCATGCACTTCATGCAGACACTGCATTCATCCTTTCTGGACAGATTATGTCCATCTGTTTTGTGTTAATGGCCAGCCAGTGCAAGTGTCCAGAGGGAAATGGAATGGAAGGTGGGAGAAAAAGTTTGGGGGAACCTCAGGAGGTATAACGAAACTGCCTTTCACATGGCCACCCCTGCCTTTCACAAGAACGGATGACCTATTTGAGATACTAATCAACCAGTTGTCATGATGAAAATTATGATGTGGGTTGAGGAGTACCTCTCTAGAGCGTTATTCCTGATGTCAAAAGCAGACATGAATGATGAAAATAAGAGTCTGGTAGACATCCCAGCTAACAAAGGACTTGGAAGATGTCACTGGCCTCCTGCTGCAATGGCCTTGTTGGTCATAGAGTGTGTGGAAAAGGGTGCCCCATGACTAAAGCCAGCAGAAGGCCCTGTACACACACCAGCCTGGTGGAACTGTGTCCAGCCCAGCTTCCTGTTGCCCTGACTTTTGCAGTTCTGGATGTCATCATTCTTTTGTAGCTAGTTTCTCACATTCTTCTATGTAAACATAGCCATGTTATTGTAACAGTATCTTATTGTTTACATTCCTTTCTCCCGGGCACAGAAGTTTGATGGACATTTCCTTTGACCACTGTGAGTGAGGGACAACAAGCTCTTTCCTCCAATGGACAGTGATTTCTAAAATGCATATAAAATAAACAGGGCGGGTCTCGCCCGGCAGTTGCTCGGAGTTTCTCCGGCAGTTGCTTCTTGCTCTCCTGACAGGTGTCCTTGTCTCCTTCCTTCCTTGGTGTCGTTACTGCGACAGCTTCCCTCACTTATGGTGGAAGGTTTTGTTCCCCCAGTGCAAGGATGTTTTGCTGTTGAGCTGCATACACACACTTGCACCAAGCTTCTTGTAGTCTTAGTCTGTGAGAGGACACAAGAGGAGGCCTGACAAAGGTATGCAAAAACAAGCAGTCATATGGAGAAAGCAGATTAAGAGTTTTTGTCCTCCCATTTTGTCCTCACACCAAAACAGAAAACAGGGATGTACCCGGCCCATGGAATGAAAGGGCAGCAAATTCGCAGCTGAGAGAAACAAACACTTTTGCACCCAAACCTGATCACACTGCCATACACAGCACTGCTGGGATCCAGCGAGACCACCCCAGGTGAAACACAGATGTCTGACGATGCAACCCCCAGTCACGCCGGTCGATGCTGAGGGAGGGGACCCTGACACTTGTACTTTGCAGCATGGCTCAGTCTCCGCTCCCATGCCGGTGCCGCCTCCCTCAGAGGCAGGCAGTGCTCTCCCGCCTGTCTGCAGCAAGAGCTGCTGCTGTTCTCCTCTGCTGAGTAGGCCGTGCCGGGCTAGGGGGGCGTCAGGCTGCCTGCAGACATCAAACCTCACATTCCTGTGCAAATAAGAGGGAGATACGTGTGCGAGTGTGCAAGGAGAGGCCCCGGGCATTTCCTGGGCATGCACACACGAGTGGGAGGAAGGCCGGGCGGGCACAAAAGGTGACGCAGAGGGCAGCTGTTCCTGCAAGGCAGGTTTTGGTGTTCTCATTTGTTCTTTTTTTCTCTTGTTCCCTAGGGAATTTTAAAGGTCTGTGTAAGCAAATCGATCACTTCCCTGAGGATGCAGATTATGAAGCCGATACAGCAGAATATTTCCTCCGTAAGTCCACAGGCTCTTTTTGCAATGGCTTGTAGATGCTAGCGTCGGGCGCCTTTTGTTTTCCAAAGGCAGGGTGGTGGAGACGCTGGGGCCTGTGAGGCTCAGTGGAGGCCCCAGAGCCTTGTCACCCCATAAAAATGTCTCCACTCTCACCTCCCTGGGGTCCTGCCCATGAGACAGTGCAATTTCGAACTCACACTAACAACCAGTGGCATCTTCCTTTATCAGCAGCAATTAATTGCAATATAAAATCAGAGTCAATTCAAACCTATCAAAAAGCTGCTGGTTGGGTGTAAGGTCAGACAGGGCTAGCTGGGCCAGTGTGTGTGTGAGTGTGCATGTCCTCCTAAAGCAGAGGAAGTTTATATTTTCTTATCTGATACTCCAGTTGCATCAGACTTAAGAAATTAGCTGAATTTGTCTGAGAAGCTCCTACTGCTGTCTTCACCTTTCCCCAAGCACCACTTCCCTAGAGAGGCTGCAGATCTGATCTTTGCTGATTTTAGTGACGAGAGCAGGAAGTCAGAGCCCTTTGAAGAAAAGACCTGGTGCTCACCCCGAGCCCTTAGAAGAGGTGCTGTACCCTATAAGAAAACCTAGCCTGAGCTCCAAGTCCAGCCTGAGATGTGTGGCTGAAGCTCACACTGCTTTGTGCAGCAGCATCCTGGCCAACAGGACAGAACCACATCATGCATTGCCCTCCTCAGCCAGCATTTCCACCCACCCCAGAGGCAGGAGCTTACTCTTCCTTTAGCACAGCTGAACAGGGAACACTCCTCCTTTTAGGTCCCCACCTTGCTATCCTGCCCTCCCTCCACAAGCCCAACGCCTTTGACATCATGAGATCTTCTCCCTACAGAAATCTGAGATAAGTGCTTTTGACCTTCCAAGGTTAATCATCAGAGGCTTCCAAAGACCGGGAGCCTTTCAGAATAGCTCCTTGTCATCCGGGTGTGCTCCAAGCCAGATGTGGAGACCCAGCCCTGCGGCAGGGACGAGAGAGATAATTTAGGATCTGTGCGGCTCATTTGTATGTGAAAAGAGGCGATCTTAATGCTGCTTCCTCTTGGTTTCTCAAACAGTCCTTCATCCACTGTAAATTGTAAATAACCTAGGGAGATTGCTTCTTTCAGCTGCCTTTCTGCAGCACCGGTCTCTTAATTGCTGCATGGCCCCTGAACAGCAGAGCTGAAGACAGGGGGTTGATCCGGTTTGGCACAGGGACTGTGCAGGCTGCCTCTGAGGGCAAACCAGCCCTTGCAGAGTTGCTTGGGAGCAAGGAATCTGCTTGCAGCATCAGTTGCACTTCAGAAAAAAAAGCTGAAGAAGGGGCCAAACATCTGAAGAAGGATGGGTCTGTTCCCTCAGAGGGAACAAGATCTAAAGACAAAAGTTGGCCCAATGTCAGGACCTGACAATGTCCCCAGGGTAGATCCCTTTTCAAGAAAGAACCAGGTTCAAAGAGGGATTTGGCAAGTCAACAAAGGACTACTTGGGTCACTCCTGAGGGAAGTGGGATTTCTGCTGGCTTAGACCTGCCTGGAGAGGGATCCCACTGAACAGCTTCTTCCCAGAACTTCTGCCAAACCACAGTCCCTCAGCACTCTGTAGGGGCAATGCCTGGAACAGCTAGCAAGTTGTTTATTAGTATCAGACTAGGCAATTTCCTCATTCAGGGGACCAGGACAATGATGGAGCAGTGTCCATGACCTGGCTAGATGGGCTTAGACATTACTTCTGCCAGCCATCAACATAAGGTGTCTCAGTCTTTTTGAAATCAAACGCCTGTTGTCAAAGCAGAAGCACTCCCGTGTTTCTTTGCTGGAAGACACAGATGATACAAAGGAGCATACAAACAGCATCCCCTCTCTTTAGGCCATAGGCCCTGGACCCAGGAAGACTGGATGAGATTCTGCCCCTCTCTTGCTGGCATGGTCTTCCTGAGAGGCTGAGGGAGGCTCCTGTCCTTCCCCATCCCATGACACCTGCAGCTCCCCATGTCAGTCAGCAACTTTGTGTTCTCTCAACAGATGTGAATTTCAGACTTAAGACACAGATAAAACTGATGTAAGTCAAGACCAGGCTGCAGGACTGACGAAGCATCCCTTCAGAAACCCTCTGAACAGTGGGTGTCTGATGTTTGCTTCCTGCCATTTAAGCATTCAATCGTCAAATCCCACCTTGCTTTCCAGAAGCTATTAAGATGGTTATTACTGCTATCCTGTTCCCTGAAACACAGCCAGGCAGAGCTGGAAAGCAAGAGAGGTTTCTCCCTGCCTTCTGCATTCCCCAAACACAGGCAGTGGACTAGGCCCCCCTCAAAGAGCCAATGGCTTGTGCCAGGCAGGAGCCAGAGGTCCATCCAGGGTCTTTGAAGCATGGTCTCTGCTCACTTAGGAAAAAGTCCTGCATTCTTGCAGACAAGGAAGGATTAGCTTTCATCCCCCCTTCCACTTCTTTGCTCCACAAGCAGAATTGCACCAGCCCGTCTGATACCTTTCAAGCAAGGCTTCATTTCACACTTTAACAGCTTATTTTCTCTTGTGAAGGGAGGAGAGAAGGCCTTCCTAGTTAAAAGAAAATATGAATATTTGCAAGGCAGACTCAGGCAGACCATTGGCTCCCACTGAGCTGCCCACGAGCGGTGTGTGCGTGTGTGCCTGTGTGCGTGGGTGTGCGTACACATAGACTTGGCCTTTCGCTGTGTGAACACGAGTCAGGCCCCCCAGAAGCTTTGGGGTATGTTTTGCATGCACATATGAGCATATCCGTGCATCTGTGCATCTATGCCATTGCCCTCTGCTGGCAGAGCTCTTCCCTTATCGATCGATGGAGAGTGTGCGTGTGTGGGAGCTGGCACATCCAAACCCATCACTACCCTCTGGAAGGAGCCCAGTCATTTAATCACTAGGATAAGCCCCGCGTTTTGGCCCACAGGGCTGGGACTTTTGCTTCTCAGTCCTCACTGCAGCTGCGGAGCTGTGCATGGCACCAGGAGCTCCTTCCCAGCCCTAAAAAAAAAAAATCTGCTTGAGATGCTCATGCCCTTTCAGGAGGATTCTAGATTGAGCTGCTCTGCAGGAAGCATTTGGGTTTGCTGTTCTTTGAAGTGCAGGCTCGAGCGGCAGCACCCCACAGGAGGAGAAGCTCAATGGTGCCTGGGCTCCCCCTCCAGCCCATAGTCCCCCCAAAAATGGAGAAAAAGAGTGTGAGGGGGCACAAACAACACAGGCAGGCTCCCAGCTCAGCCACCAGCCCCACAGCCCTCTCTGCCTCCTTGTGCAGGGCCACCGGCTTCATGGCAGCAGTGGCCACGGCATGGGAGAGTTGCTTTGGACCAGTCTCTTTTTCTGACACACTTTGTTTCTCTCTCCCTCCCTCCATCCCCGAATGCCTTTATCTCTCCTCAAATTACTCCTCTACTGCACGTTGCCCTCTGTCTCTCCCCTTCACCCCCACCCACAAAATGTGCTTGCGTGCCCCTGTCCCCTCACTCCGGTGCCATTTCCATGCCCCTGTTTCCTCTCTCT
Organism: Climacteris rufus; assembly: GCA_013398175.1. Taxonomy (NCBI): domain Eukaryota; kingdom Metazoa; phylum Chordata; class Aves; order Passeriformes; family Climacteridae; genus Climacteris; species Climacteris rufus. The sequence continues at coordinate 455,880 of VZRZ01007688.1, forward strand.
CACACCTCTGCTGTTCTTTCTGCCCCGCCCTCCCTCTCTCCTCTGCAGGGGCTGTTAGAGCCTCTAGTATTTTCCCGATCCTGAGTGTGATTCTGCTTTTCATGGGTGGACTCTGCATTGCAGCCAGCGAGTTCTACAAAACCCGACACAACATCATCCTTAGTGCCGGCATCTTCTTCGTGTCTGCAGGTAAAGGGATGCACGGGGCCTGATGCCCTGGAGATGGGCTCCAGGGGGAGGAGGGTTGCCCAGCCAGGACATCTGCAAGGGCACTGTTGCCTAGGCAGGAATGTGTATATTTCCCAGCCCTGATGAGCCTTATTCAGCGTGAAAGCAGCCTCATAAGGATGCCTCTCCACCCTGCCTGCTCAGCTGGCAGAGGCAGGCAGGCGAGGGCTTTCCTACTGCTTGGGAGCTGATGGAGGGAGAGTGTTTCCCTACATCTGACATCCCTCAGGGACCAGCCAGCAGTGCAGTCCAGGGATGCAGCAGGCACGTGAGGAGGGCTTTGCCTGAGTTTCCCAAGGAAAGTTGCCCACCAGGAGGGGATGGGCAGGGATTCAACACCACAGCCCCCACCACTGCCATGTGTGACCCTCCTGACATCTCCTTCTCTCTCCTCGCCGGATGGCTTGCAGGTCTGAGTAATATAATTGGCATCATCGTATACATATCAGCCAACGCTGGAGACCCCTCCAAGAGTGACTCCAAGAAGAACAGCTACTCCTACGGCTGGTCCTTCTATTTCGGGGCCCTGTCCTTCATTATAGCCGAGATGGTGGGAGTGCTGGCTGTCCACATGTTCATAGACCGGCACAAACAGCTGCGCGCCAATGCTCGTGCCACGGACTACCTCCAGTCCTCCGCCATCACCCGCATCCCCAGCTACCGGTACCGCTATCAGAGACGCAGTCGCTCCAGCTCCCGCTCCACCGAGCCTTCACACTCCAGGGATGCCTCTCCTGTCGGGATCAAAGGGTTCAACACCCTCCCATCAACAGAGATCTCGATGTACACCCTGACCAGGGACCCGCTGAAGGCAAGCACCCCCCCCACCGCCACCTACAACTCCGACAGGGATAACAGTTTCCTCCAGGTTCACAACTGTATCCAGAAAGAGAACAAGGACTCTATCCACACCAACACAGCCAACCGCCGGACCACCCCGGTATGAAGCCGTCGCCAGGAGCTGAAAATGGGGCAGGAACGGGCAGGAGGAGATGGGGTGGGCTGCAGGGTGGGGAGGGTGGAAGGGGTCAGGGGGCAGCAGAGGGAAGGGAAGGAGGAGGTGGAAGTGCCCCTTGGTGGAGTGGGGACCTTCCCAATGCAAAAAAAAAAAAAAAAATCCAAAAAAAAAAAAAAACAACAAAAGCAAAAAAAAACTGACAAAAAAAACAACGAATGAACGAACAAGCAGATAAGCAGACAAACAAGCGAGTGAACAAAAAAACCAAACAAACGAAAAGGAAACATGAGGAAAGAGACAACAGTGAAAAAAATTCTTTAAAAAAAAAGCAAAAGAAAAAAGAAAAAAAAGAAAAAACTTTAAAACTGAGAGAAAGAGATTTAAAAAATAGAAATAAATTTAAAAGAAAATGCATGATTTCCCATGTACCATTATTTTAACATTTAATAAAAACAGATTAAAAAAAATAAAAGGGAACCAAGAAATAATAAATGACAATAAATCAAGCGGGAGGAAGAGGAGGAGGAGGCAGCTCTTTTAATTTTGGGAGGTTTTATTCTTTAATTTTATGGTTTGTTTCCCACTTACCTTTAACCCAGCACAGGCTTCTTGGGGAACAGAGAATGGGGGTTCGGCTGTCAGCAACTTCGGTGTCCTTGAGCCAGTTATGGAGGATCCTGGGTGCTGGAGTTAGCCATGACCCACTCTGTTCCCCCGAGACCCACGGGGATCCACTCCATTCCCCTGGGATCCGTGGGGATCCGCTCATCCCCCACAGGTCCGTAGGGGTTTAGAGTGACTCCTGCCCCTAAGGAGTGCAGGAGCTGATGTTGAGTCACCCCTCCGCAGGGTCCCCAGGGGGTTCCCCACTCCCCCAGCCCTGGGGACCCTGGGGTTAACAGTGACAGTGCAAAAAGCAAACAGACACAGTAAATAAAGACACACACACAAAGAGACACAAAAAAAAAAGGACAAAAGAGGTTTCTTAAAAAAAAAAGTGGCAATTTTTTTAATAAAACAACAGCTATAAATAAATGTAAATATAATAAGTGGATTTACTTGCAAGAAGAACAGATAGTATTTTTTCTTTTCATTTTTGTTTTATTCAGCTTTAAACTGTGAAAAAAAAAGGAAAAGAGGCAGCAGGGAGCTGCGTGGGAGGCACAGGTAGAGGGAGGGGGTGGGCTGGTGGAGGGCAGCTGGGGCTCCCATCCCTTGAGGATGATGATGCTGTGGGGGGGACACACATGGGATGCTGTAGGGGGGCAGCACTCGCGCACACACGTGCCCATGCTCACACAGTCGTGCCCTGGTGTGCGCATGCTCTCCTGTGAATGCTCCAGAGGCTCCCCAGGGTGGCCATGCACCCCCCAAATCTGCTCAGCTCCTCCTTAGGTCCCATCAGTGGGGCTGTAGCCATGTGGGGGCATGGTGAGGCCCACCCAGTCGCCCCCTGACGTCGCTCCCGTCCTCGCCATGGCACAGTCTGCACACCCTGACCCAAAGTCGGCCACAGGCTGCCTGGCCTTGATACATGCAGCCTCCCAGGCCCCACCCCAGAGAGCCCCCCACTCTGGGCCCGAGCCCCCCGAGTCCCAGCGGCCGTGCAGGGACAGGTGCAAAGCCATCGGGTACCTCCATGCCCGCTGGGTTTTCTCCTCCTCCCTACCCCTCTCCTGGGGACCCCGGCTGCCGTGGTGTTCCCCACAGCAGCAAGGCAAGCTGGGTCCTCCCTCCCGCCCGGGACCCCTGGCCTGGCTGCCGCCCCCTCCCTCCCTGCCACGCCGGGGGAGAGGGACAGCGGGGTGCCAGCTTTTAATCCAGTCCCTCCACAGCAGCCGCTGCCGCGGAGCCGGGAGCGGAGGTGGCAGCAGCGGTGATGGGGGGCTTCTGCGACACCCCATGAGACACCGGCCAGCCCGGGGCGAGGACAGGACCTATTTGGGGCTGCTCCCTGAAAGTAGAAGTGCCCCGGACAGGCTCAAAGCCGAGGTTTTGCAGGATGGGGCCGCTGAGCCCTTCGGCAGCTCAGACCCACTTTTCGACTTTTTTTTCCGTCCCCATTCCTGCTGCTCCAGTTTTAGGAGCTGCGCAGTCCCCGCTCCAAGTCCCAGCGGGGTTTCTGCTCTAAAGCAGCCGGATCCTCCCCGCTCCCCCCCGACCCACTGCTACTTTACCCCCACCTCCGCGCTCCGGGGTAGGGCGGGGGGCAGCAGAGGGACGGGGTCACCCCCAAAAACGGCATCACAGGGGAGAGGTGGATGCGAGCGCCTTGGCTGGGTGTTCAGACACCACCCCACTGCTGACATCCCCTCCCGAGGCCCCCCAGCCCTTTAAAAAAGATTGGCAGGGGACATCCGCCCCCTCCAATGCCCCCCGAGGAATAAGTTAAAGCCACTTCCCCGGATCCCAGCGTAGAGGAGAGGCAGCGTTGGGGTTTTCATCCCCAGCCAGCCTCACCCACCCAACACTGCTCGGAGCTGGGGAGCATTCACAGGGCTGAGCGCACCCCGGGGCCAGGCGGGAAGGGGAGAGTGCGGGAGGGCGTCAGGAGAGCGTGTGCAGGAGGCAAGGGCTGGCGGGGAAACTTTTTCCCCAGGGTGTTGCTTATGTCCAGCTCAAACCAGTACAAGAAACCAACCTCCATTTTCTTTATTTCGTGGTTTTTTTCAGACTGTTAAAAAGAAAAAAATTTTAAAAAGAGAAAATGACAAAAAAAAAAAATCCTGGTACATGAAATAAAGATTTTTTTTTTTATAACTTGGTCCTCGTTTATGTGGATTTATTGGGGGGATTTATTGTGCCAGAAGAGTACCTCAAAACCCAGCAAGAGAATCTACTACAATTTTGTCCTCACTGGCAATTCAGAGGATGGTCTTGCTTCAAGATAGCCTTCGAGGCACAGGAATGGACAAGGCAAGAGGAGAGGGCTTTGCCATAACTTTTCTTGAAGTAAGTGTGGGTAAACTCAAGTCACATATGTGGGTTTTCTCTGCTGCCCTTCAAAACATCTGCTCCAGCCTCTCTTTAGCCTCTAGTATCTCCCCTCCTGTTCCATTCTTCTTGGGGTGGAGATACCACAAAGACTGATGCTCCAACTCCTACTGGAAGACACTGGCTCTTGTGTCAGCAAGCCAAGAATTGCCAGCAAGGTCAGAATTCATACATACTGGACATCTCAAAAAGGAAAAAGAAACTGACCCTAGCATTGCTTTGGAGTATTGTTCATGGGACTTCTGGCAATTTCCTCAGTAGCTAGCTTGGCTATGGCTGCCTGGTGGAAATGCTCAGCATAGGAGCCTGGAGGAGGGGATAACTTACAGCTGGAGATGCAGACCCAGAAACAGGTAAGGTGGCAGCAGAGCAGGGAGGCGAGATCCCCACAAAGGCTCCCCTCACCTCCCACTCACCATCAGCAGCAAGGGTACCACCATCAAGCTGAGATCCCCTCACCCTCCACCGGGCTCTCACTTGCCATGAGACCCCCCATGGCTTTTTGAAGCAGACCACAATCCCCATCAGACTCTGACACCACTAGCTGGGAGGGTTGACACGGAAAGACAGCTTCCCTGAGTGACAAAGGTTCTCTGAAGTGTGGCCAGGGTCTGACCCACGGCAGACAAGTGAGACTGTGAGCTGAATGAGCAGGTGGGACCAGGGGAGTTAATTTGGCAGGAGGAAGGGGGCAGGGGGGTGAAGGCATACCTGGCTCCAGGAGTCCCAGCAGACACCAGTGGGTCGCAGTATGACCACAGCACCACAGTTCTCCCTGCTGCCCAATGCACCTCACGCAGGTTGATATCAGTGCTCAGGATCTGTATCCCCTGGCTCGCACCAGTGGGTCACCATTCTCGCCCTACCTTGACCCCCTCCAGCACAACCTCCTCCAGTTCATCCCTCTTCTTTGGGCCCCTGGTAGCACCTAACACCCACCCCAGCATTCCAGCTGGCAGGACACTTCACTGCCAAGGTAATTGGGGGCACCCGCCGACCCAATTCTCTCCTCCTCCAGGGGCCCTTCCCAGGAGCAGCCTCACAAGAAGGAGGGCACAAGGAGGGGAGAGGCAGCAAAGCAGGCCAGGCATCTGTCTGGGGGACACCAGGGAGCTCCTGGCCCTGCCATGCACACATCTAGGAGGCAGCTGCCTTCCCACCCTCTCTAGTGCACAGACCCTGAAACCTTCTCACCCCCTCTTCATCTCCCTGCCTGGCTCTGAAGCCTCCACCAGTGCTGGGTGCTCCCACACAGGATGGGTGGGATGACCTGAAGGAATCCCCCCAGCATCTTCTCTGTACTCCCTCTGATGTTTCCAGTCCTGGCCTGCTGCAGAGCTTGGGGCAAGAGTGTGCTTCTCCATCCTCTCCCATGCTGCTGGGGCACTGGGGAGATGTGGCTACACTTCCCACGCAGTGTCTCCTGGAGTCAAGGGGGTGCACGGCTCGGCCCACCTGCACAACTCTATGAGGTGCTCCTGCCTTGTAGGGTGCAGATGCTTCTCCCCTTCTCTGTCTGACTTTTATGAGATGAGGCAATGGAGAGGGAGAAGCAGGAAAGCAGCACCGGTCTGAAATTAGGTGTAGGGAATGCTCCTCAGACAGCGCCAGCCTTCATGCCATAATAATTAGTACTAATATTCAGCACTTATACAGCACTTTTCATGTTCAAAGCACTTTGCAAACATTAACTAATTAACGTCATATTAAGTGATGTCTTAGAAGGGCAGCATCGAAAGCAAACGACTTGTGCGTGGGCAGAAGCATTAGTTCCCTATCTCTCTGAGGGCACATTACACTTGGGTAGGTAAGAAACTCTAATATGTTATCCTGTGCCCCTCCTAATTCTCAGTGCTCCCCATGTTGCACACTTGCCTCTCCCAGTGCTGTGCGTTCTGCTAGGCCCTGAGTATGCCAGGGGTGAGCAGGGCACCATTGTATTCTCCTGCACAGCACAGAGCCACTGAGGTCCTAGGGAAGCCAAAGACTTGCAACTGAGAGGGTTGGAAAACTTCCTGCCCTAGACCCAAGCCCCAGCAGTGGGGAAGGCAGCAGGCTCCTTGCAGTACAGCAGGAGTGGCAATGGAGCAGGCAAAGTCTGGTCTGATGCCTTCAGCCAGGTCCCTGTCATGCCCCAGCCTTGTGACCTCTTTGGGGCCAATGGTCATGCCCTGCTTTCAGGTGCCAGAGAAATGCAGTGCCAGGCCCTGCACTGGGCTGATTTCTGACAGCCCCCCCTCCAAACCTGAGGACACACTCTCAAATGCTGGCCAGGGATGGGTAGAAGGCAGGCACAGCATCTGCCAGGGAGAGTGCTGCCCTACTCAGACAAAGCAATATGCAAGGATGGCTCTGGCAAAGGATCTGAGCTCAGGAGGGCCGACACAGCCCAAGGGATGCTGGTCTGTCCTGGCAGTGGTGCCAGGTCTTCCATTGCATGGGGCTAGAGTGTGGCTGAAGAGGGGGCTTCCTTTGGGGGATGGTGTGGGGCAAGGGAGCACTTGCTACTGAGTAATGCTCAGGCCCTCACGTGTGTGGGTCTGCTGTCAACATGTGCTTGCTGCTCCTCTGCTCCCTCTCTGGTATGGACCACAGCCAGGGCTGGCTGCATTTTGCTTTAGTGGGAGACGCTCTGAGAGCTCCTCATGTGGGGAAACCCAGATACTTGGCTATTAAATTAACGTCGGGCATTTAACTGCATCACTGAAATGGTTTAAACACCCAGGAGTGGTAATTAGTAATTACGGTTTGGTGAGGGAGGATATTAAGACCCAGGTATGAAGCCCAGTATTTTTCTCTGCAGATAATTTTAGTGCCAGATGACTACAGAGAGAGGCCAAGCATCAGACACGCAAGCCTGCTGTCTTGCTCGTGTTGAGGACTGCCACAGGGGAAGAAGACAGCCACGTAGCTCACCTTTCAAAAGCCAAGCACCAAGGCCAAGGACAGATAAAGGTTTGAGAATGAGAGCTGATTGAGAAAGGGGGTCTGTCAACATAACAAAAGCTGCTAGGTAACAAGGATGGCAAAGGACAGACTATCTGAATGTCCTGGAAGTATCCCCAAAGGAAGATCTGGCTCCAGAAAACTTGGCATCCCCTTCCCAGGTGCCTTCCAGATTCTGGGGCCTTCTCCTCTCATCTCCCCAGGCTCTTATGGACACCTCCTGGAGAGACAGAAAGAAGAGACAACAGGTAGGGAGGTAGGGAAGAGAGGCAGATGGAGGCAAATTTGAGTAGGATCTATACAGGTTAAGCGAATGGGAATTAAATGCCACCAGCCTGAGTGTTACCTTTGAGAGCAGGGAACAAGTCATCCTGCATGCAAAGCTGAGGCACAGAGCTGGACCACACGTGCTGCTGTGCAGTATGCAGCACCTCATCCAGGCAGGATATTTACAAGGAGTGCTGATCAAACCCAGCATACCTGTACCATACTTTGCTGGCTCCACAGAGTTCCAGAGTAGCTATGCAATCAAAATACCCCATGGAGATGAGAAACTCCCCTCCAGCCTGAGAGAGGGGACAGGGGCCTGTCACTCAGACATGGGACAGGTCATAAAATGACCTTTAACTGGGGATCTGTGCCCACAAGGGTTGGGAGGACATCCATGATGTCCCAGTGTCCATTGTGGCTACTCCTTACTAAAGCCATCAACCACTGGCTGGTAGAGGGATGCTGAGGACCTGCCAGACATGAAGCTGCACTGAGTACCCTGGCAGAGGGTCCAGGACCCCAACGGGCCATGCTGCTTCCCACAACTGCAGCAGCAAGAAATGGGTGACTGCCTTCATCTTTCTGGCTGCAAATCCCAGCTTTGACCTGGCTCTGGCAGAGCCAATGCAGACGTGAACCATTCTGGCAGAGTGTTGTCACTTGTGCCAATTTTACACCGTGGAGAGGAGTAACGTGCGAATGACGCCAAACTCTGCTGGCCTCATTTCGCTTGCCCTTTATTGAAACCTCCAGGCCTTGCACCCTGGGCACGGAGCAGCCAGGGTGCCACGGCTCACGTCTGCAACAAGGGCTGGGACGAGGAGGCCTCGGCATCCTCTGCAGCGGCCAGCTCTTGACATTGCGGGAGGTCTGCAGTGGAGGAGCCGGCTGGCCTGATAGCGGCAGCTTCCACAAAGGGGTCAAGATACACGGCTATGGGCCGAGTCCCAGAAACAGATCCACAAGGGCAAAGTACTGGGCTTGGGAAAGGGTTTTCGCTGCTGCTGCTCCTCCTGCTGCTCCTGATCCCCTCAGGGATGGAAAAAACAAGGGACTTTGCTCTCTAGGGACCTGTCAATCAGAATCTGCCAGCACCGTTTAATTTGCTGCATTTATGCCTGCCAGGAGCGCCGGCCGGGCTGCCTGTTCCTGAGCAGGCAGTGCCATCCCGTGGGACGAGCTTGGCACAGCAGCGGAGCCTCGCAGCCGCACTGTGCGGATGCTGGAGCGGCCCCACAGCTTCCAGGGGAGACGCAGCGCTGGGACCCTTGCCCGGTGTCCCCCTGGTGCACAGTGGTGGCCAAGGGCCATTTCCACTCTGCTAGGGCTCCTCACTATCTGCTTTCCCTTGTCCTCCCTCTCCTTCCAGCAGCTCAGAGCGGACACAACTACATAAATTACCTGGGGGTTCAGCCTAGTCCCACCCGTGACAGGGTCCAGCCAGCAGAGGGGCAGGTATTATTTGAGGAGGGAAGGGCAGCCAACAAAGCTTTTACTGTGAGCTTGGTGTGGCCATGAGGTTCGAGGCAGCATGTCCCAGCAAGCTGCCTGTCATCAGCAAGTCCCCCCACTTCTCCTACCCTAAATTCTGCAGCTCTGGTGCCTGGCCAGGGACCACCCAGGAGTGGTTAGTGGGGTGACTGATACTCCACGTGTGCAGAGAAAAAAGCAATTCCACAGAGCAGTTCCCAGGCCAGGGAGCCCCATGGCTGCCCCATGTCTCCTTCTGCCTCTGCTACTCTACCCCAAGTACCTGGTGCTGCTTGTGGGCCCTTTGGGGAGTAAGTGGTGAAGGGAAGGTCCCTTCCCAGCCCAAACCCCTTCCTATCCCCTCCTGTTGGGGCCACAAGCAAAGCCTGGGCCTGACCTTGGGAGTCAGCTGTGACCTTGGGAAGTGCCTCATCCAGAGGAACGGGCTGCAGACAGGGAAAAGGAGAGAAAGAAAGACCTTGAGCTGCTGCAGTGGGAGCTTTCTGGAGCAAGGCTGAGAGTGCGCATCCTTCCCAGCTGCCTCGGGGTACCTGACGCCCGATGGGGGACATACGCAGCACAGCTTTGCCAGAAGGGACAAAAGCACCCGGCTGACTCCTCCAAAGACAGAAGAGAGCAGATGGCGCTGAAATCTGCTCAAAAGGAGAGGAAGGAATGGCCCCGAGGCTCCGTACTCCCTGTACCCTCCGCACTCCCTGTACCCCGAGAGGCACATTTGTCCGCAGCCAAGCGTGTCGGCCAGCCCTGTCTCTGACTTACCAAGGGGCAGGGAATGGCAACCATGGACTTGCTGGGCTCCTGCATATCCCTTGCTGCCAGTCTCTTTTGTGGGGACCTTCTTGAGAGTCCCTGGGAAGGGAACAGTATGCTATACTTGGGTAGCATCTGCTGTTGACTCCTTACTGCCTTGATAACTAGGTCTTGTGCAAATAGGGTTCAAGTCTGCTCCCTAGCAGAAATTGCTTGGACTCTCTTTCTGCCTCCTGATATTCTGCTTAAGCCTCTTTTCCTGGCTGACATAAACATTAAGCTTTCCAGAGAAGGGACCAGCCAGGCAAGAGAATTTGCACAGCATGTTTGGCCCCAGAAGACTCGTATTTTTCACGGGAGTTACTCTAACACTGATGATGTCGAAGCAAATAACTGTGGGTGCTTCTGTGCTGGGCAAGAGCCCCTGTAAAGAAAACCCATGTTGCTCATCTCTCTGCTCACTTGAGATCCTTCTGAGGGCAGTGCTGCATATGACTCAGGCACTGAATAATCACAGGGCATCAAGCGGGGCTCCTGCAGCTGAAAAGCAAACTGCTAACTCAGTGGTGAGATGCCATTGTGCGCCATGCACCTTCCATCACCCAGGGCCTCTTCCCTGCTGTAGGTCCACCTGGATCTATGCAGCATTTCCCAGTTGCAGCAGCCTCTGTTGACATGGTTCCCCATCACCACAAAACTTATACCTCCTCCAGTGAGGAAGGGAAATGTCCCTCCCTGTACAGCATGGAGGTGAAAAGCTTCCACTGCAGAAGCTCATTGGTGTGGCCTAGAAAACAGCCACAGAGCAGGGATTTGCAGCTGAGCCTGCGGACTCCCAAGCTCACACCCCAGCCACTGCACCAGCCTTCCTCTCCTGATGCAGGCTTGGAGCCAGCAGGGACACTGCTGGCGCCAGCTGCTCTAATTGAGCTTTGTAGAATAAACTTGTGGAATTAGCCTGTTGGCTGCTGTGATAAAATCCAGCACTGAGTGCAGATCAAAGGAGACAATCTTGCTGACAGTTTGAGGGGAGGCAGCTGGATCTGGGCTCTTTCTACTGTTCTGGAAAGGGCAGTGCTCAGCAGCCAAGTGTGAGGATGCAGCATGCCTATTTAACCAGTCATGTGGTCCAGATCCTGATGGCCAAAGCTACAGAAACCTTGGAAGAGTTCTGACACTGGTGGTAAAAGAGTCAAAACCAGGCAAGAGACAGCACTAATTTAGAGAAGGATAATTTTTGGGTACACCAAACATTTGTGGCTTTTCCTGGTAGCATGGAAGAGCAGAAAATGCAAGGTCAGGGTCTCAGCCCAGACTACAGAAGCAACATGGTTTAAGAAGGGGAAGTCTGCCCCTGCCCAGTTTCTGTCTGTCTGTGAGGACAAGACAGTCCAGCCCAGCAGCCAGGGAGAGCTCAGCATGGCAGGAGGAGGAAGAGGGAAAAAGCCTCACAGTGAAAGCACTGTCAGCTACAAGAATAATAAACTCAGCACATTCCTCGTGTGGACCTTACTGGACAGACATGGCTGGTCTGAACACACGCAGCAAATCTGACAGGTGCCACCTGCTCCCAGCCCCACCAGATCGCACAGGCAGCAAATTAAACATCAGATTCACAGCACGTACACAGTAACATTGTTTTATGGCCATTTTTCCAGAGTTCCTGAAAATCCAATCAAGGATTTCCCCGAAAAAGCTGGTGAGCAACTGCCACATGAGGAGGACAGGTTTATAGTTCAGCAACCAAGGTACCAGGGAGAGAAATGAAGCTCTTAGAAATGAGGCCATGCATTGCAGCAAAGCACCTGGCCTGAGAGAACAGCAGACTGAGGAGACAGATAAAAGTGCCATGGAAAAGATGGGATGCAGAGAGGGGCCAGGGAAGGAAGGAGGGCTTCACAGACTGTGAACATCGGTCCATGGCTGGAACCAGCTCATACATGGCCAAGATTGGTTGCAAGGAGAGCCCTGGCGCCAGCAGTGAATCTTGCTGCTTTAAAGATGATGACAGTGACTGCGGAAGAAGAATTTGACCTGAGGAGGTGTGTGTGAACATCAGGGTTCCCCGCAGTGGGAAGGTGTTAAGGCTGAAGACTATTTCCCTTGGTTTCTGGGTTTGTCAAGAAGCATGGGGCAGTGCAGACTAAGCATATGGCACAGGCATACGGTGTGTTCGGTCTTTAGTGAGGAAAAGGAACCCAGTTGTCTATTTTTGAAGCATTTCTTATAGGAATGAGAAAAGGAACTACTGGAAAATAGTGTTTTAATGTGAACATTTTTCTTCCAATCCTCAGCTGCCTCTTTGAGTGGAAGTACAGTCATACAAGCTGGAAAGCAACATGTCTTAAGGCTTTCCAAAGCTTCTTCACACAGAGATCTATCTTCTAGGAAAGGCCCCTAACAGGTTGAGTGCTTGGACTTGCTCTCCTTCGTTTAAACCTGGCAAGCCCCGGGTAACACTGCCTGAGCTGTACGTCACCCTTGTTCAGCAGGGGGAGGCTGCTCAGTGCAGCGCCAGCTCACAGGGTGACAGCTCTCCAACAGGCCCCAGACTGCAGAGGAGACAGGTGGTGGTGAAGGTGTTTTGGACTGGAACATGTAAGGGGCTGGAATGAGCCCCTCTTTTTTGGACCTGCTAACACCAGCACAGAGCCCAAAGCCAGCAAAGTGGGAGACAAGAACGAAAAAACAGATGGGAGCAATTTATCCTGGCTGTTCTCATGAGCATCTTCCAGGGAAGAGTGATTAGTCTTATTAACTGATTAAATGATTAATTAACTGATGAACTGAAATGATGGATCAAGGATCAAATGATTGCGAGCAAGTGTATTTGGAGTACTTTTGCAGGAAACGATGTATTTCACGTGCCTTTCATGAAAACCAGAGGCTGGGCAGGGAACTGTTTGCAGCAGCAGTGTGTGGGGTCAGCAGGACAGGACCAGAGGCACACGGAGCTGTGGGGCCCCAGCCACGGCATGGCACAGGACACAGGAGGTGCAGTGCCTGGTGTGAAGCAGAAAGCAAGACCCGCTCCCTCTTTGAGTAAATTTCACCTCAGACAGGCTGAGAAAGTTGGGGCTGCTCAGCCTTGAGAAGAGAAGGTTGCGTGCAGACCTCATAGCAGCCTTAGCAGGGCGACTACCAGGAAGCCAGAGAGGGACTCTTTGTCAGGAACTGCAGTGACAGGACAAGGACAGTGACAGGACAATGGCTACACATTGAAAGAGGGGAAATTTAGGCAGGATATTGGGAAGAAATTCTTTACTGTGAAGGTGGTGAGACACTGGAACAGGTTGCCCAGGAATGCTATGGATGCCCCAGACCTGGCACTGTTCAAGGCCAGGATGGATAAGGCCTTGGGCAACCTGGTCCAGTCGGAGGTGTCCCTGACCATGGCAGGGGAGGTTGGGACTAAATTATCTTTAAGGTCCCTTCCAACCCTTAATATTCTATGATTCTATGATTCTAAATGTGGCAGCAAACCTCACCTGCTTAAGACTGGAGTTTTTTTCTTAGAACTTTTCTTGTCCTTGCTAAGAAAATGGAAGGTTAAATCCATGCCCAGGGGAGCATTTATCCCACACCAGCCACTCCCTATGCATGCTCTCTCCTCTGATCCACACCTATACCCAATTCTGACACGAGAAAAGGGACTCTGATGGACTAAGACCAAGCTGCACATGATCTGCCATCTCTGGTAGACAGCAGCAGCACTACATTCTCTTGTATGCACTTCACACAGGCTCAGGAGTGAAGAGGAAACCACAGAAAGCAAGGAGTTTTGTTTTATCAGTCTATTTCTCTTCATTAATTTCTAAGTCTATTTCTCTTTTCAGAACTTCTTGCTCTTTCCATCACCCTCGCCTAAGCTGTCAGTCCCTCTGAGCCTATTCAGCTCATTGCCCCAGCTTGAGTGGGGGAGAGGGACAAGGGCTGTGGGGGTCACATGGAGCTGGCATCCCACTGAGCCAAGCCAAGCAAGCAACTGGCGAAGCAGTTCCAGCACTAATGATGTTTGTCTCCAAAAAGGCTGTTTAGGTGAGACAGTTACAAATTGCATTTTATAAACTGTATTTCTATAAGTGGATTTTTTTGCTAGCGGGAAAAGGCGCTTTAATAATCCCACTTCTGATTAATGGCAGGGTGTCTTGTCAAAGCAAAGCCCACTGCAGCTTTGGTTCTTTCTCGAGGAGGAATTACAAGTGGTAAATAAAGAAGAAAATGCACAGCTCTCTGCCTGGAAAATATTGATCTAGACTTTTCCTAGGTAAAAGACACTCCGTAAAATTCTCTGAAGAGTTCGTTTTTTAGCCTGTGAGCTGAAAAGATTTGTAAACCAGAGCGTGTTCTTTTTAGGGGTAAAGAAAATCTCAATCACTCTGGCATGAGCACATCTGGGATTTAACGATTTATTGCCCTCAATCCCTGAGAAGAAATACTATCCCAATTACAGAGACAGGGACCCGAGGCAATGCTTTATTAAATCAATGGTTCATGGTCTCCTAGAGAGGCTGTAAGGCTGAATACAACTTCCAGCCATAGGTCTTCCTTCCAGCACATCCAGGGAAGCCATCAGGGACAATGGGAAAGCTTGAATATCACACTGTGAATTCAGCAAGGACAACTGGAATTCCCACTCTTCACACATCTTTAACTTTTAAAGTCAAGTGTTTTGTAACACCCTCTAAAACATGAAGTTGGTTGAATGATCATACAACTGCAGCCTGAAAAGAACCTGATTTTCTACAAAACCATTGCAGAGGTTGGATTATTTTTTTATTTTAAGAAGCTCTGTGTGTGAGAAAATGAAGAGGCACAGCAGTAAGTCATGTTTCCTGTCCTGGCACATGACTTTATTGACATACTTCTTGTCCAGAGTCCTGTAACTCTGTTCTCTATCAAAGTCAGCTTTTAACTTCTATCTCCACTTTTAGCTGTGAAAACAGGAATTTACCTACTGGACTTCACAGTAAATCCATTGCATGCCTATAAAGCAACTTCGCACAACCAGACAGGATGATGCACACTAGTAGTTGAAATCTGTATTTGACTAAGCTGACGATCAATACTCTTACATGAGGATCAATACTCTTACATGATTCGTAATGTCAGTTGAACTAAAGTTTTTCTAAAGGGAAAAAAAAACAGATTGGGCAGTCCTTCATGTGGCTGTGAAGCTCAAGTTATCTTCATGAGAATAGAGGACAGACAGGCAGAGGAAGTTTGTTAGAGAGCCTATCCCATCCTGCTGCTATCACGCATTTACACCAAAACCATTCCCAACAGTCATGTGCCTACCACAGGCCTAAAAAATTCCGCCAAGAGAAGTTCCACAACTCCAGGAAGTTTAGTCATCATTAGCACTGGAGATATTTCCAACGTCACCATTGTCTGAGCTGCTATGCTCTGCTGAGCCTTCAGCACACACAGAAAGCCAAGTTTTCTTCCTCTTTATGACATCTGGGTACAACCCCAATGGGTTTTGTCATGTGTCACCCCTGGCTTTTACACTTAAAAGCCAAACTCAAGCATTTTAATGAAAGGGGCAAATTTACACTATCATTAAGATCACTCTCCTCCCACTGCTGTGCATTTTTCCTTATTAAGTGGCAATTAATCAGGAATGAAATTTCAGTAAATGACACTGTAATCCCAAAATAGGTTCTTTCACCAGTCTGCAAGAGGCCAATTCACACAGAGTCAGGGTATTTGATTTATTTACAGTTCTACATAGAAAGGGATGTGGGGTGGAAAATCCACAAAGCCAGCGCAATGACTACCAAAACTTTTCACTATTTATACATTTTAGCAAAGGCATTAATGTTCCTTGACTAAAAATTACATAATTGTTTTTAATTAGTATTCAGTCTTCTGTTGGTTGATGCTAATTAGTCTGCATGCTCAGCCTCTTTCCTTTCGAGTCCACGGTTTCTTGGGCCGTGATCTCCCCCTGCCAGAATTACTCTTTACCCAGTCAGAGCTGACTCAGCACTGTTGCTGAGTTATCTTCATTACTTTCTTCCTTATCTTGGGTGTTCTGCCAAATGTCCTTGTGGCAGTTTAATTCTGCATTCTTTGTGCCCACTGTTTGTGGTTCATCCTTCTTCCCAAGCATTGTGAACCTTCCCTGAGGTCTGAGATTACTGAAACATGTTGAGCCCTAAACCCTAACAAGGCAATTCTACTGTCAAATAATTTGTCTTTCTAACACCTGGACATCACTTGGAGCTTGTTTGTTAGGTTCTCTCTGTTTCAGGGACTAAGTCTCTTTTCTTGTTGCTTAGGCTTGAAACTATACAAAGATCAAACATCCAAGAACCTCCCTTCTTAAGAAATTTTTTAAATATTTCACTTTTTGCGACAACGCCGCCGCTTTACGGCAGCCGCGCTCGGCTCCTTTGTCGCTTTGCGGGTGTTGGGTTTTTCCCCTTTTACGACGGCGGCGCTGTCGCTGCCGTCGCGCGGCGCTGACGCGTGAAGGGCGCGCCGGGGCTGCGCGCGGCCTCTTTCCCCGCCCGCCGCCGCTGGAGCCGGTCCCGGGTCCGCCGCTGGATCCGCCGCCATCGGGGCCGCGCCGGAGCCGCGCAGGTGAGGGGGCGCTGGGGCCGCCCGAAGGCCGTCCGCCTGCCCCGCCGGCACCTCCCGCGCGTACCGAGACCCCCCGGCCCCGCCCTGCCGCTCCCACCGGTTCCGGTGGGGCCGCGTCCCCGCCCCTCTCCGGCACATGCAGCGCCCACCGGTACCCTTCGTCTCACCCCGGGCCCGGCTGGCGAAGGTGCCTTCCTTTCGCGGTGGCCTGTGCCGGGGCAAGGCCGCGGCCCTTGGTCCCCTTACCGTGCCGCAGCTGAGGGTTTGAGTTGGTTTTGTGTTTTTTGGGGATTTTTTTCTAGAAGATTAAAAAATGGCGAAGTTTGTGACACCCGTGATCCAGGACAACCCGTCCGGCTGGGGCCCGTGTGCTGTGCCCGAGCAGTTCAAGGACATGCCGTACCAGCCCTTCAGCAAAGGAGACCGCCTGGGCAAGGTACCTGTGCCGTGCTGGGCCACGGGCTGTGGGTGCCTTCTGGGACTTCCCTCTGCATCTGCCACCGGTGTTCGCTTTTTTTACCGTGACTGCTCCTCTGGCACCCTTGGTAGTGCGTTCTGACAGAGCACGGCTGTAAACAGCTGGCAGGGCTGATAGCCAGAGGTGGGAGTCGAAAGAGTTAGACCCAGGGCATACAGCAGTGTTTGTTTCTGCTGCTGGGAGTCCTGCGTGTACAGAGTCAGAGGTGTTGGGGGGAAATGTCGTTTTAATACTTACAGTGACTCTTTATGCTTGTTCTTAGGTGGCTGACTGGACAGGAGCCACGTATCAGGATAAAAGATACACAAGTACGTGTTGTGTGGTGGCTGCTCCTGTGGTTTCTTTTCTACAGTTTTCTTCCAAGCATCATTCCTGTTTTCATGTGTCACACCCACCCTGTAATTACCTGCACACCTCAGCCAGACGGGCGTCTTAGTTGAGGAAGCGTGCTTTACCCTTGGGAGAGCTCCGTGGGGCTCACCCTGTCCTTGGGGCTTACTCTGGATTTTTGTACGGCCTTACAACCGGGGCTCCTAAGGGAGGCTCGGGAGGGGAGAAGACATGCAGGTGTAAGGCAAGAGGCCCAATTTAGACACCAGACTTAGGTGAAGGCAGTTGGAAAGAATTTGGGGAGAGAAAGGGGCAAAGCATCAGGGGTTTTTTTTCTTAGAACCTTGTGTGGAGATTCTTTGTTTCATTTCCAGACAAGTACTCGTCACAGTTTGGTGGCGGAAGCCAATATGCCTATTTCCACGAGGAGGATGAGACCAGCTTCCAGCTGGTGGATACGGCACGGACGCAGAAGACAGCGTACCAGAGGAATCGTATGAGATTTGCACAGGTAACGTGTTCTCAGAGGCAGGAGCAGAGGAGAGCTTTGCCAGCACAGAATTCTTGCACAACTAAAATCCCTTTTTTTTTTTTTTCTTTCCATTGTTTCTGCAGAGGAACCTTCGGAGAGACAAGGACCGTCGGAACATGCTGCAGTTCAGCATGCAGACACTGCCAAAGAGTGCCAAGCAGAAAGAGAGGTGAGGCTGCAGAGACAAGTGTAGCGAGCTCGGGTTGGAGTGCATGAACATACTGTTGTTAAATTTGCAGACTTAGAGTAACAGAACCTGCTGGGGCAAACAGTCAGCAAAGAAGAATTTCAGGATATTTCAAGTCTGGTGTTCTGCTGATGTCAGTAATTCTTGCAAGCATGGATTGCAAACGGCTGTCTAATAATCTAGGAGAATTTTTCGTTTGTATATAGAAAGTAAATGTGGTGTTCTAAACAGAGAATATCCTTTCTGAAAACTGCATTTCAGTCTTCAGGTAAAACTATGTAAAGAGGTGCTCAGAGCAAAGAACAGACTTTTTGATACCTTGGGCATCTTGATCAACAGATGGCTCAGCAAATGTTTCAGCAGCTCGGTGCCTGAAAGCACTGCTCTTCTGGTGGTAGTTTGGAAGTGAAGGAATAGTTGTGACATACAGGAATCAAGAACTTCTCTTTACAGCTTTTCTCACATTTGTCATTTTAGAGATCGTTTGCGCCTACAAAAGAAGTTTCAGAAACAGTTTGGGGTCAGGCAGAAATGGGACCAGAAATCACAGGTAAGCTCACGGGCATTGTGCCACCCGCAAGGGTTTGGTTTCTCTGGCTGCACTCACAGGGCAGCTCCTCTTGAACAAAACCTGATGTGCTGTGTCTCCTTTTCTCTCTCTGTCCCACCTCTGGCCGCACAGCAGAAACCTCGTGACTCCTCTGTTGAAGTTCGCAGTGACTGGGAGGTGAAGGAGGAGATGGATTTCCCTCGGCTGATGAAAATGCGCTACCTGGAGGTGTCAGAGCCACAGGACATGTGAGTTCCTGAAACAGCCCTTTGCTTCCTTCCCCAAGTGACCGGATTTTTAGAAAGCAGGAGGTCGACGGTCTCCTGGCCTGGTGCCAGTGTTCTCATTGAGGTACCCAGAGCAGGGAGAGGCGACGGAATAGCCCGACAATCCCTTCAGTCCTGCATGGTTCATGGGTGATGTTATCTGTAGGAGGGGTATTCAGATGGTCCTCCTACCTTTGCAGAGAGTGCTGTGGAGCCCTAGAGTACTATGACAAGGCCTTCGACCGCATCACAACAAGGAATGAGAAGCTCCTGAGGAGCATTAAGCGCATCTTCCATACCGTCACTACCACGGATGACCCGGTTATCCGAAAGGTACTTAGCAGTTCCTAAAACCCAGTGGTGTGTTTGTCAGTTTGTGCTGTTGTTGGAGACCACCTGTCACCATCAGACCAAAGAGCAAAAGTAAGAAGCATTAGCTGGTACTGTTCTTTTTCTTAGGTCTGAGGCAGAGCTAGATTAATGCAAAGTTAGGTACACTGGCCAAGGAAAAGCTATAATTCTGGAAGAGCAGACAGACTGGTACTTGAGCTATGGTGGGAAAGAAAGTCTTGTGTCAGAGACCTGATTCTTGAGGGTTCTGCTTTTGAAGGTGAGGAAGGCTCAGAGAGTTCTCTCTTGTGACCTGATGGGCAATAAGAAGCCATGCATTTTCCGACAGAATTTTGTAGTAGTTTCTTACTTTCCCTTGGTGTGGGTGAGTGGGGGGCCAGGATTGCTGGATAGTACCTCACACTTTGTCTGGCAGTCATTGTGGTACTCACCAGTTCAGATTTCTCAGTCAGAACAGGAAAAGAAATCAGTGATCTGCTTTGCTAACACTTCTCATCCTGGCTAGGGAAAGGGTATCTGTGCTTATTGCTGAATCAGTTTTCTCCTCCTCCTGTATCCATAGCTGGCCAAGACACAAGGGAATGTGTTTGCCACGGATGCCATCCTGGCCACGCTGATGAGCTGCACTCGTTCTGTCTATTCCTGGGACATCATTGTCCAGAGAGTTGGATCCAAGCTTTTCTTTGACAAGAGGGACAACTCAGACTTTGGTGAGAAAAAGTCCTGAAAGAAAGTTCTGTTGCTAAAGGGTCTAATTTTCTTTATGCTTATTTGTAGTGATTCTGGGTCTCAGTGTCCACACTGAGCCCCCTGAACCAGCTGATAACTGCAGTACACATGATATCTGTGGGGGGAACTTCAGTATTATCTGCTCCAGTGTGGGGCTAGAGACTCACTGAAACTGATCTAGTTACTCCCCCAAGTATAACCAGTTGTGTCTGGTTTTCTTCCCAGACCTCCTGACAGTGAGTGAAACAGCCAATGAACCACCACAGGAAGAGGGCAACTCCTTTAATTCTCCACGCAACCTTGCCATGGAAGCTACCTACATCAATCATAACTTCTCCCAGCAGTGTCTGAGGATGGTAAGGTGGAGCAGTAGGGTCTGTGTTTCAGAGTGTCTCAAGAAGAGACTTCATTAAGGGTGCTTTAATACAGCACAGAAGTATGTTAATTGACAATTGTGTTACACATGTGTTGTTTCAGTTTTGAAAGAGGTGGGATTACTTCTGGTGAGCAGTGTGACTTTGTTGTAGAAAGGTTTTCGCCGGTATTTCACAGAGAAGTCATCCCCCTCCCTCTGGTGATGTAGACAGGTTTCTGAGTACACTTAATGAAGCCTAAGTGCTAGTACAAGTACTGCTTATAGTGCTGTGACTAATGTGGACATGGGGCTGTCTTAATGTGTTGGTGTTTCTCTATTTAAGGGAAATCAGCTACTGTTGCTAAAAGAATATTTTTCCAATAGAGTAGGGCTGTCTCAGGCTTATTTCCTAAGATGCCTTTCTGTTTTTATCTTCAGGGAAAGGAGAAATACAAGTTTCCCAACCCAAACCCCTTTGTGGAGGATGACATGGATAAAAACGAAGTAGCCTCTGTTGCATACAGGTGTGTTGATATTTCTGATGCCCAGGTTTGGCATGGGGGCAGGCTGTCAGCATAATACTGAGGCAAAACAAGGTAGGGGCTTTGATAGAGGCTTTACCTTGAGGGGGATTTGTGGATGACCTCACAGTAAATAGATAGAGGAGGAAAGGATTTTATTGAGTGCTTGCATGGATCTGGGAGAAAACAAGGGTCAGAAATAATGAGCTGGATTGTTTGTTGGCAGATACCGAAGGTGGAAGCTGGGAGATGATATAGATCTCATTGTCCGCTGTGAGCATGATGGAGTGATGACAGGAGCTAATGGAGAAGTGTCATTCATCAACATCAAAACACTGAACGAGTGGGATTCCAGGGTGAGGAAGAATGGGATCCCCAAGCTAGCTCTAACTGCTTCACTGCTGCCTGACATGCCAGGTACAGCAGGGAAGATGAGACAAATATCTGGGGGTGTCCCCAGGTGTTACATTCCACTAAGCAGTATAACTTTCGTGGACAAGGAGTGCTGATGGAATTCTCCCCCAAATGTGAGGTAGCTGGCCTGAACCCTCTTGCCCCAGGTGTTCAGCACAGTATCCAGTCTGTTCCCATGGTTCCCTTTCAGAATTCTTCCCTCACTAACTACCGTTTCTAACCAGTGCCACAAATATTGGGCAATCCCAGCTGTTTGCATTGCTCCCTTTCCTGGGCAAGAGCTTTCCCTGTAAGCTGCAGTTCACATTCCCTCACATGGTAGCATAAGGTAGACAGGAGCAGCTTCTCTATCTGATGACAAGATGGCTGGGGGGGTGGCTGCTGCTGGCTGGTCAGGCTGAGCCTGGTTCTGATTCTCCTCTCAGTATTGCAATGGAGTAGACTGGCGCCAGAAGCTGGACTCTCAGAGAGGAGCTGTCATTGCCACGGAGCTGAAGAACAACAGCTACAAATTAGCCCGCTGGACATGCTGTGCACTGCTGGCTGGATCAGAGTATCTTAAACTCGGGTAAGGTGGGGGTTTCACACCAAACATCTTTCAGATGTATTTTCCATGATTAAACTCGGTGTATGTCTAAGTGAAGCATTTATAGAAGGAGTAATCCTAAAATCACCCACTGTTGGAGTGGCCAAGTGAGTGCACCAGCCGTGGTGTAAGCTGCTTCCCCTCAGCATGCAGCTGTGACTGACCTTGTGAGACCCCACACGCGTGATGGCCAGGTGGCCTCTGTGGCTCTCGGCCTCTTGGCCAAGGTTGTTTACAAGGGATGTAAACACAGTGACTGTGCTGAGTGTCAGGAATCTGATTGAGATACTCAGTGCCCTGTTACTGAGAAGCTGAGTGGTGGAAGGAGGTATGGCCACAGCACTTCTTGAACTATCAGCTTAAAATCGGTTGAGTCTGTACTGTAGATGATGAACAAGAGGCTTTTGGTAACTCAGTTCTAGTGGTTCTGCATCCCTCGTTCCATCCTCCGACACAGGACTGATGCTTTTGAATCTTTTTAATTCCAAACTCCCAGCTAATCATGCTATTGCTTAATTTTATCTGTGGGGCTAATTCTTCTTTATCTTTTGTACCACTCCATCCGATTTGGGGATTTCCAGGTGCTTTCCTGATTGACGGTTTGTAGCCAGGAGATCCTCTTAGCTTTTAGCGTTGGAGTATTAGGATTTTTCAGCCCAGAAAACAAAACTAAGATGATGACGCTGCTTTTCTTGGTGTTGTTCTTCTGCTGTCTGGGTTTAATCTCCTGAACCCCCTCCAGTTACTTCTCACTCCCCTAGGTATGTATCCCGTTACCATGTGAAGGACTCTGCCCGCCATGTGATCCTGGGCACGCAGCAGTTCAAGCCAAATGAATTTGCTAGCCAGATTAATCTGAGCATAGAGAATGCTTGGGGCATCCTGCGGTGCGTCATTGACATCTGCATGAAGCTGGATGAGGGGAAGTACCTCATCCTCAAGGACCCCAACAAGCAGGTGATCCGGATCTACAGCTTGCCTGATGGCACCTTCAGCTCTGATGAAGATGAGGAGGACGAGGAAGAAGAAGAGGAAGAGGAAGGTTTGTAGCACACTTGGTGTTTTATGCTCTGAAGCAATGTACTGGTCTGGATGAAGAGGGGTGACGAATGGTGAAGACCAGAGCTGAGGAGTGAGATCTGGCCAGTGCAATGGCAGGAGAGGCTGGAGAACCTGTAGTCCTGAGGATGGGACTCTGTTGAAAAGGTGTGGGTGACATTGGGGGTGCTCATCTGGAAGAAAAAAGAGCGGAGAGTTGGAAATGCAGATGTGGTGCCTCTGCACAGATGCTTGATGGACTGGTTTTAGCAGGGGTGGGGGAGAGGTCCCAGATCCAGCACACTGACTGGTAAAATGAAGCCTGCCAAGGAGCCCTTCATTCAGTGGCCCCAAGGTTTGCAGGAGTGGGTGGGTGCTAATTTCTGTTGGTACTGGGATATTTCTTGACTACAGTTTTAGAAATGGCAGTGACTATAAGGTGACATATTTAAAATGCGTGGTGATGGAATGCGATTGAGGGAACTGGGTGGAGGCTTTTCTGAAGTGTCTGTTGAAGCTGAGCAATTGCTGTCTGGTCAGAATGGGAGTTTTGGAGGATCAGTGGTGCCCAGTGGACAACTGCTGCCTTCCCTTCGCTGCCTAAAACCATCAGTGATCCCTGACACAAGATCTGTTTGTGCTCCATTGTCAGTGGGAAACCATTTATCCTCAAGCTCTTGCTTCTGTGATAGGAAAATAATCTCCCAACTTCTTTTTAGGCTGTAAACTTAGTCTGGCTGCTTTGGATTTTATTATGGAAATATTAGTTAGGTTCCTGCGTAATTTGCTTAGGAATGTAAATTGTGTGATTCCAGATGACGTCTGTGTGGTCTGGGCTGATGGGTAGTGTTCTTGGGAAGCTGGGGGGAGGCAGGAAGGTAGACAGAGGTGGGATAAATCTCCCTGAACTGGCAGCCTTGGTTTTTCATGTTCCTTGTGGCATTTTCTTGACAGAGAGGGTTTAATTTGGGGGTAGGTTTGGGTAGTTTTCTTTCCGCCACTGCATTCACTTCATTACTGTTTCTCTTCCCTTTCAGAGGAAGAGAGTTGAACCCCGCAGCCAGCACTGAGGGGCAGCAGTGCCCGGGCAGCCCCAGGCTGTGGGTGGGCTGCGGCCGCACCTTCGCCCCGGCTGTGCTGCACGTGGATCATAAACGGGGGGAAAGCGGAATAAAGTTGATTTTGCCGAGTGACGGCGCTCTGTCTGTGTGTGCCTGGTTCGAGTGCTCCCCGCGGCCACGGCTCCCGTCCCGCGCCTGCCCCTTTAAGCGCTGCCTGCCCCCGGACACGTGGTGCGCGCGCGGCGGCGCCGCCATGGTGCCGGCGGCGGGAAGCGGCGGCTGCGGCCTCACGTGACGCTGAGCGGGGGGAGCGCGCCGCCCCCCTCGCT
>VZRZ01007688.1:480212-520326 GCA_013398175.1 Climacteris rufus
GCTATTGGCTTGTAAGGAGCAGGGCCCCGCCCCAACACCCCACCCTGCGTGGGGGCATCATGGCCGCGGGGGCTGGTGGGGCTGGGGGTCGCCTGTGGGGAGGCAGTAGCCCACGGGGTGACGTCTCCCTGGTCCTCTCCCCTGCAGGGGTGGCAGTGCCAGCCCCGCCATGGCCCCGGCGGTCTGCGGGACGCTCCTGGGGCTGGCCCTGTACGCCAGCTGCCTGTGCGTGCTGAGTGGTGCCACTTCCCTCTACCACGACTACTGTGTCATCGGGGCTGGCCCCGCGGGCTTGCAGGCGGCCTATTTCCTCCAGCAAGCTGGCCGGGACTATGTCGTCTTCGAGCGGAGCCACGCTCCCGGCAGCTTCTTTGCACTCTACCCTCGCCACCGCAAACTCATCAGCATCAACAAGCAGTACACAGGCAAATCCAACAGCGAGTTCAACCTCCGCCACGACTGGAATTCGCTCCTCAGCCACGACCGGCGGCTGCTTTTCCGGCACTACTCTCGCGACTTCTTCCCTGATGCTGACACAATGGTGCGTTACCTGGAGGACTTTGCTTCCCTGCTGAAGCTGCAGGTTCAGTACAACACAGCCATCATCCACGTGACGTTGGAGAAGAATGAGCAGGCCTGGAACGGCCACTATTTCCTCCTGACCGACCAGGACAAGAAGAACTACAATTGCAGGTAATGGCAAACCTGGGGCTCAACATGCAGCTCTCCAAGGGCATCTTTGAAGTCACAAAATCACAGAATAAGTTCAGTTGAAAGAGTCGCATAAAGGCTGTTTCCTCAGGTGGCTCAGAGCCTTGCTCCGTTGAGACATGAGTGTCTCCAAGGATGGCGATTCCACAGCCTCTTAGAGCCGTCTGAAGTGGAAAATATTTTGTGGGGATTGGCTGGTGGATGGGTGGAATAACTACTCTTGGGAGGAGTAGTGGGCCTGTCACGAGTAGTGTTTTGCTTTGGGCAGCTGAGGAGCTTAGCAGGGCACACACAAATTGGCTGCAGTGGCCATCACTGCAGGGTCCATCCTTTATAGATAAGCTTGAAATCACTTTCGTTTTATTACTAAGTAATTGCTGTCTGGGAAGGGAGTAACTCAGTTGTACTTGTAGCCAGCACTGCCTTTATTACATACTGGGTTGAGTCTGTGTGGTGACATCTCACTCTCCTAAACCCACATGTGCTCAGAGGTGTGTCCCAGCCAAGTAGAGCCCTGAGCTGGCACAGAGCTGGATCACAGTGGGGCTGTGTCCCAGAGGAAAGTGGGGCCTTTTTTTTGGAGGGAGGACTTTGAGAAGTAACCCTCAAGGCTGCTGGTCGCTGAATTACGCTTCTCCTCGTGCTCTTTTCGTGTGTGTATATCCCATACCACCACAGAGCTACATTCCTAAAAACCTAGAAGTTACTCGTGTGAACATAAGGAGTATATTTCTCACCTCTCCGGAGAAGCTCCGCTCCACAACAGCAGGTCGTGCTGGCTGTCACTTGCCGGTGTGCTGCTGGCAAGCTCAGAGGGGACAGAAGGCAATCCCGGACACCCACGTACCGCGAGCGAGTTGCTTTTGGGGGCTGTGTAAGCAAGGCTGGGACAGCAGGCAGTGCTCAGCTGCCTGACGTTTCTATCTAAGTCACAAAAACTTCCTCAAGGATCAAGTAAAAGCTCTTACGGAGGGATATAAAAAGATCACTGTACTTATTTTTGGTGTTAACAATTAACAATGTTGCTAATGTATTTTTATGAGTGGGAGTTACATCTCAAAATATCAAAATTATTTCCTGTCTGTCTTAAAAATCACTTCTGTTCTGCTCTGCTAAAAGGCATCTCATTTTATAATCAAAGTCATTTTTATGCAACATATAATCAACCTGTGAAACTTTAGTGTTACACATACTGTCAGTGAGTACATATGAGTAGAGCTTGCATTCATGAACAGCGTAGGGAGATGAAGATGTAACGGCACCCACACTGACCTTTGCTATATTTAACAACATTCCTAGTTGTCCTGAGGATAGGGAAGAGAGGAGCAGATCATTAGGTGAAGCTGGATAGAGGTTTCTTTTGAAACCATGACCTGTGCAGCTGGTCCAGTGTTGCTCTGGGGGTCACATTGCAGCCATCTTGCACAGCAGGAGGAGGAAGGAATGATGAAATGGAGCCCCATTCCTGAAATTCCTGCATTCCCTGGGGCTATCCCTGTTTTTGCAGCTCTCTGTTGGTTGCCACTGGGACGTGGGTCCCCAATGTGGTAAACTTTCCTGGCGCAGAGTATGTTGAGGGTTACGAGACTGTGTCCGTCAACCCAGAGGACTTTGCTGGCCAAACCGTGCTGATCTTGGGACGAGGGAACTCAGCCTTCGAGACGGCGGAGAACATCCTGGGTGTCACGAACTTCATCCACATGGTGAGCCGGTCCCGCGTGCGCCTCTCGTGGGCCACCCACTACGTCGGGGATCTGAGGTAGGAAAGCACTCCAATTCCTCTTTCTAATGCAGCTGGAATACAAACAAGGAGAATCACTTCTTTCCCAGGGGACAGGCTGGACTGGCACAGGTGGTGGTGCTGTGGTCCTGGGAGTCACAGGGGAAACATGGGGCCTTCTATAGATCCTTGGTTTAAAGCAATCCGGGTTGCAATTGCTGAACACAGGAGCGTGATGAGAGCTTTTTGGGTTCTGTGAGAAATAGAAACATGTCCCCTTGGAAACTTTATCATTAAAAAGTGCTGGCTCTCAAGTTATTCCCTTGATTCCAATCACAGAGGAAAGCTAGGAGGTTGGATACATCCTGCAGGGACAGCAAGGCTTTATTACCTGTGTTGTTCCTGGGAGCCCTGAGGCTCTGGGGATAACCTTTACACTGAGGAGGAGTTGGGATGCCTGATAAATGATCCCATTTTCAGCAGCGAAGACAGAACCTCCCTTCTTTTAGTCCTTACATGCTCCTGTTTTTTGTAGAGCAATTAACAATGGCCTGCTGGACACCTACCAGCTGAAATCTCTGGATGGGCTTCTGGAGGGTGACCTGGAAGATCTGGCTATCATCAAGGACAAAAAAGGGAAGCTGCACATCACACTCCGGTTCTACTTGGAGAACAGGAACATCAGCGCGGGCATCGACTCCGTCACCCTCCCACAGGACGAACTGGACAATTTTGCCACCCGCGCACCTTACGACCGTGTCATCCGCTGCCTGGGGTGGAAGTTTGACTTCTCCATCTATAACAGGTGAGGGAGAACCAGGATCTACAGGGAAGAAGGTATTTAGACTGAAGGGCCTCACCAGGAAGGAAAGGGAAGGGCAGGTCTTCTCCTGACAGCACTGTTTGGACCTCCACATGCTCTGAGGTACTTGGTGCTGCACAGTCCTTTGTTTACCCAGCAGTAAGGCTGTATCCCAGTGGGAATTTGTGTAACTGCCCTCTGACCAACAGGCTCTAAGGCTGAGAAGATGGCAGTGTTGGGACCTGAGTGACACAGAAAAACTTGTACCTTTAGAAGTTAACATCCTGACCTGCTGGATCACATGGAGAAGGCTAGAAGTGTTTGGGGGATTTTTTGAAATGAAGATGGTAAAGGTGCAGATTGCTACAAAAAGGTTTTGTCTGGGGAAAAAAAAATTCCCTGAGGATGCAACCTTCACTCCACCTTGGTACTTCCTGCAGTTGAAAATGATACTGCTAACTTCACTGTCTTCCAAAACTCACTGTCAGTGGCTCAGCTGGGAATTAGATCTTGTCCAAAGCTATCTCGGGATGAACACCCTTATCTTCTGAAGATCCTCATTTCAATAGTAAACGCCACTGAAGGCAGCAGGGGTTTGAAGGAGAGTCTTGCAGTGGCTGCAGTATAATGTGTATCAGAAACCCTTTTTATTTTTCTACCCGTCCTTCCTGATAGCCTGCTTTTATCTTTTGCATATCAGATCCCTTAAAATGATGCCAGGAAAAGGGAATATTAAGAAGTATCCTCAGATCAAACCCAGCTATGAGTCCAGAGGCACTCGGGGGCTCTTTGTTCTTGGCACTGCTAGCCACTCAGTTGACTTCAGGAAATCTGCGGGGGGCTTCATCCATGGATTCCGGTATACAAGTGAGTACTGGGGTGTACAGAAAGGGCAGAGGTGGAAATTGTCCCTCCCTTCAAAGGAACAATCCAGAGCTTACTGCTGGAAAGACATTGCCCTTAGTCTTGTTCTGGCAATAAAAAGGACAAAACACAGTCAAACTGCAGCTGGAGTGGAGGAGAAGTGACTTGGGGTCATATCTGAAGTTTTTGGTTGTCTGTCTTTGTTTTGTCTTGTGTCTCTCTTTTGCCTGCTGTCTGTTATTTATGTAACACAATAGATTTTTTCCTGCCAGATGCTCTGCCTCGTGACAGGCTGTGGGTGAGAGGTCTGTGCTGTGGAGTTACAACCCAGCAGCTGTGGGCAGTAGGGAGAACTTCCTTCTTTATGTATGTGTGCCCATTCTTACCATTAAAGGACTGCTCACAAGTAATGAAATATCCCCAAGGACCCTCCTCTCCCCCTCCTCCACCACTTAGCATCACATCAGCTTTCTGAGGGCATCTCCACTGCAGTCACCAGCGATTGGGGTGGGAGATCCTGAGCTCAGAGGAGCTGTAAAGCTTTGTTGAGTCCTGCACTGCAGCGCAGAGATTGGATTTCCTAAAGTGCAAGCTTGGGTTGTTAGGTAAGCTGTCTTTGTTTCTCTCCATGTCTTAGCTCGGGCAGTCCATCGCCTATTGGAAAACCGTCACCACAGTGTCCCCTGGCCATCCACAGTCTACCCTATTACACAGCTGACCAATTCCGTCATCAAGAGGGTGAACGAGGCCTCAGGCCTCTACCAGATGTTCAGTGTCCTGGCTGACATCATACTGCTGAGAGAGTGAGTGAGTGAGTGAGTAATTATTCCCAGCACTGCATTAATAATTTAATTTCTTTTTCTTTACCATTGCTTCCCCTGGTGCCACCACACAAATCGCACTGTTGCTGCCTAAGGACATTACCATTCATGTAGGCAGCCACCCCAAACCTGTACCACTGCTGCAACTGGTCCCCATTTTTGCGAACTACTTCTCTTCCTTAAAGGCCTGAAACAGGCCAGACCTTCCCTCTAGGCTCAGAGACGTAGTACCCTTTTATTGGCCCCAGGGAAAAGCTTCCCTTGAGCAGTGCTAATGTTGAGAGGAGTCCCAAAATCCAGGAAAATAATGGTGTCTAGTAACAGTATCTACAGCCTTCATAACCTCGGTGTCAGGTCCAGTCCAGATCTGTTATGACCAAACAAAATTTTTAACTGATGACTTTTTGGCTTTAACCTCGACCAGCTGGGGGTGGGTTGGATCACAGCTGGCTTTCTCTGGTGGAACATTCTGATGGTGTGGTTGCAATTCACAGGAATGCCACAGCGTTTGAATACCTGGAAGAGTACCCTGTTGGAGTCCTGGCCGAGCTGGAAATGCAGACAGGAAGAAAGGCTTCCAGTGGGCTCTTTGTCATCATCATGGAGTATGGGAGGAACTTCTCTGGGGCTGACAAGGATGTCTTCTACTACAACCGTGCTGTGGGAGAGGCACAGCATGCCTGGCAGTCCAATTTCTTACACCCTGTTATTTACTACTACAAACGCCTCCCAACTGGTAAACTTTCCTGTTAATTATGTGACACAAGCAAAACAAAGAGAGATGAAGATAAATCAGAGCCAAAGGAGGGTGGTACCTGAAGGCTTTGCTATCCTTTTCCAATACCTTCATGTCCATCCTCTGAGACACCCCCCACCACAGTATGAGCTGAAAAAGAAGCTGGGAGTCAGCAAGAAAGTTCCATCAGTAAGACCAATAATGGGGGGTGGGACGTTGTACCAGAGACCTCACATTTGAAAATAGGAACAAGCAGGCATGCTGGAAATTTCCCCATTCCCAAAAAGAGGAACACTTCTTCCCTTTGGCTGGCACCCTCTGTGTATTTTGCAGAGGCTGGCAGATGAGGCTGGGCTGCTGTTGTTCGGCCGTGTTGCTGCCAAAAGAAAGCTGCCCTCTGTGGCAGGCCCAGGTCTGAGAGGTCACACAGCCATAGAGGCAGCCAAAGGCAAGGGTTTGAAGAGGAGCATTGTCTCCAGCAAACAAACATGCTCAGAGTAGATTTCCTTGGGAAATGAGTGTGTTGAAATCTTCATCTCCAGAAACCTGGGGTCAGGGTCCAGCTTGCCTTGCCCAAAAATAAGCATGATGGGTAGCAGCATTAAATGCAGCTTAGCCCGTCTGGCAGTCCCTACCCAGGGGGAACAGGAGTGAAATGACAGGAATGCTGTGGGCAGGGACAGAGGGCAGCTGTGCAGTGGCAAGGCTGTTGAGGACAGAGCAAGCAGAGGGGATTGCAAATGAAAGTAACGGATTAAAAGGTCAGGACAAAAGCGGAAACAGCTGTCACAGCTGCTTTCCACTCCCCGAGCTCTTTTTAATGCCATTTTGCTTCTAAGAGGCTCTCTTAATGTTCTCTTGGCAGAGCATGAGATGAGACTTCGTCCCCCAGACTGGCCTCTCCCCAGGCCAGATGCCATCCATCACATTGTGGAGGACTTTCTGACAGACTGGACAGCCCCGAATGCTCACATCCTGCCGCTGAGGCGGTTTTTGGAGAACTGCCTCAGCACCGACCTGCGCAATTTCTTTGCAGGTAATTTGAGCACAGGGTCTAGGTGGCAGGAAGAGGAGGAATGTGAGGAACAAGTGACAGGAGTGATCTCTGCTGCAAATAGTTGAGATCTCCCTGTGGTGAGCTGCTTGTCTCACTGTCAGTCACACCTCCTCAATGCACTCCCCATATGGTAAAAAGTGCCATTCTGTGTATATGTTCCCAGAGAGTCCTTGCTCTTGTTCACCATTCGAAACAGACTGGCCCAGGCATGCCAGGATTTAGGGAAAGGGATGTAAGGTTGGGTTCAATCCTTTCTCTAGCTGCAGCTTTCCCTCCTGCTTTATCATCTGAACATTTCTTTGTGCCATTGCGTGCTAGATCTCGTGTACTGGTGATTGGATTTCTTTCCCATGGGAAATGGGAGTGCTGTGATGTGAGAGCTGAAGAGCCTCTGCTGCCTCCCTTCCTGGTCTTGAGCATGGTCTGGGAACCTCCTGCAGGAAGCCCACGTGGCACACAGCAGGAAGCAATCTTGCGGTACAAAGAAGATGCCAGATGCAAGCTCAAATCCAGCTCCTTTTTGTCTCAGAGTTCAGACTGGAGCTCCCTCTCTGCATCTTCTGAGCTCTGTGGAATTAAGTCCATTACTGTGCTGCCACCTGGGGCAGGGTCCTGGCTGGGAAACTCCAGTCATCTTCCCTCATCCTCTCTTCCTTTTGTTTTGAATGAGTCCCTGATAGTTTATGGGAATTTTTCCGTACAGGTTACCTCTGCTGAGACTGATTTTGATCCTTTCCCCTGCAGAGTCCTGTTTCCTGTTTGCCTTCACCCGTCAGAAGCTGCCTCCCTTCTGCCAGCAGGGATATGTGAGAATGCAGGGACTCGTGGGGAGCCAGGAGCTCCGGCACCACGCAGTACAGGCGGGGCTGCTGCAGGATTACACTCACACAGACTTTTCGGGGGACAGACCCCCGGACAGCCACGATGACGGGTCACAGGACCAGTTGATGAGAGATCATGCCATACCAGTTCGTCCACTGCAGCATCTTGTTAATGCCAAGGATGAGCTTTAAACTTTCTTGCTCCACACTGAAATCCAGAGGTGCTCTTGTGACAGTACTGTAACAGAGATCTACAGCAGGATTCTGCCCTATGCAGTGTCCCTTTTCCAAGCCCCTGCCTTCCACTGACTGAGTTGCCAAAGACCTGCTCAGATCTTGCTGTTACAAAGAGGACCAACATGCTCTGAAGGATTGAGTGAGGGACCAAAATCCGGTGATGCTGAGGTTCCCACGTTGTCCTTGCAGAGTTCAGAGTTGCCTGAAGATGGTGTTTGTGTTTATCTCACTGACCAATATCTGCAGCAATGTACAGAGGTCATGGAAGTGAGTGCAGGAACGCCTGTGAAACTTAAGGTGTCGTGTCCCCCTTGAGAGGTGACCTGCTCACACCCTGTGGCAGCCGAGTGCCAGCTCTCTGGTCCCTGGATGCTGTATGCTGTGTGTACTTGAAGAACTGTTTCTGTATCAAATCCTGAAGTGGTACTCCAGGTGAACTTCCTGGTATTTTTCCTGCATTTGAGTTAGGACAATTGTGTAGCTGGAGTGGGGGAGGGTGATTTTTTAGTTACCGTATAGGTCAGATAATTTATTGTGTCCTAGAGAACACTACAAGGCACTCTTTCCTCCATGGGAGATGAGTAGCTTGCCTGGAATGCCTGGGACACAGAGACTTACAATGAGTTGGGCTCTGCTGTCCTCAAGTTTTTCTTCTCCCACACCAAGCAGCCTAGAAGGTTGGCCCCTGTCTTTTATAAAGCATGACCAATATTTCTCCTATTTGCACTATGTTCCATCAAGAAAGTTTGATGTTAAAATGCTCTTTCTCTATTTTATTCCAGTCACCTTGAGATCCTACTGGGACTGACAGGGAGGCTGTCTGCACTTTGCTGCTCCCCCTGTCAGCCACATACACTTGCCTGTCACCTCCCTGTGGGCTCCTTGCCCGGGAGCTGCAAAGCAAGAGCAGTTTTCAGCTTGATCTTATGATGTTCCTGTGATTTCTAGGAAACAGAGGAGGGGTGAGAAGGAACAGGCTTTTATCTCCACATGTTTTCCAACCCTTTAGCTTCTTGAAAAATACACACTTTTGCTTCCAGACTGGAGGGGCTGTACCTAAAGCTCTCCCAGTCCTTTGAATTCAGCTGCTGTTTCAGTAAAACCCCAGGACCTTGGAGAGGCTGGAGAGGAAAACAGGTGAAGGAAGTCACAAAGGAGCTCTTGCTCTCTTTGAGAATACTGGGCTATGCAAGTGATGCTGCTGCTGGAAGATCTTGCCTGTTTACGTGCAGCTGGAGAGGGAAACAATCTCCTCAGCTGGCATCGATCAGCATCGTTCTGTGGGCTTTACATTCCATTGCCCCAGCTCCAAGGCCAGTCCAGGAATGGCTCTCATGGCCCATTGTCTGGGTGGTGCTACTATTTGCTACATCCTTGGCACCATGGGCTTTTTATTTTGGGATTGTCCGGGGGAAGGAAAGGGCTGTGGCTGAACTGGATTGCCCAGCTGTCAGCAAGAGCTGTCATTTGTTCCCTGTATGCACTGACATAGAGTGCACCCCTGTTGTACCTACAGATGTGCACATTCTCCAGATGTTTGCTCTTCCATCCTCAAATTCCTACAAGAGATTGTGTACGTATTGCCTTAAACTGTGATTCCCTTAGAAAAGTGTCTGAAAAACTGGCACCCACTGACTGTTCCAGCCTGCACTGTGCACTTCTCCCAGGGTTGGATCTTGTGACTTAAACCCCAGAGGTTTTGCTGCCACTCACTTCCAGCAGGTCCGGGGGAGCAGGGATCCAAGTCCACCTGCTTTGGGTGCTGCTGGGTGAGTGTTGCCCTCAGCCTTGCTTCTGTTGGGCTCCCCTGATGCTGGAGCTGGCAGGGGCAGGGAGTGCCAGCTGTGAATCGTTTTCTTTCAGGCATGGTGGTCACAATGCTGGGGGGAGACCATGGGCCACGCTGGTTTTTGGTCACACAGGGGTGCGGGGCTGCAGGCTGGTCCCAGTGCCCTGCCTGGTGGGCATGTTGTGGAAGGGAGTTAATTGCTGTCTGGAGTTA
Organism: Climacteris rufus; assembly: GCA_013398175.1. Lineage (NCBI taxonomy): Eukaryota > Metazoa > Chordata > Aves > Passeriformes > Climacteridae > Climacteris > Climacteris rufus. The sequence continues at coordinate 489,984 of VZRZ01007688.1, forward strand.
ATTGCTGCTTGTAGGGCTGTGCGCTTCCAGGAAGGCTTAAACAAGCAGGTGAATCAGGCAGCCCTTCACCGAGCCCCACCTTGAAGAGGGCCGCAGGGCCGGGCACCGGCAATGGCACCGGGACCGCCATGCCCACGCCACGTGCGGAAAGCGGGCCGCAGCTCGGGCCGCGCCCGCGGCGCCCATTGGAGGGCTTCGCCGCCAATCAGCAGCCAGGGTTTGCACCACGTGGCTGATCCCGCCGGCCCCCTACAAGGGTGGTGCGAAGCGGCTTAAGGGACAGTCACGGTAGCCAATCAGAGATGACGGGCTGTCGGGGCGTCGGCCAATCAGCTGGGAAAAAGCGGCCGTCCCGTGGTTTTCATCCTTCCGGCGGCGGAGCCAATCAGTGCGCAGGGGGCGGGGTACCGGGCGGAAGTTCGGTGCGTGCGGGTCACCTCCTCGCCCGGGAAGGTGCGGGCGGGGCCGCGGGGCCGGGGCAGCCGGGTTCTCCTGGCGCTGCGCGCCCTGCCCTCGGGCTGCAGGAGCGGCGCGGCGCCCGTGTCTGGGGCTGCCGTCCCCACCGGGCTGGGGGGCCGGGGGCGTTGTGCCACTGCGGTAGCTGGTGGGACGCCCCGGCTGAAGGAGCCCCGCGGTGTCGGGGGAGTGGGAATCCCGCGGCCGGGGTCTGCCCTGTGGGTGGGAAGGGGCGACCCGTGGGGGGAGCTCTGCCCTGCAGGGCTGAGGGAAACAGGGGCCTTTTGCCTGGGGCTGCCTCCTGGTAACGTGTAGGAGCCGGGGTTCATCTGGGGGCCGAGGGGCTGGGAACAGGGGCAGGAAGCATTCCCACGTAATATCCCACGAGTTCTCTCCTGGGCACCTGCTGCGCTGGCGCCTGCCCCTCCGAGGGGACTCGGAGCAGGGCGTTGCTGCAGTGGGGCCAACCATGGGGTGCACCCATCCCACGAACCTCTCCCCACAGATGGCGCAGAGGCTGGTGCTCCAGCGTCTACTGTCCCTCCCGCCGCGGGGCCCCCTGGCAGCCCACGGCAGGGCCTTTGGCATCTCAGCGGGCCGCAGAAGCACCTTCAACGTGCAGGATGGCAGCGACTTCCAGGACCGGGTTGTGAACAGCTCCAAACCCGTTGTGGTGGATTTCCATGCGCAGTAAGTTCCACCCGTGGCTCTTGCACCCCTCTCCAGTGTCACCCGTGCAGGTGTGTCCCTCCGACTTTCCTGACGTGGTGGCACCCTGGGCACACCTTGGAGGAGTATGCCTGCAGGCTTCCTAAGCTGTAGAGTCTGGTGTTAAAAGTTGCTTCTGCCCATGAGACTCAGTCCATAAAGATTTTATTCATGGCTACGCCCTGCAACAGTGTCAGGAGTGCAAGGAAGGCATTCCCCAGGGTGGCATAGCTGTGCCTTCCACGTGCTCAGGTGTCACTCTGGCCCCAGTGTTGCTGTAAAAAATACCCCAGGTAAAAACTCTGTTATCTCCCCTATTTGGCTTAATGGATGTAATGTCCTCTTGGCAACAGTAAATGTTGTTAACAGCTATGGAGGAGCTTGGCACTTGCTATGCCCTAGCACTGTCTCGTTGTGTCTTCCCAGGTTTTTTAAAGCCTTATGCTCTTGAGCCTTTTGAGAGCAGATGCCTTTTTGTGTTAATAACAAACATGTGACGCCACCAGCAGCATTTGTCATCAATAAAAATGTTTTTACCCACTTACCAGTAAAAATATTCCTAGATGTTATCAGCTGGATTGATGATACTGGTTATCTTTGATATTTTCATGCTTTTTCATAGTCCTGCAGTGCTGTTGTGTGAGCCTGTTACAGCTGATTTGGGGCAAACAGAATACAAAAGAGCCCAAAAACTTCTGCTCTAAATAGACCAAACTTGCAGAGCACAGTGAACATTAGTCAGGATCATCCAGGGAGGAGAGGACAAATAATTGAAGCCTGAAACTTAATACAGAGTTTCCTAAACACCTTTGCCGGCTCCTTTGAGAGAGAAGTGTTTTTCTAAGCTGTGGCTCAGGAATGGTGTTTCTAAGCTGGTTTCTGAATGGAACAGCAATGGTGGTAAAAGGCACTGGTGTACCAGCACACCTTCCATGGCTGCTGCTGCACCTTTTTTAACATCCCCTCTCTTTTCTTGCTCCATCAGGTGGTGTGGTCCCTGCAAGATCCTAGGCCCCAGGTTAGAGAAGATGGTGGCCAAGCAGGAGGGGAAGGTGGTGATGGCCAAGGTGGACATTGATGATCACACAGACCTTGCTATTGAGTATGAGGTAGGAGGTGGAAGAGCACAGACTTTCCTTAGCTGGCAGTGCAAAGAAGGTGCCTCTCTGGGGAGAGCTGAGCCTGCACAGCAGTGGTGTTGGAGGGGAGGGGAAGCCAGTGCCTACATGTTCCTGATCCATTGGGTCACTTGTTAGTAGGTGGATTTTGTTGCTTGGCTCTCCTCCAGCTCCGCTGTTTGTGCTCAGCATCCCCACCTCTGATTCTGTGAAGAGGTGTCCTCTAGGCCTTGCAGGCAGCTGTCAGTGTAAACACTTCCCTGGCCTCAAGGAGCCTGGAGCACCCACGTTTTGCTGTGAGCCTGGGCTGCTCAGGTGCAGGGCAAGAATGTGAAGTAAAAAGCCCCAGTCTGCTCTGCTTCTGAACGTGGTTCTTTGCGCAACCAGACCATCCCCTCTTTCCCTTCCTTGTTCAGGATCTCTGGCTGGGTCATAATGTCCCAGCCTCAAATTGCAGCACAAGGAGATACCGTGAGTTTTGTTTGGACAGGTAGAAGCCAGGTCAGAAAACACATAAGCTACAGGAGCACACGTCCTGCTTTCGAAAGGAGAGGACCTTGATGTTTACACTAGTGTGTTACATTACTGCTGGGTGTATTCCCTGTGCTGCCTTTCTCCCAGAAAGGAGTGGAATGACTGGAAAAGGCCGTGGCTTTGGTTTACATGATTTATTTATTTTTTTTTCCTTCTGTCAGGAATTAGGTAGTTTAAGAAACACAAAAGCTCTCTGAGGACTGTGCTTGCCTCTGGTGCCTCTCCTTGTAAACAACAACTCTGTCTGTGGAGTCGGGGCATCCTGCTGTTGTGTTTTACAGGGAAAAAAGTGCTTAATTATCACTTGCATATCGCACAGATGGATCTGCTCCCCCTCTGCAGATGAAGTCCTGCTCCCAGGGTGACAACTAGCACAGGCAGCTCCTCAAGCTGCCCTGAGAAGTGTGAACCGTCTCCAGAACAAGCTGTCATTTTGTTGAGCCTAGAGAAGACTCTGTATGCCATTCCCACACCCTGCTGAGCCAGGAGGAGACGGAAGTGGAAACAGCTTGTTCCCTCCCACTCTTTCTCCAGGGAGACCTTTCTGCCTGTGCTGTGGTGACGTGTCCACACGGCTGGAGCCCCCTGCAGTCATGACTTGCAGCTCTCACAAGCTGAGCACGAGAGCCTCTGGTGCTCTCCAGGGTGGAGATGTGCTGTGGCATATACACCTCAGGCCAAGGAAGGTGGTTACTGGCTCTTGAGCAGGGCTGGCTGCTGCAAGCCCAAAGGCTGTGCAGCTCCAGGGTTCTGGGGAGAAGTTGAAGAGGATGAGGTGGTTTTAGTGGTGGCCAAAAAGCATGTCAATCTTAATAGATGCAGGCAAGGCTTTGGAAGGAACCATGCTAAGGAGAAGAGAATAGAGATTATTAGCTCAACTCTTGTATTGTTCCAAGCCTTCCAGCAGACAGAATTAGCTGGGATTACAAGAGGATAATCTCAGATGAGTGGAAAACGGCAAGCAGGGTGTGTGCATGCAAAGAAAGATCTGTGAAAAGAGACTGGAAGTCCCAAGATTGCAGGTTTGACAGTGCGCTGTGGGTGCTGAGGGAGCAGCTGCACTGCCTGCTGTGTGTGTTTGTGTGCAGGTAGGACTGAGGCTGCAGGGAAGGGTCAGCTAGCAGTTCATTCTGGAACCTTATACACAATCATCATCAAGCTTTTGTTTTGCAAGAGGGCCTGGGGATCATCACTGCCTCCTCTGCTTTTGGAGTGGTGTGTGTGTCTTGTCTTGGCCATTATCCGTGCAGCTAAAACCTCATCCCTAGGCAGTGAGTATGATAGCTGCAAACAGGTAGGGGTAAAGGAGAATTTTTTCTTTGATCTTCTTAGTTTGGGGCTTCCTTTCCAAGGCAGAAGTTTGGTTCATGTGTTGGTTTTGCTTCATCGTCTGGGAAGTTGCCACGGAAGGAGACGTGAGTTTAAGGGCTGATGGGAAGGCACCAAGTCAAGATCAAAGAGGGACCAAAGATGGTATTTGGGAGAGATCAGGAAAACCAAAGGTGGCATTTAGGAGGGATCAGAAAACATTTGTTTTAAAGCCATTCCTTTGAGGATCAGATGTCTGTACACTGAGAAGGTCTTTGTTTGGGGAGTTTTCAGTGTCCATGCCACCCCCACCTTCACTAATTGCCAGGAAATCTCCCTCCATCCATGTTTATTCCCCTGCCCACGCACGCAGCCCCCAGCTTGCTGCCTGGTTGCACAATGTCCTCTTCAGCAGCCTCCTTGGTGCAGGGGGAGGCAGGGTGAGGGGGAGACCCCCTGGAAGAGCCGAGGAATGCTGGCACATTCCTTTGTACAGGCGGCCTCTGCCCTTGGCTCTCAGCCATCCCGGCTTAGCACGAAACACGGATGCATTTCCTGCAACTAGAAATGTCCCCAGTGTCTTTCCCTATCCTGTTCTGCCCAGCACAAAAGTTTTTTCTCTGGGGACTCCCCCTTTTTTTCTAACACCTTTCATCTCTGGTTGTGGCCTTTCTCCACTGCTCCAGTCAGCTCCTGACCTCTCACCTCAAGGGCAGAAAGGGAGAAGAAATACTTTTTTTATCTGCAGTCTGTTAAAATTCTTTAGATTCATCTTTTGCCTTGGCCAGTTGCCAGTGCATGTGTGTGGTGACTGGGAAAGGGCAGGCCCTTCTCCAGCCACTGTGGGTGGGCAGCTCAGGAGAGCTGCTGGGTACAGGAATGGTCATTCATTAATGGAGCTCTATCCCATTTTACCACCTCATTCAGAGGCTTGAGTGAAATTGTTCCCCCTGCTCTGTTATGTGGCATCTGAGCTTGCATAAAATTCTCAGATGGGAGAGAATTCCCTTGGTATGGGTGTTGGCAGGAATAACCTGGATGGCCACATTTGTTTTATTTATCTGTGTGGTCAACACTAATCAAAAGCAGACTGGCTTTTTTTGTAGAAATGCTCTAGAGGGAGGAGGAAAGTTTGTTTAGGTTCAGTGCAGATGGGACCCAAAAAGAGAAGGGGGAAAAAAAATTTTAAAATGCCCTCAACTTTGCATTTGAGAAATTCCCATGACATTTGCTTCTCAACCAGCAGAACAAAGTACGTGCTGCGTTAACAGGCTCCCCTTGCTGCAGCTGGCAGGAAGGAAGCTGACAGAAGCATCGTGTTTTCTGAGCAGAGGAAAGTTTCTCTGTGCCCCTGGCTCTCACCCAGCTCTGCAGCACCAGCTCCAGTCCTTTCACTTGTTCTTGGGGTTTGCTCTCCAGCACAAAAAGGGACAGAAATGGGGGAATCGAGGTTGTGTGAAGCTCTTGGGTGCACTGGTCAGCCTTCAGGGCCCAGTAACAAGGTGTTGGCTGCTTCTCTGTGGAGCTTCCGAGAGTTGTCTGTTCATCACCCAGGCCCTAATGGAAGCCAGCTCTTGCTGTATTTTTTTGGGTGGAGCTGGGATAACTCTGCTCAATATTAACCCCCTGTGCAAACCAGAAGGAGGCTTAGTGGAGTTTTGCCCTTCTCGGGGAGGGAGTGGTCAGTTGAGTGCAGTGCTGGTAGCATCCTTTCTCACCCCTGAAATCACAAGGGAACATGTTGGCACCATCACCAGTGCTGGGGCCCAAGCCCTGTGGATCTGCTCCCTGCAGTCACTAGGAGGAGCTGAAGATTGTGCGTTGCAGCAGCCCCGACGCTCCCATCCCTTCAGATGAGACTTCACAGGCCCTGAAGGACGCTGCGGGGAGCCACACTGGACTGCCCGGCTGGGACCAAGTGGGAAGGGAAGACAAAATGTCTCTTTCATCTCCCTTTCATCTCAGGCTCCCAGTGGGGGAAAAGGCAGCCCTCTGGTGGGTTTCCAGAGGAGGGATTTGCAGATCTTTGTTGGCAGCAGGGCTGGCTGTGCACACAGGAAAGCCCCGTGGGCTGCAGGAGAGTCAGTGGGCAAGATAAGGACAGGATGTGTTTTGGAGGGGAGACTTTGCAGAGATAAGGGCACCGAAGCTGTGGGGTCAGAAATGTGATCAGATGTTTCACTGCAGCTCTCCAGGCTCTGGTAGTTCCTTCTCTCAGCTGTGTCCCTGGGGTCTCTGCTGTCACCAGTCAGCCAGCAAGTCCCTCAGGAGTGTTGTCATTGCCAACGCTGTTCTCTTGGATAATTCCCAGAAAACTTTGTTCTGAGCTAAAAAAGCAACACAGCTGCCTGCTGGCCCTGGTCAGAGGGACTTTTTAACTTCTTACCCAATCATCAGGGATCTGCAGTGAATGGCCACTGGTGTGTGACCAGGTAAACCACTGAAGACAGGAGTGGAAAAGGAAAGATGGGTTGGAGGGCATTGTTGTTGCTGTAATATGATGGATCAGGAAATCTGCCTATGTGGTGATGGGATGGGTGAGGGTTAGAGCTCCAGTCCTGTCTGTTGCTGCCCTGGCCATAAAATGTCCAAAGGTCATCATGTCTGAGAGGTGTCCTGGATTTATGCACTTATGATTGGACAAAAGGGAGGGAGAAGAGGAATTTGTACTGGAGATGTAGGAACAACCTTGCCCTGTTTGCATCGTATCTTTGGTTTTGTCAGTGCCGAGATGAGGCTACAGGGAGAGGAGGAATGTGGAACTCAGCTGGCCTGTTTTGCAGGTGGACATCTTTCCCTAGAGCAGTGTATGCTCAGCTCCCTTGTAGCCACTTCCTTAAGAGTTCCATATGGGGACTAGGTGCAGCTGTCTCCCTGCAACCTTTGCTCACCTGTGTCTCCCTGTTTCTCTTGCCCCCAGGTGTCAGCAGTGCCAACTGTGCTGGCTATGAAGAACGGAGACGTTGTGGATAAGTTTGTGGGCATAAAGGATGAGGATCAGCTGGAGGCATTCCTCAAGAAACTCATTGGAGCCTGAAGTAAAAGGGTGGCTGTACCTCTGCCTCTGGACATGTCCATGTTGTGCATTCCTTGCCTGGGAGAGCTGAGGGCAGGTCAACTGCCTGCCCTGTACAACCCGGGGTTTTCTTCTGGTTTGGTGTTTTTAGGAGATGGGAAACGTTGTAACCCTTCCCTCCTTTTCCCCCTTCTCGTGAGCAGCAGTAGTTGTAAAGGGCGCTGAGGAGCAGGGCTGCTTATTCTCAAAACAGGGAATGTGGCTGGAATTAGGAGCCTGTGTTTATCAGCCAAGAGCTGACATGCAGAGCTGCTGCTGCTGAGTTAAGAGGAGGAATGTTTTTCTCTTTGCCTCACATCTGATAGCCCAGAGCAGAGGGCAGCTGCTCCCTGCAAGATGATGGTACATACCTGCCCTGGGTGGGTTCGTTTAAAGCTGAGAATGCTTCTGTCTTGTCTCTGAAACCTGTCTCATTCTTCCTCTGTCCTTGCATTGCTGGGACAGGTACAACTCCTCCACAAATCCATGGGTCCCCATCATAATTTTATAAGAGAAAATAGGGAGAAGTATTTTATGGCTCTCATTTTGTATGTCTGCAGTAGAGAACTTTATTGGTCACTGCTGTCTAGCCGGGAGAATAAAACTTGATTCTCAGAAATCACAGGGAGGTCCCTTGTCTGTCCAGAGACATGAGTGGGAGTATCAGCAGCATTGTGGCTGGTTTCTAATGATGGGTTGGAAGAGTGCAGGTTGTGACTTGATCCCTACTAAAACGCATGTGCTGAAAAACAAAGTAGGGGATTACTGTCATGGGGTTGTGCTGCTTCTAGTACCCTCTTTGTGGGCTGCTGGATCCAGAGTGCTGTAGGGAGGACTTGACTCTCATGCACAGAGGAACAGCTGCTTGTTGTGCACAAGGAACCTGAGCTTTTCTTGCTCCCTCTGTGCTTTTCTCACTCCTTTTCTGCCTGTGGAGCCTGAGAGCCTTCCTCTCCTTCTTGTGAATAATTAAATCTGCTCACTCAGGTGAGCCCTGCCAGAAGGCAGTCTTTTGCCTTCAGTTGCCCTGACCTTTGGACTGAAGGTGCTGGTTGTGTGCTTCTATCCGAGCAGCCTTCAATCCTTCCCATCTCTTCCTTCTTCTTCTCCTCCTCATATACACCTGTTTGCAGTCAACCTGGCTTCTGAGTGCTCCCAGGCTCCTTTTGTGCTTGCAGGCAGAGTTCAGCACTAGCACTGATGACTACTGTAAAGTTTAATTCCACTTTGCTTATCTAAGCTGCATGAGAATGTTGTAAATGCTTAATAACCATGTACAAGCTGCTTTTTTTTTTTTTGCCACAGCTTCTCTTTTCTCCAGTCACTCTTAAATCTGCTTTGGCTCTGCTCCATTTCACCTCCCTGGTATATGAGCAATGAGGCAATTTTTTTCTGCACCTCTGCAATAACAATTTATAACCTTTGAAGGAGCCAGGGGAGTGGTGATCCAAGTCCTGCTGCAAGTGCGGTGCTGCTGGCATCGCTGCTCCCACCTGCTTCTGTCAGCCTGTGGCCTGGGCAGCAGCACAAGGTGGTACTGGTCCCCTGAGGTCGGGCCTCCCCATTCGGCCTGGGATGATCTCACCCCTGGCACGCTGCTGGAGGTGATGTCACTTGGATGTAATTTGGTAAAGAACTGTTGGTCAGTTACAATCAATAAAACCTGGCATTTCATTTTATTCTGGAGACCGCAGAAGCTGCGCTGCTCCTGTCCTCGGGTTTTGGGCTGGGCAATTTCCCCTGGAGTTTCAGTGTTCCTGCTGGGTAAACACTTCTAGTAAAGACTCTCCATTTTCCTGCGTGAGCAGGAAAAGTAGGGGAACAGCGTCACATACCCAACAATAGTCAACTTTCTTGCCTTTCCATCCTACAGAACAGGAAAAAACACAGTGACTTTGCATTGTGTAATTATGGGGCAGTATAAAATAGTTATTCTATCACTTCCTTCTGAGGAAAAGCACAGCTAAAGTGTCATTCAGCTGTTAAAGTGCCGCCACACTTTAGGGTGCATTATGTGAAAGCCACAACTGTTTCTTTGAGATAAGTGCTGAAGACCCACATGTACAGTGCCCTGGGGGAATCCTTCAGAACTGTGTAACAGGTGGACAGGAGAAGGAGGGATTTGGGGACAGCTTGAGGGTCCCCGAGTACTTTGGAAGGTTTTCACCACAGGACAGGACTCAGAGCACAGGTTTCCTGTGCCAGGTTTTTAATTCAGCTCCCTGCTTGCCAACTGCTGGGGGAGGCTTCAGGGATTCCCACAGTGGTGTTAATAACAGAGGAGGTGCAAGCAGGAAGCATTGCCAGCAGTGTATTTATACTGTAGTGGTTAAAGAGGTTGCACAGCAATTTTCATGCCACCTGAATGTGGTGTTGGTCTTTCCTGACCGAAGAGAGCTGAAGCTCCTCAGCAGTAGCTGTATTTTCCATGTCAGCTGGGAAAGTGTTTCCTCTTTGCTCACTCCAGCAAGGATGCAGTTTGTTTTCCCTTTCGGAGTTAAGCACATTGAATCCTCCTCTGATCTGTAAAGCATTTGCTCTCTCCTGCCCAAGCCTGTCTATATTACAGTAGCTTTCTCAGCTCTTAATGATCCTTGTTTCTATTTTAAGAGGGCATGGCTGTCAGTGCTTGCCCAAGGGGAGCAAAGCTCAGCTGAAGCCCCTTCTCCCCGTACATGTTTAGAACTCAATGCCAAGGTTTCCCCCAAAGGTCAGGCACAGTGCCTCTGTCCTCACAGTCTTGTCCAGGGCGCCTGATTCCAGGCAAGCGGAGGTTTTCCATTCGTTTCTCTTGGCTTTACGCTTGCATCGAGCCCTGACACAGCTGCTCCTTTCCCCAAGATGTTTGTGCCTGCCTGCTGAACTCCCAGTTAATCTCCAGCTGCTCTGGCTCATAGTGAATATCTGCAAGGAGGGAGGGGGAGCTGTGCTATCTTTTCTACTAGAGGTGCTCTGCCAGGACCAGCTTCAAGAGCTGCTAGAAGATGGACAGTTCAGGTTGCCTGGCTTGCAGCACACAGTGGGCTGTGTATATGTGATCTGTTTGGGCCAGTTTTGTTCCAGTGAAGTCTGACCTTAGCAGCCTGGCCTGTAAATCCTTTGTTTTATCAACAAATATGATTCCTTCTGTGTAAAGAACAAAACGAAGACCAGCTCCATGTCAACAGGGAAATGGCCACCACTGACACTGCCCTAGGGAGGGCCTTTCACCAGCCCAGCCAGGCTGTTGGCCATAACAGTTTGTTAATCACTTCAAGCTTCTCCTCACACACCTTGTTTTATTCATCCAAATAATTACAGGATTCAGACAGAATCAGCAATTAAATTCTGCAGCCCTGCAAGGCTGTTAGCAGCAATGTTAAGCTCAGTGTTCAAAACTACTGCTAAATGGTGGCAAGTGCTTGCTTTGAGTTTCCTGCAAGTTAAAGAATAACAGCTTGCCCAGCTGCAGTATCCTAGGCAATAAAAAGATAAGATAAAGCTACCATAGGCTTGGCTTCCAGACCAAAACCAAACTAGATCAGCTGTTCCACAGTCTCTTGTCCTCCTTACCTGCCCCACAACACACCCAGGCTCAAGTTATGGTTTAACCCAGCAGACAACCAAGTACCACAGAGCTGCTTGCTTACACCTCTCCTGATGGGATGGGGAGGAGAATCAGGGGAAAAAAAGGCAAAACCTGTGGGTTGAGATAAGAACAGTTTAATAATTTTAGAAAATAAAATATAAGGATAATAACACTTGTAATGAAAAGGAAAACAAGGAAAAGAGAAACAAGTGATGCAGCACCCAGTTGCTCACCACTTGCTTGACTGATGTCCAACCTATCCCTGAGAAGCAGGTTGACTGATGTCCAACCTATCCCTGAGCAGCGATTGGCTTCTTCCAGGTAACTGCCCCAGTTTATATACTGGGCATGGTGTTCTGTGGCATAGAATATCCCTTTGGTCAGTTTGGATCAGCTGTCCTGACTTCTGGCTTCTTTTGTAGCTCCTTGTGGCAGAGCACAGGGAGCTGAAAAGTCATTGATTTAAAGTAGGCACTGCTTAGGAATAACTAGAGTATTGGTATGTCATCAGCATTATTCTCATACTAAATCCAACACACAGCACTGTACTGGCTGCTGGGAAGAAGATTAACTCTCTTCCAATCAAAACCAGGACACCATGCATCACCACACAGGGGTGGTGTCCTGCTACCCGCTGCTCTTGTCAAGGACATGAGGTGCCTTTGTGAACTTTGATTTCTCTGCCTCTGTGGCTGTGTAACTTCAGCAACACTTTTTCCCTTGAAACCTTTCTTAGATAAAAACCAAAGACTGCAACTCTCAGGACAGTGGTAGCCACAGGCTGGATGAGGTTTGGAGGGGGCTGTTGTTTTGAGCCGTGCCTGGTTGCTTTTTTTTCTCAATGTGCATTCTACCAGCCAGGAAAGGATGGAGGCTGGAGCAGCAGGGGAAAAACTGAATTTCTTACACCAGAGGAGCTAAATGGGTGAAAACCAGAGGCCGCCAGGGAGAGCTTGAAAATGTGTCAGCCCAGATCCCAGTGGGAATGGAGTGAGGAGAAACCCTGTGGCTGCCTTCCTGGTGGCAAGGGCTCCCTAGCGGGCGGTGAGATAGGAAAACTGATCCTATAAGGAGAGGCCAGAGGGGAACACTTGAGTTGCTTGTGTCTTGTGGGTGGAGAACAGCAGGCAGCTGCAGGCAACAGCACAGCACCCAACTTCCCACCTGCTCACACTGACTTCCTAAACCCTCACGATCCAAATAGTCACAATAAAAATGCACGAAAATTGATGAGTTTTCTCCATGGCCTGTAAGCTTCTGTGAAGTAAGGTCCCTGCATATGTATGCATATACATGTTTATCCACTCACATACTCTTGTTCTCTGTTGTGGAGACTGCCAAGAGCTTCTGATGTCCCCAGCAACTGTAGCAGTTGACAGAAAGGACAGGAGCCGGCCTGCTGGCTCTCCCACCCAAGGCAAGGCTGAGCTCCCAGTATCCTTGTCAGCTACTACACACTTCTCATCGCTCTGCTGCTAAAGGCACAGCGCTCCATCTCTGTTAGGAGTGGACAAGTGGTTGAGCAATTTCCTGAAAAACAGGAAATTTTTGCAGTGAGAGTCCTCAGAAACACTCAAGTCATCCAGAGGGTACAAAATGCACCAGAGATTTCGGTGTTTTCCAGAGATGGTGACCTCCGGTCACACGCGTAGCTGCAGCTCCTCCATGCCAGTCCCACACAGCAAGAGAGTGTTTGTCCCTGAGGGCTCCACACACAGAGCTTCATGGCCTCGGGAAGGAGAGGAGCTGCATCCCCCAGGGCTGCTGTCTTGCTCCATCGTGAGGCAATAGCACTTCCCCGCAGGGTCCGTGGCCACAGGCACAGGGATGGCACGGCTCCCCTCCCTGCAGGTGGCTTTACCCACAGGGCCACGGCACAGGAGCAGCAGGTAACAAACCCAGCCCTGAGTCTGGCAGTCGCAGCAGCTGGGATGGAGATGGAGCAATGCAAGCTCCAGCACGCCCACTGGTATTTATATAACATCGTTTTGCTTTAATCTGGCTTTTTAAGTAAACTGTCAAAGCCCTTTCTGTTCACTTGTTCACTGGGAACCTTTTCCTTTCTTTTTTTCGTGACTGCAAGTTTCATCTTTCAAAGCTTGGCTAGTTTTGAGTGATGTCGAAAAACCCCATTTACAGTGGCTTTTTGTTCTATGCTGGTATTGTTCACGCAGAAGTGGTTGTTTTCTTTTCATCCTGGCATAGCTCAGGAGTGACTGCATGGTCTGAGCTCAAACTTTCTAAAAATACTTACCCGTGAGGAGAGATCCAGCACGGCAGCATTCAGACCCAGAGATTAACGCCTTGGAAAGGTGCAGTGGTCTGAAAAAGAGGCCAGTGGCAGCGTCCTGCCAACTCTGGTCACTGTAAGCCCTGAAGCTTCAACACGTGGCAGGCCAGAGAGGATCTGCAGAGTGCTGTGGCTCTCTGAGGCACCGGGGAAATCCACCCACTGCCTGCAGAACCAGCCCAGGGGAAATACTTTCTGTGGAGAGGCCATACAGTGACTCAGAAGTTGTAAAGAGAAGCACTCCATGCTGCTTGGAGAAGCAAGGCTGAACAATGACCCTGCTCCTCACCAGAGGTTGGTCTTCATAACCACGTCCTCCTTTGGAGTGTGAGACACAGCTCTGGGGGAAGGGAGGATGACAGGGACTGAGCAGAACAGAGATCAGACGTATGACAAATTGCAGGAAAGCATGTGGGAGCTCCTTTTTGTCCTTCCACTGGCTGATTGCAGGAAGCTTCCCAGGTAACAGCTTTAGCAGCTGCTGGGACAGGAGACCTTATTGTTCTGCACTCATGTTTACAGCTGTGCCAGTTTTGGGCAGGAAGCTACAAGACAAAACCCCCACATTCTTCTTTCTTGCTTGCCAGGTCTGCTCTCAAGAGGCTGATCCTTCTGCCTTACTATTTCAGCTTAGCTCACTACCTGAGGAGATCCAGCTTCCCCTTCCCAGCCAGGCCAGGTCCCATGGGCTTCATCCTAAAATCCTGGCAGGAGCATGGAAACTTCACAGAGCTGAGGCTGCTGGCACACCCACCACTGCGTTTCTCATGCTAAACTGTGCGGTTGCCCAACATGTCAACCCCCTTGTACCTGTTTGGGCCCTGTTTAGTTCTTGTTCCCCTTTCCCTGGCCTTGGGATCAGGGTCTGTTCTCAGTTTTCTGGCAACTCTCAGGAGGAAGCATGTTTGGGGTTTTCTTAATCTGTCTGGCATTGCACATGAAGGCAAAAACTGGCAGCCTTGAGATGAAAGGATGCAGGAACATGAGGGACCCATCACTGCTGGTCTCACTGGAGCCTGCAGCACAGAAACTGGCAGCATGTGGCCGTGTCTGCAAGCAAACTCCTTAGATTGCTGTCATCTCCCTGTTCTGCTGCTCCCACACAATGCTGTGCCTCCCTGTGACATTCTGTCCAGCCCATGGTGACCAACAGCACATGACTGACCCAAGGGCACCGTTCCCAGCCTCGTCTTCTCCAGCTTGTAGCCGGGGTCATGATGGCTGAGCTCTGCCAGTGTTACATCCCAAGCCTTGTTTCCCCGCCTCCTTTTTCCTTCCCTCCCTGGGGTTTTATACTGAGGCCAGGAATGATGGTCACGTCCCCTCCAAGGAATCAACAGGCTGTGGCATTTCCGTTGAGGGCGGCTGTGCATCTGAGGCTGCTGGCAGCAAATCCCTCTGCCATGGAGCTGACAAGGCAAGAAGGCTGATGTGTCACGGGCTCTGCTAAGGGGTGTCAGCCGGCGTTTTCCATGGACCGGATGTGCCCGCTGCTGCAATCTCACCTGGAGAGTGCCTAGCTGCAGTTCAGCCCTGCCACGCTTGCCTGCGCCTGTAATCTCCCAGGGTTTTGCAAGCGCAGAGTCAGCCCGCGGTGGGGGAGCTGCGGGGAAGGCACAGAGCTCGGGTGATTCAGTCGAGGAGCCCCTATCCCAGCTGAGTCAGGCTTTATTCCAGCATCTCCATGGCCTGCTGCGGGGGGCTATGCCTACAAATTACAGGAGCCTCACAAACTGGATCTCCCCAGCACTTCTGCCCCTTTGCCCCCCCAGCCCAGCATCTCGGCCAAAGCTGGCTCCAGCCGCGGCTGCTGCCTCTTCGCGGGATTGCTGCACACAAACAGCTGCATCGTGTCAGCCCGGCGGGCTGCACTGCCCTGATAAATGACCCAGTTCCTGAGAGCAGGGACAGAACTGCCAATGTACAGCTCCCTAGGCTGAGGGGAGGGCGGCAGATAGTCCAGCCACGCTCCGGGGACTTCACTGATCTCATCTTATCTGTGTCTCCCACCAATATCGTGTCTCCTGGTGTCTTCTCTTGCCACACACACAGCAGCACAGGTAGCACCCAGGGTGTCTAAATCCATAATCTCTGCTTTGCAGAACGGGTGAATGGGCTCTCCCCAGACAACAGGCTTGTGGGTGACTGCCAGCACTGCTTTGGCACTTTGGAAAGCCATGGCCGATGCCTTGGAAAAAGAGTCTGCAGAGGCTGAGCGTCTGCAGGTGGTGTGCTCATAAAGATGAAGGAGGAGCAGCCTCCAGCTGTCACCCACGGGCACCTATCAGCAGCCGAGGAGCTCAGACTGAGGACATTAGAAGATGAAATGCTGCCCTACAGGGTGTTCACTTGCCCCATTTCTGCGCCAGCCTCCACTGGCTGTCCTCTCTCACATCAGGGCAGGGGGATGGGACAGGAAGGCCCTCATTATCCAAGGCTTACTAATTAGACGGGAATGTTATCTCCAGCCCAGATGTCAGCTCTGACCTCCCTCTAACCTTCTTCTAGAAATCCAAACAGACACAACTCTGTTTGTTTTAAAATAAGAAAAATAAGCATTTGGGGTGAAGCAGGAAAACCTGGCCTTGGGGGTACGTCTGGGGAGGGAGAAGGGCACACAAGCAGATAAGCCTGGTGAGGTTCACCAGGCTGTCGAGCTGGCCATCCTGCCTGGGGCAGAGAACAAGGTCCCATGGCTCATATGGTGGCTGTGCACATATTTTGGGCCCTCTAACCTATATCCAGCAGCACTATTGGCACAGACACAGCTTCTTGTCCCAACACAACCCCAACAGTCCTAGCTGGGTCCAGTAGATTCAGACATGGAGCTGATGGGAAAGATCAGCTGAGTTTGTATTTTACCTCTCTGCCTTGCTTTTAGGATTTATGAAGCGGTCTGAAAAGGAGATGTTGATCCCTGGAACAAACTCTGCCTTTTAAACCTGACATGAATACCTTTTCCTCATGCCACCTAAGCAGTCCTTAAATTGTTTCAGAAAAAAGGGAGCTGGGAAACAGAAACAGCTAGTGATTCTTGTCCTTGACTTGTAGTAAAACCTTGTTTTATTGCATTTCTGTAATAATTTTCTATAGCTGGAGAACAAACTTTGCCTGACTCTGATCTGGTTTAGACCTTTGAGCACCTCACCCTTTATTAACCCAGGTTTACCTCTCTTTTCCCCACAGCAAACTATATTGCTTTGCTTCCTCTTCTTTGTAAGACTACAGCTCCAGCCTGGAGCTTAACACCAAGGAGGTCTTTACCCAACACCACTTGTCCTTCTCTGTCAGGCATTCAAGCACCCTGGGCTGCAGCACCAAAGCTCCTTATAACAGAGTCTGGATGGCAGTTCTTGCAGTAGGATGCAGAGTGGATGTGGCCAGCTGAGAACCAGCAGCCTGAGGCTCTCTTTCTGCTGCTGTCTCTGTAGCTTGAGGCAGGCACTGGCCCAGTCTTGGCTCTAGCCTGCCCAGTCCATCAACACCACAGTAACAAGATTTATGAAGACTTCAGAGGGATTGCTCATCACACCACCATCCTAATATTTCAAAAGGCACTGTTGATTTGCAGTTACATGTCATTTTGCCTACCATATCCCCAAGACAGCAAGCAGGTAAAAGTTTTGAGGTCTCTCTTTTAACTTGCCTTCTTTGAAACCACCTGTTGGCCCTGTGAATAATGGGTGTTCTTTTTTATGCTCTGAAGGCTGTGCCTCATGCTCATGACATCACAGCAGTGACACGTTGCCCTCCAGCAACATCACCAGAGCAGAAAATGACTTCTGTTGTCTTCCAGACCTGGCTACTGCCTGGTACACCCTGTCTCTCTGAGCTTCAGGGTTACTGAAGCAGAGCAATAGCTGAGGAGTGAGTAATCAAGAAGCTACCTGACCAGATTTAGACCTGACTGTAAACATCTCCAACAATAATGGGAAGGAAGATTTGTGCCTGCTAAGGTGCAGAGCTGTTGCAGGAGGACAGTGCACAGACCTCCCTGGGAGTCAGTGTGGATGGCGTTCGCACAGCACACCTGCAGTACAGCTCAGCTCATGAAAACCACCACAGCTCCAGGGCCTTGAGTGGATTTGCACCCAGTTTTATGGCCTGAGCTTCTGAGTCATTATTTACCTGAGAGGCGGATGGACGGCTCCCCCTGTGACACTGTGTACACGCACTGAGAAATGCTGGTACTGTGCACGCACACCCCAGCAAACACACTCACAAAGACCCAAGCTTCTACAAGTAGGCAGAGACACGTGCTCTCCTCCAGGAGGTGAGATGGACCATTCCTCAGGCTGCTTCAGGATCGTCGTTTACATTTGGAAGAGGGACACTGACAAACTGGAGCAACCCCAGGGGAGAAGCATGAAGCTGACCAAGGGAACTGGACAATCTGACACACAAGCAGGGTCTGAGGGAGCTGGGTTGGTCTGCAAAGGCACAGGACAGTATCTTGAGGGGTCCATCTAACCACTGACTTCTACTACCCAAGTAGGGGTTATGTGGAAAGTAAAGCCAGATTGCCAGAGGTGCTCAGTGAAACAACAAGAGGAAAAAGACAGTGGATTTGCCATCCTTGGAGATTTTCAAAACCCAGTTGGATATGGCCCTAAGCACCCTGATCTAACCTTAAGGCTGGTCCTGCTCCAAGCAGGTGGTTGACCTGGAGACTTCGAAAATTACCTCTTATCCTAAATGATGCTGTGATTTTGGTAATCCTATACGTTTTGGTAGTAGACATTCCTTAATTCAGATACTGAATGCAACCACTTGCATGTGGGATGCTATAAGAACACCCACACAGCTGAATTTCATTCAATTCATTCACAATATCCCTAGAAAGGAGGCTTTCTGGCTTCTCCTGAGCTTCAATTCCCTCATAGTTTCTAAGCAGCTTATGGGTCTGGCTGCCCATGACCGTGCATTTTCAGTGCCTCTGTAGCAACCAGGTTGTCAAATGGACAAAGGAAATTATCAAACTGGAAAAATCTGTCTTTCTTTTGATTCAAGGTTGTTTCCAGCTGGATCAGCTGGCTGTCATCAGAGACTGGCAGTGGGAGTGTGAAGATCAGAGGAGGGAGGGGAACAGCCCTCCTCCAGGGGCTGCTTAGATTTGGGTTGGCTTCACACAGTCATCAAACCCCAACCCTGACCTTTGTGAGGCTGAGGAGGACATGATGTTCCACCTTTGCAGGTTAATCTAAGCCACATTGCTCATCCTCGGGCAAAGTATGTAGAGCTTCTCTTTCTTGAGCCACAGCCAGCCTGCAAGCAGATAAAGGGTGACAGTGTGGTAGGCTTAGGAAGGGCATCTCCTGAGATCACTCCCATCTGTAGGCTATTCTCACAGCTCCTGTTCCTCTCTTAAAATATGTGGCTTGAGATCTAGAACCACACAGTAGGTGGTAGGGAAGGTTATTACATCTGGTACCTCATGCTCTTCTGCAATCCTGGGTGTCCAAGGTAAGTCCATGTGGGACCATCTAGCCCAGGAAACCCTGCATTTCTGCAAACTGAATACAGCCACAACTATGGGAAGTGTATCACAGAGGAAGCTCTTGGTGCCTGTTTCCTCTCAATATAGAGATAACTGCCTCCTGGAGTACTAAATATGACTGGTTTTGGTAAAGACTGCTGAGGATTGGCTTTGTCAATGTGTACTTTGCCCTCTGGAAAACCAGCCTTCCACAGCTCCCAAGTGGCATGGCTAATCCCTGCCTTCTGCTCCTTCCCAAATTATGCCAGTGTTCAAAGAGGAGGAGGGTACTGTAACATTTTTTCTTTTTTCCTTTTATTTTTTCTTTCATTTTCTTTTTTTTCTTCCTCCTCTCCTGTTGGGAGAAATTGACTTACACCAGAGTGATGGCTATGGGCTGGTAGAAGGCCAGAAAAATAAAGCTACAGCCTGAATCCCCGCTCACCATACCCTCCTCCCTATCCCGGACAACATATGCATGTGGCTTAGCTTTTCGTGTCCTTGGTTTAATGAACTCATGTCAGGAATTTCATGTGCATAGCAACCTTATCTGATGACAGTGACATTTTTAGCGTGTTTATGTTCAGTTTTATTTGCAACCCATTTCCAGCGTAGTTCAGCCGGGTGGACGGGGCTGAAATGCTGAAATGTGTAAGAACCCAACACACATACTGGAAGCTCAGCCAGAGTTACTGGGGGGCTCTAAAGCACATCCATAAGCAAAAGGATCTGCAACTGAGTTTGTGTACCAGATTTTCCAGCTGCAGCCTTTCACACACTCACCAGTGTCCAACAAGCAACACTGGGGGCTGTGGGGAGGGTTGTTTGTTTTTTCTTTCTTTCTTTTCTCTTCCGGTTCTCAGTACTGTCACAACCAGATGGGAATATGTTTCCCACATCAGCTGTGGGGGGACTCTCCAACCCAGTGCTCCCTGATACCCACAACGTTACAAAAGCAGACGTCTCTGCTTCACCACAGCTCCAGCTTGTAGGAGGTACGGGGAGAAGGGGAGGGGAGCCGAGGCGTTTTGTAGTTTGAAATTTGAACAGCTGGATTCAGCCAGGGTTCCCAGGGTTTTTCCCGGGAAGGAGGTCAGCGGCTTGGGCAAGCAGATAGCCTGGGAGCAAACATCAGGAGTGCCCCTGGAGGCTCCACCTCCGCAGCTCTGCCCTGAGTGCAGCCTTGCCCTTATAAGGCTGCAGTTGTTCCAAAGAAAAAGCCATAAATAGTTGTATGATTGTTACCTGCTCCGCTCTTCCCAAGTCAGGCTCTTCCTGCCTGCAGCTTCCAGAGCTCCCCTCCCCACTCCAGCTCCAGAAAGGCAGCGTTTCCCATGTCACTGCTCATGGCTGTGCAAATCCAAGTCATGAGGCCCAATTTCTCCAGGTGCTCTGCCCTGCATGACTTCTTGCCTTGGTCTGTGCAGAAAGCCTCCTGTCTGGGACTGTTCACTTGTTACAAAGTGCTGTGGGAGACGGGCTGTGGTCCCACACATCTGTGTGTCTTTCTTCAGCAGCTCGTGGGCCAAAAGTTTCTTTGGTTTGAAGGGTGTCACTTTCAGTCTTCAATTTTGGGTGCATGAACAGGGGAAGGTGTTGGAGGAGAGTGAAAAACAGTAGATCAGGACAAAATAAGACACTTAGCAAAGACAGCAAAGAGCCTTATGCAAGATGTTTCTGTTTGCTTCTTTTCCAGTGTGTGAGATCCACACCTAAATGCAGAGGCCTTGCTGTGTCCTGGAAGGAGAAGCTTATCATGAGTAAGACACTGTGGACAGAGCAGCAGCAAAGTCTTAGACCAGCAATCAGGAGACCTGGTGTATTCACCAGACAATTATTTGCCTGTTTCCTGATGTGGTTGAGTTTTCCCCCCTTCTCAATTTTTCTCTAAGTAATGAAGCAATTCATTGTCAGTGCATATTTTAAACACTGCCTCTCTTGGTTCCTGTCTTAGACCCAGCACTCGCTTCCCAAAAGTTTCCTGTGGGCCCCAACTACAGCAGCTTAAACATTTTCCATCGTACGTGCGGTAGCTCTGTGCTGCCATGGGGTCCTCATTCCCTGATTGCCTGGTCAGTCAGGGTAGTACCTGCACACACTTCCTGCCGGGGACCTGCTGCAGGCATTGAGGCCATTCTCAGCCCTTCTTCACTTCAGATCACTCTCTCACACTGAGTTTTTCTGGTCTGTTTGAAAGCTCGAAAGCTCTTTGGGGAAAGCATCAGGAGTTGATCTTGGCTTCAGAATCAGTCTGTGCTACTGCAACACGGTGAGAAAAGAGGACTATAGTTTGATGTGCAGCAACAGAGGTTGGAATGCAAATCTTCACTAGACTATCTGCAGTCTCTTCCAGAGAGGAGAGGCAAGTTCATAATAAGAACTGCTATGCTTGGGAAGCTGCCATTAAGAATTATGAGTTTTCCCCTGGACGGTCATTTCCAGGTCTGCTGGCAGGATGGGATACACAGTACCTGTTGGGAATGTAGCTTGAGCTACTATTTCCCCAGTCCCACATAAATGTTGCTCCCCTGCTTTCTGGGCAGCTCCTTGGACACAAAGGCAACTTTTAATATCTGGTGCCTTCTATATTGTAAAGATGTTGGGCAAACAGCACTATCAAAGGCAACAAGAGAAGTGTGATTCTGACCAGAGACTGAATCATAACCTGTTTCTCCCAATAGCATGAGTTCACGTGCCTTGCTCGACCTTTCTCCAGAAATTCCACAGAAAACAAGATTAGAGAGCAGCAGCGTGACAGGTTTCGTGCCAGTGCAGAGTGGAAAATGTTTAGCGTTAAGATGGCAGTCGTCCTTACAATACAGTTTTCCGTCATCGGGATTGCCTGTGTGAGGCAGGACAGCGCCAAGCCCTGGGTTTCCTCCTTCCCTTGGCAGGAGGCAGAGGGAGGAGGAGGGGTCCCAGTGCCAGGGTGGCTGGCGCTGCCCTCGGGACTGCTCGGTGCCAAGGCGTGAGGTCACCGCCACTGCGAGCAGGGCAGGAGCCGCTCCCTTCCCAGCTGTTGTGTGTCCCGGGCCTGAGCACACGCTGAGCAGCCAGGACACCGGCGGGCAAGGAGATGTCCTCTGGGCCGAGCAGGGCAGTCTTTTGAAAGCAAACTTTACTTTGCAAATGGAATGGATAGAGAGGGTCTGCAGGAATTACTGCCACTCTCGCTTTCCTCTCTTTCCTCCTCCTGCAGGGCTGAGGGTAGTAATCATTTTAGGGCACACAAAGCCCGATCACATTCGTTCACATCCCCAGGCATTTAACCCCAGAGTCGTTTCCAGGGGATCATATGCTAGATTTTCAGTTTTAAAGGGGACTTTACAGTGAACTTAAAAGATCTTGGTCTCTTGTGTCCTGAAGAAGCACAAAAAAATGCATCTTTAAGTGCTTCTAATTATACTGGTATTTTTCCTCCTGCTTTACTTATGTTCCTGCTTGGGATTTTCTTTTTTCTTTTCTTTGCTAATTAGAAGACTAATTTTAGAAATTAGTCTTGTCCACTCTGAAAACCTAATAGAAAATTAGTAAAAATGCAATAGTTGGAAAATGAAGGTAAGCCTGGGGAAAGGTAATTGTTTATAACTGAGGGGTTTTGTTAATTCCTGGGCCTAATTAGCACACTACAAAGGGGAGCCTTTGTTGAAACTTCCACACCCTGCTTTCTCAATTAAGGTACAAGAGAGATCATCATAAAAAGAGCTTGGAGACAGCTGGTATGTCCCCTAGCAAAGCCAAGCCTGATTTAGCATTCCTTAAACTAAGACCAAAAAAAAAAAGAAAAATACTCCCCAAACCAAAACCCAACAAACCTAAACATAAGCATACCTTCTTTCTTTTTCTGCATATGATTCTTTTTCTCCATGTAATGCAAAGCTCTTTCTCATTAATTCTTAGTAGGAAAAAAACCCTTTAAATTATGATTCTCATTGCTGATGTTTTTTTAGCCCACAGGAAAAAAGGGCTGGGATGATTATTTTCAGGGTTATGATGGCTGGTAGAAGAAACTTTGCAGGAAAGCTGAATCATCGGACGAGCATCTTGTTTTCATCATTTTTTATTTTGCTATCCCACATCTAAGGGGCGGCTTATGAAAATTCAAAAGGCTTTTATACACGTACATTCCTCTATAAAGAGGCAAAGAATTACAGGCCTCTGCAGTGTCTCGCAATTAGCCGCAAACTTATGCACAGGTGTGTGCTGCAAGTTCAGTGTGAGATGCAGCTGTAATCAGGTAGAGCTGTAAGAGGCTTAAGAATGCTTTAACTCAATGTACAAACAGAAAAGACAAGGAGGGAGAGGACAGGATTTACCACAGCTTGAATGCCTTGCCCCACTAGGTAGAAGAGAGCAGAGCTACCTTGTGCTTTAGATCTGTGTCATGCTTGGGTTTGTAACTCCAAGTGCAAATAATATTCTCGTCCACAGAAAACCTTTTAATCTCCTTTTTTTTTTCCTTCCCTTGGACCAGTGCAAGAAGGCAGCAGTGCTTGCAGGACTCCTCACATCTTGGCCTAACACAAGTTGCTACCTCATGTGAAGGAACTCCAGAAGTCCCTGAGCACCTCTGTCCTGTGGGTTTGATTCCTCTAACCCTTTCCTGTTTCTTGACAGCTGAGAAATATTGCAGAGCAGGTGCTAGCCTGGGCAGCTCAGTAGCCTGCTGCTCCTCGGTGAGGTATTGATTATTGGGAGTAATTGGTGTGTTATGAAAACACACAGGATGCCTAGTGAATTGTTTTCTTTGTTTCAGGGTAATTCCAGGAAACGATGATCTGATAAATGGGAGAGAAGGTGACTGTGTTAAATGGAGCTCCTCTGCACCTCATCTGAAAGGAGGCTTCCCACAGTGATGGCACCTCATGTATCTCTGTTGGCAATGTCTCACATCCTACAAAGCTAATGCCTCAGGAAGTCCTGGTGAATTTTCTGCTTTCTGTGTCAGCACTGTCAGTTTGCTCTTCTGGTCCATCCCCCCAGCCCAAACACGGGGCTGAGAATAAGGGTAATGCCCAGATCTTTGTGCCCAGCTTCCTGCACTGCTCCATCAGTTCCCAAAGGCAGAGCAGACCGGCAGAGCTGTACAGAACAGTCCATGCTGACAGCAGGAAGGTGGAGGAGCTGGGAGAATTGAGGAGGCTCTCAAGGGAGGAGGAAAAAGGTCCTAAATGTGGGAGGGAATCTTGGCAGAAATGAAAGGGGAGTTGTTGAGCAAAGCATGCACTGGCTCCAGATGCACAGAGCTTGCAATATGTTATGCTGAGAATCTGTGGGTATGTTTATAAGACCTGCCATTGACTTGCAAGCACGAATGATGTAGCCTCCTCTTATCAGAAAAATGTGGGCTTCAGCTTTGCAGAAGAGGGAGAATGAATGTTTGAGTAACTTCACATTGGGTCTTCTTTCTGCTTGTAGCCCAACACAATCATCCCTAAGTTTGGCTTTGACTGGACTGACTTTGGTTTCTGGCAGACAAAAGCGGTGTCTTTAATTGGGGCAGGCTATAAACGAGTTAGTTCCCCTGCAGTTCCCACAACAAAGCTACAATGGGAATCTGGATGACTTTCTACAGCCCTGGAAAAATCCCTTGCTCTTAACATCTCTTGGGCATACTAGAGTATTTCAAGATAGTTTCACTTTGTCCTCACCCAGCTTCCTGAAATGAGAACCACAGAGCCACTTCATTTGAGCAAATATTTGGCCTTGATTACTGTAGCAGGCTGAGCCCAAAAACAAACAGCAGATATGGGGTAAGCCGAGAGGCACCATCAGTGGAGAAGAAATCTCACACAGTAACCTCAGGAAAGACATCAAGCTGAAAGTAGGGGTGCTTTCATGTTTTTTTGTAAGGAGGCTGTTAAAAAAAAGGGGAAACTAAATTTTGACTGGTAGCAGAAGAAGGAAGTCAACGTCCAGCTAGATGTGTTTTATTTGCTGAGAGGTCCATTAAAGGTGACTGATGCTGAAAAGCAATTAAAACAATGAAAAAATATTGTGAAATAGTTAAATGCTATCACTCATGTATTTTCTGAGCTTAGTCCTATTTTTGTAATAGCACGCTCACTCTGCTACTGAATTCTTGGTTCTGTGAAAACATGGCCCAGCCTGAGACCTAAAGAAGTAAAATAAAAGCAAAGGTTGCAGAAAGCTCTCCCCTGTCTTACCTTATCAGGGTGAATTAAACAGCGTTTAGATGGATTTGTCAGCCTCTTTAACGTGTATTTTCCTTATCAGCACCTCACCCAAGCCTGGGTTGTCATAAGCATGACAGGTGCAGGGTGACAGAGGGGCTGGGGAAGGATGCTGTTCTTTCAGCTTATCCTCTGCTAAGAAGAATGCCCCCAAGCTCTTCTAAACTCAGGAATCTGAGGCATTTCTTACCCCCTGTGAGAAAGGGAGAAGGAAAAGGAGGTATTTGAGATGTTAATAAAGGCTCCTTAGCAATTGTTGAACCCGGGAGCTGTGAGGCTGGGGTAAACAAGCCTAAAATTGCATGCATCAGTACTTGCTGAATTATCACTGAAGGAGCTAAGGTGTAACAGATGGTGTGAAAATGATTGTTTTCTGCAGGACAAAAAAAAAAATAGTTGCTGTGTTTTTTTAAGGCAGGTAACAGGATGTTTTCTGCTGGCATTTTGGACAAGTCTGGGTAGGCCCAAGGCAGGAAACTCAGATTCAAAATCTGAGATTTGGGACAAAGATTCTTTTGCTGGATGGCTGGTATTCCTGTTGGCCTTTTTGTACAATGGTGTTGGATGCCAGCTTTTCTGAATTTAAAGCTGAATAGAACATGGTAAGCAGCAAGAGAATAGGGCTAGAGGAAACACAGTTTGGAAGGGGATATAACGAACTAGAAATGTCTGTTGCTTAACATTGTTGTTCAATTTAAATGGCAGAGGTACCTCTTGGAGGTAAAGAGCTGTGGGGCATTATTCTTAGTATGTCAGATCGGGAATGTGGAGTCTGTAATCATGCCAGATGGAGTTGCAATCTCAACTCAGGGACCTGAGGGACTCACAAACTCCAAAATTTTTCCTTTGCCTTAGAAGTTTTCATCTAGGTGTGTTTCTGAGGATACTTCATGACTTCTGCCAGAGCACAGCTGTTTGATAACCTGCTTCCTCAGTAAAGGTCATTTCTACAGGATGGTGACACTCCCATTTTATTCAAAGAAGGCACTCTGGCATGTGATAAAGATACTTACTGCACCACATAACCAGCGGGTAGAGATGTGTGCCTTTGAATGGTATCCCAAATGACCAGAGATGCTGCATGTAAATGCTTTGTTTTTCAGCAGCAGGTCTTTTCATTGATGTGTTGAGAAAGTAAAAACATGTTCCTCTTTCACTGAAGTTGAAGCAAGAACTACAATGAGGGAGCAGGAGTTCAGCAAGTTGTTCACATGGAACTGTGTGGGTGGAGGGTTAGGGAGAGATGAAAAATAGAATAACTGTTTTAAATGCTAGAGTATGCCAGGTACAGCTCCTCCCTTCCTGCCCAGTCTTGGGGTGCACACATATTTCCTTCTTAAATTTTCTCCATCAGCAAAGTCAATTTAAAAGACTCCCATCACAGTGCCTCAGTTTAATCCCCTCAGTTGTGCTGACACGTCTCTCTGGAGGCCTATAAACTAGATCAGTGAACTGATCTTTTTTTTCTTGACCTTCTATTTTTAATTGTTCTTCAGTGATCCAGTGTACAATATGACTTTTTAGGCATCTTCATCAGCATTGCTGGAGCAGTGGTAAGCTATGTCACAGCACTAAAACCAAACGGCTAGTGGGAGAATAGACAACACCTTGAACCAGCTTTGCCATGAAGAGGACACGATGGACCCGCACCCTGTCATATGAAAGTGAGCCAATGAAGCTGTACCTTTTCCACAGACGTGCCAGAATTTGGGTAGTACTGCTAAGAGTAACATCATTGTGTAAGAAAAGGACCACTCTCCTCCTAACATCTGCTTCTGGCTGTTTCTGAGACTGGGTACCAGCCACGTTTCCCTTACTGCTTCTCTGACACACTCCCCTTTTCCACCCCTCAGTGGAAACATCACTTGCTTTCACTCCTTCCACATCTCTTAAGATGGTTTTCCACCTTCCACACTCTCACAGTTTGGATGTGGCATTTGTTACAGGAGCAGAACAATCAAGAATTGGTTTAAGGGGAAAAGGAAGTTATGTGCTAATACATGCTGCTGAAATTGCAGACAAATTTCAGGTTGCTCAGAGGCATGGGGTCCACAGACATGTGGCTTTCTTCTACAAACCCACCTTCAGAACCACTTCATTTTGTTGTAATACATGAAAATGTTTCAAGTTCTCATCTACATTTATAGCTGCTGCTTTCTATGGGTGTACATATTAAAGCCACTCCAGAGCTGCTTCTTTAAAGAAATTATAGTTATGAATCTACACTGAAACAACTAATGTTTCAAGGTTTTGCAAAAGCAGAGCTCAGGCTTCTTAGCAATACCAGATTGTGACATTCTCCAGATCTGTACATGTGTGGTTTCTAAAGCCACTGTGGTTAGAGTTTAGCAATGTGACTTCTCTGATGGAGCAAACACCTTTTTGTCTGTCACTCTTACTGTTTCACTCTCTCCAGCTTGTCAGTAGAAAACTAGTTTTGGAAGAGATTTATTTTTCTGCGCCCCCCCGAGTATTGGAAATTATTCACTAAAATTAATTTAGATGCTTTTATCTGTTTATCAGATATAGAAATCAAATCTCCCTGCATTTATTGTTGATCAAAGAAGTGCAGGCTTCTCCCAGGGGTGGTTGTTTGCCAACAAACTTTCGCAAAGTTTGTTTGCAACAAACTTAAGACCAAACTGGTCTTGGATTAGACCAGTGTAGGGGAAAACACTGTAGTTCAGCAAAGTGGCCCATTTTCTGGTGTGTAAAGGCTGAAGAACTGTCTCTGGATGCTCACTGCTAAATAGATTTGTTTCCCTCTAGAAATACTACAGTACCATTAATTTGTTCCCATCAAACTGGTAAACCTGTCTGCTGTTTTCCAGAATTCAGTGACCATTACAGTTTTGTTCTTCCAAAGGATGTTGGCTTGCAAACACTGATGGAAAATGTGAGTGAAGTTGATCAGAAAGATCCACATAAACATCCTGTGAACTTGTAGAAAGTAACAGATGTATAAAATCAGTCTGATAGCTCTTTTACTCAGCCTTGTTTCTCTCTGAGGTGTGTCCCCTTTCCCGGGTAACTTCCTGCCAACAAAAACCTGTTGCACTTATTTTCACAGTAATCAAGCTACAGAAAACAGACATTTAAAATTACTTGCCTCAACTATGGCACCTCTACGAATTTGACCATGAAGGAAATACATAGAGTTTTCTAAAGAGGTGGGATACACTTTTTGTGAAGGGGAAGGATGGTGCACCAGTCTTTGTTCTGAACTCAGTTTTGATGCTTTACTACAGAAGCCATCAAGAAAGTTCTGATATCAATTAAACAGTTCCCATATTTATATTAAAAAAAAAAGGGAAAAAAGAGCCAAACCTTAAGAAAGCAGTCCAGCTTTACCTTAGCCTTAAATCTTAGCATCAGGAAGAGCAGAGCACATACACAAGTGTGAGAGTCAGAAAAGAATAAAATTAAAATGGCCAGGATCATACACACTTTATAAATGACTTTATGGCAGCCTTTTTATGTCTGCATTTCATGCTTCAGTCATTATCTTTTATTTCCAACGTGCTGTCAGTTCATGTTGCCTTTTGTATTTGCTTTTCTAGCTAAGACCTATTACTTTTCCTCCTTTAGAAGCTCTATTTAGACTTTATACTGACTGCTTTCCTTTGCTTACCTTTCTTTTCTCAGCCACTTAGCTGATGATGCAGCTTCTCATGTTCTTAAGAAGCTTTTGATATATTTGGTTACCTCCACTGTTTTAATTCTGCATCATTTTTGTGGGAGAACTTAAAACCCTGTTGTTCAGCCAATAAATATCCTTTCCATAAGTTGGTCACTTTTTTTCATGGCTCAGTATGAGTCACTGGATCATGGAATGGTTTGGGTTGGAAGCGACATTAAAGCTTAGGCAGTTTCAACTCCCCTGCCATGGGCAGGGACACCTTCCACTGGACCAGGTTAATCAGAACTCCATCCACTCTGTGCTTCAACACTTCCAGGAATGGGGCATCCACAACTTCTCTGGGCAACATTTGCCAGTGCCTCAGATCCATCCTCACAGTAAATCCAAAGGTATCTGCTTATGTAGGTAACTGTCCGTGTCACAATTCCAGCTTCCTTTCAGTTTCTACCTTGAAGTGCTAGTGAAGACCTGCCCTGCATGTTCCCTTCTCACTGCCAAATTAAATTGTCATTTCTATTTTGCACTTGTATTTACATTTCTCACCTCTGCCTCCAGCAGTGACACCTCTCTGTCCCTCATACTCAGCTGTACAACCTTTCAGTGATTTCTCCCACTGCCTTTTGTGTCTTGAGATACAAAGGTTTCCAAATACAAATTGTTTCCAAACTGCTGCAGTGAACCTTTCTAAGCCTCAAGTGTTTCACTTGGACAAGAAATGCTTACTTTAGATACTTCTCCACTATCTTCCCTTTTTATTCAAGCCTCTTTAACTTAATTTGCCTCTTCTACTTGTAGCTTTGATACTGTCACTGCTAAACTTTGCCCTGCATTTTCTGTCACTTGCACCCACATCTGCAAATGTGCCCTCCTTGTACAAAGTAGCAAGTCACAAAGGGAAGGAGCCTTGTATTTCTGCACACTTGTAAAATGTGCAGTAAACCTGATCTGCTTGTCTGGATCTGACATATGGATTTAGATATGCTCTACTCTGTTCAGAAGGACTTTGGTCTTGCATCCTGGCTATTGCTTCCTCCTTTAGCTCATCCTGAAGTTACAGGAAATGTAAGGAGGCAAAATTATACCTTTGTCTTTTCACACCTCTGTATTTTGGTGTGCCTTTTTAAAGACATTACAGGCCTCCATGAGCACATGCACTGGCTGTTCAAAGACCTCAGCAGCATCAGGGGCTGCTTACACCCGTGCTTCTGCCTGCTCCACTTCTGTCCCTTAGAGTCCAGAGAAAGGCAAGGAAGCTTTGTGAAGGGTCTGAAGTCTTGTGAGGGGAGACTGTATCAACCTCTACAACTGCTTGTAAGGAGGCAGTAGGCGGGTGAGGGTCAGTCCCCTCCCCCAGACAACCAGTGAAAGGGTAAGAGAATGTGGCCTCAAACTGAGCCAGGTTGGACATTAAGAAGAATTTCTTCACAGAAAGGGTGATTACACATTCGGATGAGCTGCCCAGGGAGTCACCGTCCCTGGAGGTGTTTAAGGAAAGACTGGATTTGGCACTCAGTGCCACAGTCTGGTTGACTTGATGGTGTTCGGTCTTAACTTGGTCTCAGTGATCTCAGAAGTCTTTTCCAACCTAACTGATTGTGTGAAACCAAATTTGGACTGGCACCTTCCTATCGCGGATATTTTGCACTACAACAGAGTTGAGTGGGAGCCTCTTGCCCGGAACGCCCCCAACGCCCATTTCCGAGGACACTGACACTGCCTCCGCAGCCGGGGCCGCAGCCCGGCACCCCCGTGAGCCCCATTCCCTGCTCCCAGCCCCGGCCGCACCCGCTGCCCTCGGGAGCAGCAAAGGCCGGCGCGGACCGCCGGTACCCGCCCGGCGCGGGGCATTGTGGGGCTAGCGCGGCGTTGGGTGCTGTGGGGGCGGCTCGGCACGGCTCGACCCAGCGCAGCGGAGCGCGGGAGCCCGGCCCCGTCCCGCGGCCAGCGAGGTGAGGGCCGGATGAGGCCTGGCTGCCCGCCCAGTCCCCCGCGCCCG